>OY744544.1:42766483-43268983 GCA_963556195.1 Sepiola atlantica
TACTGTACATGTAATTGCTTTAAAATTTTAAAATTTGTAATCCTTAGCGATATTAAAAAAAAATATCAGACAAGATCACGTGTGTATGTGTGTTTATCACCTAAACGTAACTTTAATAAATACACATTGAATTATTTTTTATTTTATTTACTATTAATCAAATATTTATTACAATAAAAAATAATCTAAAATTAAAATGAATTAAATAAAATCCTACTTAAAAGAAGAAAAAAAAAAACATGACTGACTTCTTATTATCATTAGCACAATTTTTATTCATTAAGGCTGTAATGTTGAATGTGACTTACAAGAAATTGTTTATTATTTATCAGATAACTTTTGCAATTACTTTTTCATTTGTTGGTGATTCTATTTAGTTTATTTATTTACCTTTTTCGAATCTTTAATCTGTTTCAGACGTTTTTCTAATTTAATTTTATTAAAATCTTCTTTTTTTTCCAGTTTCCATATCACCATGAACTGAACTTTCAGTTAAACAAATTTATTTTAGACTCCTTATGATTAAAATTTTTTTTTTTTAACTTATTAAAAATCTTTCTACATTTTAGCACCATAAAATAAAATCTTGAAAATTGTATATCTAAGGGCTAAGACGTAATCTGATATGTACTTTAAGAGTGAGTCCAGGATGGAAAGTAGTAATCGATGATTTTGACTGTATCTCCAGGATACAGGGTTTGGTTTGTTTCACAATCTAAACCGACCGAATGCTTATGTCTTTCAAAATTCAACCTCTGGTTCACATCCTGGGAGGTGGTAACAAGGTTAAAAAGTGGAAATGCTGTGTATCCTGAACAGGATTTGACTTAATATATTTTAAATTTTTAATCTCTAGGTTCTCCACCCTGCAATATGTCTACATCCAGGCAATTCCGGATAAATGCAGCTAGGTAAATAAATTATTTACTAGTTGTACCTACCCAGATGCAGTGAAGTCATTTTAGTTTATATTTTTTTTTATTTATTTGCACATTTTAAAACCTATACAGAAAAAAAAAAATTTACTTCAAAGGAAGACAACTCCTTTTATATTATTCAATAAAAATATGGGTTATGTTGATTTTTATTTTAGGTGGTTATTTAAAAAATGTTTCATATCAGTTTTCTAGGTCAGACGATCTAATTTTTTATATAAATTATAGCAAAGTAGATTATTATATTGCCAATAACATGGTACAAAAATAACAAATGAAAATTGGCTCATCATAAACAAAGTTTGATTTGTCAGCTATTTGTATCTGACTTTGAAAATTCAACAATTTTATATGTTAAATTATTTTTATCTAAGCCCTCCATTCAGAAATATATCTCCATCCACAGTTAGGAAAATATATAATTTATTGAATTAATGCTGAAATCATCATCATCATTTCCGGTTTAGCATGCGTCGGTTGGCTTTTCGAAATTGACTTCCAAACTAACCTATCTCTGACCAGGTCTTTATTTATCCCACTTTCTCTCAACTTGATTCTTATCACTTCCTTCCATGCCTCCTTTGGTTGTCACCTGTGAACTGAACCGGTTACCTCAACTGTCTCCTGTTCTGCACACATCTCCCTAAACTGTCCAGATTTAATCTTCCTCTGAAGTCATCAGTCTTAAGCCTGTATCCATTGTATCATTCTTATATCATTTCTCTCTATGCAACGCATGTCCTCAACCCTCATTAACCAGGTTTCACTTCCATACATCATCACGCTGCGTACACATGTTTGATACACTCTTCTCTTGGTCAACAGTGGTAACACTCTGCTGGTTAGTAATAGCAAAAGTTCCCTGAACTTAATACATTCACTCTTGATGCTTGCAATCACACTGGCACCAACTCTTACCTGTGCTCCAGTGGTACGAACGACCTCAATAGCTTTAACATACAAATAAAAATTTCATTAAACTCGCCCAATTCTGATTTGTGTTGATTAAAAGAAAATAACACATTGGTTTGTTTACGAAGTGTAATCTCCTTTGGGCGCAATCTTTCAAATAAACTCAGGAGGAGGGCGGCATAAATACTTGAATGCTGGCACAGATTTTCATCATTATCGCGTAACACTTCTTTCAATGATATTTTATTATCATTGCAATAAGATAGGTACCTGCTAAATTTAACCTGGAAACTAGTAGACTAATATCTAAAAACAAAACATAGACCTAATATGTGTGTGAGGGGGGGGGGGGTAGTAAGGCAGAATTCATTCTTGCAAGAATATTTGTTGAAAAAGATAGCGATTTTGTGTCTATGAGATCCGTTTACACTTTGTCCCAAAGTCATGTTTTAGCCTGGCTTTCTTTATTTCTTGGAGCGTTCAACTAACAGTTACCTTCCAAGGGAATTCTGGAAAGAATGATCAACAGACTTAATAGACACAGAATGTTTATCATATATATATATATATATATATATATATATATATTCACCTACACTCGATAAATTGAGAGTAACCATTCCCACATTCTTTTATTCCATAAACTGTTTACTCTCATAAAAAAAGGAAAAAACAAACACTTTGAATAGCTTGCAAAATCAACCTAAAACATTTCTGAAATATTTCAACTGTGAATGCCAATTGTCACTATACTTCCAGTTTAGGCATTTCCACCAGCCTGTCCACTAAAGAGACCAACGACTGTCTGGAGTATTTACAGCCCGGAATTTTTCCTAATTCCAGGATGACCAGATGTCTGAAAGTTGGGTATCTCCAACATAAGCAGTAATGTATAGTTTTAAATAAAATAATAAACTCTTGTATGACTTATGATCTAACACTTGTTTTTTGGGCTAATATGAGACACACACACACACATATATACATATATATATATATATATATATATATATCTACAGGGTGATTCATAAGTCACTTCACTTAGCTATTTAAAATGATTACCATATGAAGCACAAACATACTATGAACTTTTGATAATTGTTATCTTACTCTCTAATTACTGCTATTTGTTATTTTAAATTTGTTCGTTTATATATTTGTTTCTATATATATTTATTTCATAATCAATCAAATATGCTACAAAGAGTTGTAAATTCCTTGCAAAAAAGAATGGAGCTATGCATGCAGAACGAAGGTGGAAATTTTGAAAATTTGCTGTAATTTGAAACTCCCATAAATGAATTTGTTGAATAAACTTTCTGTTTTGTATTACCATATTTTTTAACTTTAGAATTTTAAAAATAAATAGCTAAGTGACTTATGAATCGCCCTGTATATATATATATATATATATATATATATATATATATATATTGACCATAATGGTTTGGTAGTTTTGTTTTACGGCATATCAACCCTTTTTGGGTTATTTAATGCCGAATCTGGTCATTATAGTAAAAGTTTTTATGCTTCAAGTTCTTTATATCTTCAAATGTTTAATCATCGTTTTTGGTTTGGTAGTTTTGTTTTACGGCATATCAACCCTTTTTGGGTTATTTAATGCCGAATCTGGTCATTATAGTAAAAGTTTTTATGCTTCAAGTTCTTTATATCTTCAAATGTTTAATCATCGCTTTTGGTTTGGTAGTTTTGTTTTACGGCATATCAACCCTTTTTGGGTTATTTAATGCCGAATCTGGTCATTATAGTAAAAGATTTATGCTTCAAGTTCTAAAAATAAAATAAAAAAGGGGAGGGAGAAAGGGAGAGGGGCTGTTGTTTTTGTTTTTGGTTTTGTAGAACATAATTAAGTTTTACAAAAAAAAAAAAAAAGAAGAAAAACAAAAAACGTCAATGTAGGTGAATTTCGTCTCAGGGAGCCACAGGGCAGCCTGATCTGGTATCACCAGTTGACCATAATGACAGCTTATTAAAGCTATCTAATGGTGATTCACTTCCTAAGTGATTGAGAGACAGTTAACCCCCGTACATGCATTACCTACATTACGTTGCCCCATTTAAGGGCGTATATATTTATTTATAGATAGATAAAATATACTTATCTATCTTTCTCTCTCTCTCTCATATATATATATAAATATATATATATATATTATGTTGGCCAAATTTTAAAAGTTTAACCTAAATAGCATTTAAGCTGACAAATCAAAGAGTTCCTGCCTAGCCAATTTTTATTCGTCATGTTACAGTTGTACCATGTTCTTTGGCAATAAACTAACATACTTTGCTACAATTTGCTAATATGTAGGTATTCTTAAATAAACGCCTAAAAAGAAAAGGCAGGTAAGGCGAATAATTCATTCTTTTAGCAAGAATTAGCTTTCCTTATTAGCTTAGATACTAATTTTTACAAAATAGGTGTTTATAGAACATAGGGTGTTTCTGCAGTATTGTGTACATATGAAATATTTCTGTCTTTAATTTAAAAGAGTGACATGAAAGGGGGGAGATAATTCAAACTTTTTTGCCAAATCTGATTTATTATTTTCACACAGATCAAAGAATTGTACCCAATATAAAACTTTTTCACATGTTTAAACCAGTTAAAAAAAACGTAATTGAAATGAAGTAAAGTTTAAATGAACGAAACATGTGAAAAAAAGTTTTATACTGCGTACAATTCTGCGATTTGTGTGAAAATAATAAATCAGATTCTCCAAAAAGTTTAAATTATCTCCTCCTTTCATGTCACTCTTTTAAATTAAAGATGCAAATATTTCATATGTACACAATACTGCAGAAGCACCGAACATAGAAATATTTACACAACAAATTTGAATATAATGAATCATGGGCAATGCCAAGTTAGTACAGCTATTAAAAAAAAAAAACCTGACGTGATTAAGCTTGGGTAAATTGTTTGAATCAGTAAAAAGTGAGTTTGCAAAGACAGTTCATTTTTAAAAAATAATAAGACAAAAATCGAAAATTAGTTTCTTTCTGACCACTACCTCTTCTCTCTCCCTCTCCAGCTATGAGTTAAATAGTATTACTACTTGGTGATGTAGTAGTTTTGGACGTGGGCATGATAAAATAATGTTGGAAACGGAATTTTCCACATGAAGGTTAGATTAAGAGGAATTTTCCATTAGAAATTTAAGTTAGAAAATTAAGTTAACATATCAGGAAGTTGCATCACAGACAGGAAGTCTCCAGTGACACAGTGGATAAGCTGATAAAATCTTTCACTAGTTTCTGAACCGCAAAGGAGAGTAGACATATTTAAGAGAGCTGCCCCCCCCCCCATGTGGAAGGACCCAATGCAACACCAATGTATACATGTATACTGTAAAAAAAAAAAAATGAAACCTGATATTGTCTAACCCCAAATGATTTTGTGCTGCCATTATTAATAACTTTTACAGCTATTACGATTAAAAAGAACACTATAGCTGCTAAAACCAACACAACAGACACACAGATGGCTGTAACAAAAAAGAAAGATCAACATGACGGCTATGACGAATTACTACTACTGCTATGTGTCATCAACACAAACAGCTGTTTACAAGACTTCTAGGTACCGATACAAAATCGAACCCAATTTCCGCCAACTTTGCATCAGCAGCTTTCGGACAGGTTATGTTAGATGCGGAACTGATTAGTTAATCAGATGTCAGAAAACGTTGAAAAGTAAGAAACAGAAAAAGGCTAAATTTGGACAAATTGATGAGTTTTATTTTCCTAAAAAAATACTTACTTGAAACTTTTAATTAAAAGAAAATGCTTACCTATGTTTCGTTATGTGTATATAAAAAAGTTAAAACAAAAACAAAACAGACTTTTGACCAGTTGACTATGCTTATTTTGTTTGAAAAAAAAAAATCATTATTTGAAACTTTTTTTGAAAAAATAATATGATTAATAACACTTGTTTACAAAGTAAAAAAAAAAAAGACTTTTTACCAGATGACTATGTTTAGTGTTCTGACTCCCCCCCCCCCCCCACCCAAATCATTATCGGAAACTTTTCTTGAAAAAAAATTTTTTTTTTTCATTATGAACCGTTGTTTAGCTATGTTTTGTTCGTTTTATATATAAAAAAAACCTTGACCAGTTGTTTAATTTTAGTTTTCTTTGTCTAAAAAAACATGTATTTACTTGAAACGGTTTTTTCTTTTTCGTCTAAAAAAAATTAATATATGTACTTCAAACTTTTCTTGAAAATGACAAAAAACGACGAGGCAGCAGCGTTTTTGTTTTATCGTCTGTCAGTCTTTGAAGCTTACTTAAACTGACGGAAGATGTCGACGCAAAGTTGGTGGAAATTGGGTCCGATTCTGTATCAGTACCGACTTCTGTTGACAAGACGACGAACGATAATCTGTTGGGGGTCTACAGAATTCCCTCACGTAACTTTACAATTATATTTTCTTTTGTTGATGTAAATGATGGACTATTCCTATCTTGAGTTTTATACTTAGTTATATTACGTTTGATTATTAAAGAGAGTTACAGAAATCAAGATTGATAGACTTTGTATAAAATACGATGAGGGCAGGGTCAAGCAACATAGAGTTAGAGGCAGAAACTTAGTAAGAGACTAGTCACATGAATTAATTGAAAATTATGGTTAATTAGAACAATTAAAATGGTATTGTTTACAAACATAACTCAATTCCAGAACTAAGTAATATGTTAGCATGTATTAGTGATAGACAGAAACTTAGTAAGAGATTAGTCATTTGATGAATTAATTGAAAATTATGGTTAATTTGAATAATTAAAATGGATTTTTTTACAAAGATAACCTAATCCCAGAACTAAATAATATCTTATGTGCATTTTGTGTTGTGTTATATAGGAAAACCTTTAGGAAACGAACTTGAATTCATTCAGCTTTAATATAATAATAGGTTAATCTATCCTTTAGAGTTACGAGATAATATTTTTCAGAATTTAAAAAGTGATTTGAAAGATTTTTACATTTTTTTTATCAACATAATCTCGATTACTGTGTAAAGCTTCTATCCACCTTTCAATCTGATGTTTCATTATCATTGCAATGAGATGTAAGAAAGATAATGGCTAAATTTAACCTGGAAACTTAAGCAATCTATCTAAAAACAGAAAGGACTTTCTGATAGACCTACTATACATCTCTTACGCTGCTTCTTTCCGATACTAGCTCTATATATCAACACCTTAAAATACATTTCTGTCTGACTTCCAAATTTAAGAAAATCCTTTTAGATAACACAAGAAACGAAGACTAAACATTCTTGAAGCCCTCTACATTAAGACTAAACAATCTATATCTTTATAATGTTAGGTGTGTTTATATGTTTGTATGTATAGGATTCACTCCTAAACTAATTAACCGATCATTATGCATTTTGGAACACAGCTGTAAGGCATAAGGGATCAAAATGTGGGCTATATTTAGTTTTTACGCAAAGGGGATAAAAAGGGATGGACTCCCTTTGTGAACATTCACATACCTCCGATTTGTGAAATTTTAATAATAGATCAATTAATAAATATTCCCTAAATTTCAATCTCTTTGGAATATTTTAATGGGGTAGGGAGCATAACATAACAACAACCTCTCATTTGAAAATTAAAATACATCAGATTTGCATTAGATTTGATCTATACTGATTGGACACCAATGAAGCAAGATTCTCTGAATTTCAACTTCCTCTTGTTCATGGAAGTTCTATATATTTTAGGTAAACAGAGGAAGAAAGGGGAGTTCTTTGCATTGTTGGTAATAATACAGGTTCTTGCCAAGGTTTTACAGGGGGGGGGGGCAGAACCAGCTTAGTGAATTTCGTTTATTAAGCCACAACACATACCCATGACACAGAACTAATCCCTAAACAGTGGTTGAAGTAATTTGTAAAATTACACAGCCGGCTGTACCAGCAGCTGGTTAGATTAATAGCATCATTAAAAATACATTAAATTTTTTTTTTTATCCCCCTAGGGTGTGTGTCCAGCCTGATTATTATTTTAAGAGCAAAACTGATGACAAAAATATAAAATGGATCCACCACATTTGATTTCTGATTGTAAACTTAAAAATCCCAGTCTCATGATAACATGCTGCCAAACTGTGTTGCAGGCAAATAAATGAATGATTCGATGATTAGAACTTATTTCAAGGGAAGCAAATCTTATTCTGAGAATATATATATAATTAGCAAGTACTTTTTTTCACTATGTTCATAATATCATATTGCTTTCTTTTGTTTTTACTGGCCCCTAATATAGTCAGAAGAAGCTGAAATGTTGGAAAACTCTCTGAATTAGTGTCTTATACATATGATATACGGATTTTAAGTTTTAAGAGGGTTCTGTCTCCATGGGTCACGTAGATATTCAGCACAAAGTAAATAGAGATTCGGGACCACTTCCATTTTATAATTTTATACATATGATATAAATTTCATTAAAATATGATATATTTGAAGTTTTAAAGGAAGTTCAGCTCCCATCGTTAATTTAGGTTAGGAAGGCACTTAGAGATTCTGGACCACTTCCGTTGTCTTCCACAGAAAATTTTATACATGTGATTAAAATGTCATAAAAATAGGATACATTTGAAGTTTTAAGGGGTTTATGCCCTCATAGCCCCTTAGGTGTGCACTTAGAGATCTGGAACCACTTTCATTGTCTTCACCCAGTAAATTTTTCAAAAGAATACACTTAGATTTTATGTTGGTTCTCCATTCTTTACATATTTTGAAGTATTAGGGGGGTTCTGCTCACATGGGTCACTTAGAGGGAGGACACATGGATACTCGGGAGCACTTCTCTTGACACCCCCCCCCCCATCGGAGATATTTATTCATATGATATAAATTTCATCGAAACAGAATATATTTGAAGTTTTATAGGATGGTTCGGACCCCATAGGTTAGGAGGAGACTTAGAGATTCGGAACCACTACCAGAACATTTTACACACATGATTTAAATTTCATAAAAATAGGATATATTTGAAGTTTAAAGGGATTATGTCCTCATAGCTCCCTTAGGGGTGCACTTAGAGATTCAGAAACATTTTCATTGTCTTCCCCGGTAAATTTTACATAAGAATACTTTTAGATTTTATATAGATTCTGTAACCTTTCTTTCTATAGGGAACACACAAACATAATACACACACAGACATTGAGTTTTTTTAATATAGAGATAATAGGCTAAGACAATTTCATGTTAGTACGTATGTTATCACCCTCCAACCTTATTAAAAGATGGGATCACCCAATCGCCCAAGCTGCAATGCAAAAAAAAGTAATTTAAACATTTAATTTGATGTTGCTGTTGCGTCGAATGTGAAACTCGAACTAAAATACATTTTCTAGGATCAAAGTGTAATACCTGTTCTGTCCAAAGATGGTACAATAATATTGTGGTGGGTTTGTGTTGATGTCGGGCGTCCATGGAATTGAAATATGTTACAAACTCTTACAAGGGTTTTGGACAAACCCCCATCAAAACATTTTGTAATAATTCTCAAAAGAGTTTTTTTAATTTAATTAAAAAGAAAAATAACTTGTTCTTGTCAATTTAATTTAGAGCAATTAACAATTTTTTTTTTTTGAGGATGATAGAAAACTTAATCTGGGATTTTGCTTGTTAAAATTACAATTTCTTTTACTGAACTTTAGTTAGGATCCACAGAATCCCTAGAAGGGACCGGAGGTCAACTCACCAACTGTATATTCAGCACAGAGAGTCACTACATTAAAAACCTATTAGAATTTATATAAAGTTAAGCATGTGTGCATGTTTGTATATTTGTTATGTATAGGATTCACTCCTAAACTAATCAACCGACCATTATGAATTTGGAACACAGCTGCTAGGCATAAGGAGTTATAGTTTAATTTAGTTTTATGTAAAATTTTAAGAATAATTATTAGACATCAATTAATAAATATTCCTAAACTTCAGTTTCTTTGGAGTATTTAAAAGGCTTTTTTATAGAGCATAGTATGGGCACAACCTCCCATTTCAAGATTCAAATATTTCAGATTTGCATTCAATTTGATCAATAGTCATTAGACACTAACTAAGCAAGATTCCTTTTAAAACATTTTCTAGAATCAATATCATGTAATAGATTTTGCTCAAAATTAGAATAAGGATTCTAGACACAAGGTTTAGTATGATGATTATATCTTTATTTTAATCTTCTTAAGGATGGCATAAAAGTGGTGATAAATTGTTCTGTGTGGAGAATTAATTTTACTTGTCCTGGGACGAGTATACTTCTAATTATATATATATATATATATATATATATGAAAAATGAAAAACCAACATTATCTATATATTCATTAACGTTTCATCTTTATTTCAAGACTTTCTCAAGGTGATTGATTTGAAGAAATAACATACAAGTACAATATTTTCAAATATTGTACTTGTATGTTATTTCTTCAAATCAATCACCTTGAGAAAGTCTTGAAATAAAGATGAAACGTTAATGAATATATAGATAATTTTGGTTTTTCATTTCCATCACGTTGGAATATTATTTCATCATATATATATATTTATTTATTTATACAAACATATACAAAAGCGACACTGCCATGACGATGTTTTGATCGGTAGCCATTAAAACTAAGACCTCAAGCAAAAAAAGTCAGTCTTTCCTTGAATTATTCATATTGAAGAAAAAAGAAAGAGGAAAAAGTAAAACATCAGATTGAAAACTGAAAGGTCACATGATCAAATTTGAAATAATAGTTTAAAGAAATCATTTGTATATTTTCAGTTAGCGGTAAGAAACTAACCTATTTTTAGTGTCGGCTGATTTGGAGTTAATTAAGACACTCAGATTATGTATGTTAAAAAGGGGTGAGAGACCGCATGTCACAATTCATAGGAGGTGTGAGAGGAGTAGTAGGGTGGCACATAGTAAAGAAAAAAGGATGAGGGGGTCCTGGGTAGGGGGGGGGGAGCTACGTGTGTGTGTGTGTGTGTGTGGGGGGGGGTATCTATATATAGTAATCCAGGTAAGGTTTGTATCCACAGGGTAAAAATCCGGAGAATCTTTACTGTGTTTATATAATAGTGCCCAATAATAAATAGATATAATACTTAGAATATTTATAATAAAGTTTTATTTATGCAAACATAGTTTAGCTACATATCCAGAACATGTTTCAGTCGTAACTTTAATAAGCTCGACAGCCTCAGACCAACAAGTTCGTTCTTTGTGGAATGATGTAAACTACTATCCCTTAGAGTCATGTGACTAAATTCAAAATATTCTTTGAACATTATATATATATATATATATATTAGTGAATGCTTTTTATTTAAACATGTACAAAGTCTGCTACACTGGTATGTCGATGTTATCGATCTACAGCTATTAGGCAGAAGGTTTTTTTTGCGATCCAACCCGGTCGGTGAAATCCAGGAAGAATGGAGTTAAGCAAAAAGAAGAAGAAGGAATAATAGTCATGTGGATTTTTACCCTACCTGGATTACTATATATATATATATATAGTCTCGGAAGTTTCTCAACCATTAAAACTATATATAAAAAAAAAAATTATATAAAAAAAAACTTATAGTCTCAAGTCTTCCAGTGGAAAATCACTCGTGTAAGTCAATTTATTTTTTACAGTTATTATATTAGTTAGTTTCTAACACTATTTTAAGGGATCATCAGTTGTTTACCATGAAAAACTGTTTCGGGAATTTAAATTATATATATATATATATATATATATATATATATATATATATATATATATTACACACATACATGAGATTGATTTTAAAAAATCAGATCTGTTTAATAAAAGATTATCATCTTGTGACCTTTAAGTCAGCAGATGTTGATCTTCATTGGTTTCACTCTCTTCACCCATTCCCTTCAGAATGAGTCTGACATCAAAGTAACATCTGTGAACTAACCTCACACCTCCTACACACTCCTTAATCTGCTTTAATGAAAAGTCACATCTGGCATTTCCACTGTTCATTCTAAAACCTATTGTCATCATTTTTCCCCCGTTGTCCCAATGGCTAAATACCACTTGTTAATGTGCCTTAATTTTTGCAACCATAAAAACATTTACAATACTTATACACAGCAGCTGCTTTCACTCGGATCCTCATCTTCCCCACTCTCCCCAATTTATGAAGAAGTCAAACCAGTAACCCTGGTTGGGGCTTTTGTACTGCAGTTGGATTAGTTCTTGGGGCCAGATTTAACCTCTAAGTAAGTGATTTTCAACTACACTATTGCAGTACACTGGTAATGGTGTGCGATAATCCTAAGTATGTCACAAAATATTGCCACAGCATACGCATATGCATGTTGCAGTGGTAGAGACACAATACTAATATTTGAATAAATTTTTTTTTTTCAAAATAATTCTTCTAGTGATCAAGGATTTCGTCCCACAAATATTTGAACTTGGTTCTGACAATCATTTCATCTCATTAACAACCCTTGGCATCTGGCCTTGATAAGTGGTGCCCCCATTTTTAGTAAAAAAACAACAAAACTATTGATACATTTTTAATTTTAATACGAAAGAACAAAAGGAATATCCTGTGTTAGCTAAAAATACAATAAAAAATAATAATTTAAAAAATTTGCAGTTTCATTGCAATTTTCTACTTTTTATTTGCTTCTCAACCCAAAACAATATTAAAAATAAGCAGGAAAAATTACGCTCAACGGATCAAATTATGAACTAAAGAAGGTCTGCTTAATGCATATTTGACCAAAAAGTATTATTGGAGCCCTACACCAATTCTTTTAAAAATATAAATAAAATTCTACAGTTTTTAATTGATTACATGTAAACAGCCTACAAAAAAAGGGAGGCAATAAAAATAAATAAAAAATCAAACAATATTTTTAAATTTATTTAGAGTGAGATAGCACTTTCGCATATAAATTAAACATGATTACTCACTTCCGGACCAGATAGCGTTTTTAAGGACAGTCCTTAAAATAGCTATCTGGTCTAGAAGTTGTTGATCACTAATGCCTGAAGTTAAATTTATATGCGAAAGTGATCCTCACTCTAAAATAATTTTTTTTTCATACAGGAGTCCAAACCAGGGCATACCGTCAACCTTTTCAAGCTGTTCACAAATAATCACCTAAAATAAGCAGAATCGTATTTATTTTTTTTGTGAATTAGTAAAGGGTGGAGGAGTACAATTTTACTGAGCAGACATTAAAGAAACCGCTAGAAAACACCACCACAGATTTCACACTAAATTAGCTGCAAAATTGATCTGAATAAAAACAAAATAAAGTTCATATTCGTGTTTTTTTTAATTTTATTTATGTTTTATCTAGTAACATTTAACTGTATATACTTTGAAATTTTGCCAAGTGGGCTGTGATATTTTAATGAGCTACATTGAGTTGAGAAAAACTGCTCTAAGAATACATTATGGTTTGAGGACAATCATGGACAACCTTCATCTCAAAGACAACACAGATTGAGGAGTTTGTTTCTTTATAGACAACAGATCAACATCTGTGCATATGATAATAGGGAAATTTATTTTTCTATAAGAGGGTGATGTAGTTTGGTTGAAGCTTTGTATGCAATATATATATATATATATATATATATATATATATATATATATTTATAATTTATGGAAGGTCATAACAATGCAGAAATATATCGGGTTGTAAGAAGGAAAACTGAATACTGAATAGCAAATAATATATATATAAAATTTATATGAACATTTAAAATAGTCGACATAAATTAATTCATGTTTCAGCGCTGAAGTACACTTCATCGTGACTAATATGAGTTAGTTCCGATGACGTGCACTTGAGCACTGAAACATAAATTAATTTGTGTAGACTACTTTAAATGTTTATATATAAAGCTCTACCTTGTATTGAGCACTTTTGAAAAAAAAAAATAGTTTTAAGTTCATTTTATCAACATATTTGAACTTGTTTAATTATAATTAAATCTTGCTTCAAGATTTCACCTCAATCACTAGAGTCGTACGTGTGACGCCAGAATATCACAGTATTTCTATTTCTTTATCTCGGGCTAGTCTCTGCTTCATGCGTATTATTTGTGGGCAAGGCAAATCTCTAAAATGATCAAGGTGAGGATGTCTTGGCATCGTGCAGCAAAACCTTTTGTTAGCCACTCTCCAGCCATCTATTTAAAACTGTATACAGCTACGGTGTGACAACACTTAGAATTCGCATAATCAGTCTGGAATCCCCACTTTACTCTGAACACTGACCACCTGGAAACAATTGAGAGGCGTGCAACTAAGTGAATCCCCTCCATACTCTGAACGTCTTGCTTCCCTGGGCTTGGATTCATTGAAGCTTTGATGTCTAGCAACTGACTTAGTAAACATCGACAAAATTATTAATCATCTCACCAACAACAACAACCCCGAGCAGCACCCTTTTGATCTATGCGTCTCTCATGGACATGCCTATAAATTGAGAAAAGAGCACATCTCTCATGACTTTCAGCAACATTTTTTCAGTCACAATTACTGAAGCATGAAACAAACCGCCTGCACCAGTTGTTGGCTACCGAGACAATGCATCCTTTAAACACCTCACGCTTCCTGAAATTTGCCAAAACTACACCTGATGTCCATACACGTACACACATAAACTGTTCATTTTTCCGACAATTGTGCATTACCGTATGTACGATACATTCACTTTTGATGCAGTTGTAGTGCACCTGAGCACTGTACACAATGATATCATTATTGGTCCCCCGATTTTATAAATCGGGGGACCTATGTTTTCAGGTATTTTTCTTCGCAACCATCCATTGAATTTCTCTGAAATTTTGCATGAAATTGTAACTTTGGTCAGGTTAGAAAGTGACATTCTCCGATTTTTGAAAAAAAATCTGGTTAGCCCCCTAGGGGGTCAAAAGGCCCCGAAATGGCAAAAAATGACATTTTTTTGCCCCATAACTTTTTATCCATCCATTCAATTTCTCTGAAACTTGGCCAAAATGTGGAGGTAATTGTTCCTAATAGAAAATAAGTATCGCTGACCTTGGAAAAAATCTGGTTTGCGCTACCAGGGGGTCAAAAGCCCCCAAAATTGCAAAAAAAAATGACCCTTTTCTCCCATAACGTTTGATCCATCCATTCAATTTTTTTGAAACTTGGCCAAAATGTAGTGGCAATTGTTCTGGATATAAAATAAGCATCCTTGACCTCAGAAAAATTATGGTTCGCGCCCCCAGGGGGTCAAAAATGCCTCAAATTGCCCAAATTTATTGCATTTTACACTCGCCACATCGAGTCACATACAGAGAGAGACCACGCATGCGCGGCTTGTTATTATATGTTATTGTTATGATGTACACATACACACATTTGATTAAATAATTTTACCAACAATTTTATTTTAATAGGGAAGAAGTTGAATTTTTTTTTTTTTGAAAGCATACCAATGCAATTTGGTTTCTAAAACTGTTTGATACGAGACAATATTAAATAGATCAAATGATAATATTGAAGAATTCAATACTTTTCAATTAGATATTTATTTACCAATGTAGAGTATTGAATCAAGATGGTATGGTGTCATATTTTCTAAATTTCGAGATATACCTCCTTTTCAAAAAGAAATCTCAGTTTAATCAACTTCTTACACACTACACACAATGTTTCAAGCAAACTACAACATCCATCTTTTAATAGATAATAGTATCCATGCGAGTTCACATAATTTATCTATTAAGTTAAATACTATCAATGTTATAGTTTACCTTAGAAAAACGTAACATAATGCAAGAATCCTAAATTTTTGGTTTGGTAGTTTTGTTTTACGGCATATCAACCCTTTTTGGGTTATTTAATGCCGAATCTGGTCATTATAGTAAAAGTTTTTATGCTTCAAGTTCTTTATATCTTCAAATGTTTAATCATCGTTTTTGGTTTGGTAGTTTTGTTTTACGGCATATCAACCCTTTTTGGGTTATTTAATGCCGAATCTGGTCATTATAGTAAAAGTTTTTATGCTTCAAGTTCTTTATATCTTCAAATGTTTAATCATCGTTTTTGGTTTGGTAGTTTTGTTTTACGGCATATCAACCCTTTTTGGGTTATTTAATGCCGAATCTGGTCATTATAGTAAAAGTTTTTATGCTTAAAGTTCTTTATATCTTCAAATGTTTAATCAGGGTTTTTGGTTTGGTAGTTTTGTTTTACGGCATATCAACCCTTTTTGGGTTATTTAATGCCAAATCTGGTCATTATAGTAAAAGTTTTTATGCTTCAAGTTCTAAAAATAAAATAAAAAAGGGGAGGGAGAAAGAGAGAGGGGCTGTTGTTTTTGTTTTTGGTTTTGTAGAACATAATTAAGTTTTACAAAAAAAAAAAAATTAAAAAAAAAAAAAAAAAAAAAAAAAACGTCAATGTAGGTGAATTTCGTCTCAGGGAGCCACAGGGCAGCCTGATCTGGTATCACCAGCCTAAATTTTTGACTCAACAACAAAAAAAGAGACAGTAATATAATAGGCTTCCTAAAGAAACCAGGTCTTTATAATAAACTTTATAAGTAAAGTCAGATACAAAACAAACGTTCCCAAAACAAAATCGTCTACTGATTAGTGATTTACAAAGTACACGCCCTACAAAACAAAAAAATCCTACAAACTCTTCATATATAAAACATACTTGTGGCTCAGGCATAAAATGATCCACCAACGGTTGATAAGGCTGTCGCAAACCTAATAACCAACCTTAAATGTTTACTTTTGTAGTAAAACAAAAATTGAAACTTTTCAATATATAAAATTATGAAACAAGTTAACTAACGTCTGTGTGTGGGGTTTTTTTTTGTGGTAAATGTAATTTCGAATTTTCTAATTTAATTGAATTTTAATTTAATTAAATTGAATTTTAATTTAATTAAATTGAATTTTAATTTAATACCAGACTACCTGTGATCTGTTGGGTCATAACCACTACCACTATCAATATATTAAAAAAAAACAAAAAAAACAAAAACAAAACATACTTTCTTAAAGTATCTGTTTATGACTGTATTATTTTTTATTTAGAACTAGCTGTATCATCCCTGGCGTTGCCCGGGAAGTCATTTTAGGGTTTAAATTTTATTTGTTTGCACATTTTTCAATGTTGAGTATTGATTTACTCCTCTCCAGGAGTTAGGCACAAGGCCAGTTTTTATCTTACTCCCACAAGTAAGATGTGACCCAAGGTCGGGTCGGGAAAGTGGGGTTTAAAAATTGCCTGGGCAGCCCCGTCGGCATTCCCCAGTAGGGGCGCCTCATGCAGTAAGCAATAAACTTACTCCTCCCCAAAGAGGGGAGGCAAAGCCTGGGAGGGTGGACCTCCTAGAACTGCACAGGACAGACCCATAGACTGGCGTAAATCAAGCCCCGAAGGCCAAGACAATACCAGTCTATGGGGTGCAGTATCCATCGGAACAGATACTACACTTTGATCTTAGCCAAAAGGCCAAAGGCAATGTTGAGTAGCTCATCGTGGTGTTGCTTCCAGTAATTTTATTTGGCCTTGTTATCCAGCGAGAATCTCTCATCATCATCTTTTATGCATTTTTCTCCCACAATATTGTGGCTCTCCCTTCTCATTTGTTTAGCAACCCGTAATATATCACTGTTCTTGGGACCCAACTGCCGAACTTGTTTGAAAGAGCAGCCTGCTTAGCTGAATACAGTCTTTTTTTTTTTTTTACAGATCTCTAAGTTTGTATGTATTTTTTAAATCTAAGGTAGACAACTCCTATCATATTCTTCAATTTAAAAAGAGTTATACAACTTGCTGAGTTTTTATTTTTCAGAGATTATTTAAAAATAATTAATATTAGCAGTCGTCTGAGCCGGACTAAGTAATCTTAAAATAAATTCCTGCTAAGTAATACTTTCCTTACTCTACCGATGTTTCCATGGTAGGTGTTCGACTGAGCTTCAAGTTTTGCCACCCCCCTCTCGAAAAACTTTTTCAGAATAAACTCTTTTTCTACAAACTCTGCAAAGAACTTTCCTCTGTGTACCTAAAATCAAACGGAACTTCCATGAACAAAGTTTCTTTCCAAGAACTTCTTGTAGGAATGTTTCGCTACAGAAACAGGGTAGTTTTCAAGTTCAATGTCAACAAATATCTGTCATGTCATCTTCTGATTTAATCATAGTTCTCATTCCCTTCATAGAACTGTTCCAGTATCCAATTGAAAATCTCAAACCTTTATCCTGAAGTGGCTTTTGACCTTGCTGAATGGAGAACCATTAGTATACATATACAAAAAGTATGTTATTACATTGCCAATAACACAGTACAACAATAACAAATGAAAATTGGATAGTCAGAAGCAAAATTTGATTTATCATCTTAAATGCTATTTCGGTCTGACTTTGGAAATCTAACAAAATAATCTTATGTTAGATTATTAAAAAAATATTTTGCTAATTATTCAATGTATTTTGATTGCAGTGAGTTTTTGTCCATTTTTCAACCTTTTCTGGTGAGTCTACAACCAATAATAGCAGAGCCATAAATGTAATCCTAATATAGACTATATTTTTTATTAAGTTATATATATATATATATATATATATATATATATATATATATATATATATATATATATATATAGTCATCCACATACAGACTGTTTCGCTGTTTCACAGCTCATCAGTGCGGCTATATATATATATATATATATATATATATATATATATATATATAAAATGCAAATTATTTATTTAAAAACTATACATTACATATTCCAGAGACGTACTATGGTTTTATTGACATGAGTAGTTGTTAGGGCCTTTTCTAAATAGTAACGGTCAACCCATGTCAATAAAACCATAGTACGTCTCTGGAATATGTAATGTATAGTTTTTAAATAAATAATTTGCATTCTAGCTCTCGCATTCTTACAATCAAACTATTTATTGATTTTTTTTCAACATTGACATGTCAATGTTTCTGTGTTATAAAAATCGATATATTAACAGAACATTAAAATAAGTTTCAAGAAGGGTTACATTTTTCACAGAATCTAAAAACACGATTGATTCCATCCGGGGTCACTAGGAGCAATTATCGGTTAGGTCCATAAAATAACTGAAATATATTAGAACGTAAAGAAACGAAATTCATTTTTGAAAAATAGATTTTCTTCGTTTCATGAAACAAAAATTAAATTAAAACAAAGAATATCTCGGTGAAAAATGTATTTAAAAAAGGTTTAAACATTTAAATATATTTTTATATTGGTATTTTAAGATTAAAAAAAAAACTTAAATAAAAACGAAATTATCCAGTATTCGTTAAATTCACTTATCGTTTTACAGCTGCAGGATTTTCTTTACAGATAAAGACTTCGAACGCATTCATTTCTTGTTTTATTTTTTAAAAAGTAATACTTAACTCGCACTGATGATTATAACAAATCGACTGTTGCCTTTGAAATTAAATTTAAACAACTAGCAGACTTTTTTTTCCAGATTGTTTTCCACGTGTTCATGTGTGCTTTTATTGTTTTAAAGTAACGCGCAATTATGACAGTAAAATAGCGACTTTTTTTTCAGTTATACTCGAAACGTTTTTCGTAAGAAATAAACTGTTACTGTTGATGTGTTTTAGATACTACCCCCACCCCCAAACCCCGGACAACGTGCTAGTTATTTTATTAAAGTAAGGGAATAAATAAATAAAAACGGTCGACCTTTTTTGCCCATCCCTAAAATCATCCGTTATCCACATTACAAATTTCCTGTTCTTTGTACATTTTTGAGTGTGTATGTGTGGAGGGTGGGGGTGGTGCGGTTACTGTTTTTGCGAAGAACACTCTTATTCAGGCAGACGTATACAACGCCCCCCCCCCCTCCCGGTTAACATTTTTCTTCTGCCAATTTCGTTTAGAATCAATATAATAAAATTTGAAGATTTGTTTTCCTCTAGTTATACCTTAGAGAAATACGGTTCATCGTTGGCTTAGGAGCACAAATGAACCATAATACTAGACTTTGGCATATAAGCTTTAATTCTATCCAGAAATCGATGTTTTCTTTACAACCAGATGTAAATATGGAGTTTTTTTTCTTCATTATTATGATATTTGGACATTTTTGTTTCGATTTCCTTTTTTTTTTAACTATGCCGTTTTTTATACCAAATTATATATTTTTTAAAATAGGATTTTGAAAGTTAAATTTAATCATTACAATATCGTTTGGTCATTAACTTACTAATCGAACCGAAATGTTATAAAACTATAACTACAATGGAGAAATGATAGATTTTCTTGTTTAGAATGATCGATCGAAACGAAAACAAAATCGTTTACAATATCGGCAAGCAGGTTCGAAGGAAGGAGGGGGGGGGGTAACTCTCTGTCGGTCTGGTGTACCAGTGAAATGAAGGAAAGTATTTAAGAAACCCGAAATCACTTTCATAACTAAATAACTGTTTTTAAATTTCGTTTTATTTTACGTGTTTGCATTTTTTTTTCAATCAATATTCGATTACTAGTAAGTAAACAAATATATCAAAGTTACTTGGACGGGGTAGACACACACACACACACACACACACACACACACACACACACACACACACACACACACCTCATAATTTTATTAATATACTGTTATTTAAACCTTACGCCTACGATCTTCCAGTCATGTTTTTGTCTATATATTATTCGACTGCATCAGCAGAAAAATGGCCATTATTTTGATGTTTGGTTGAAAAACGGATCAAATTTCTTTGAAAAAAAGAAAAAAAAAAAGAAGTGATAATGTTATTGTTTACTTTTGGTTAGCATATGTAAAGGAAAGGGTTCAATTGTAGTATAGGGTCTGTTAGAATATTTCTCAGATTTCATTTGTTTTTCACTGAAATGTTGGATACAATTTATTGTACTGAAATAAACTGTATTTTGCTTTTTATTCAATGGCATGATTGCTGATTATGACATTATTTCAGGACCAGTAATACAATTTAAATACAATAATCAATTGTACCAAACAAAAAATGTGGACAAAAAAACAAAACAGGAGAGATATTTCGAGGGTTCATATATTCTATACCTGTAATCCAACATAAAGGGCTGTAAACATATAAATGTTCTTTTTGTAATTAAGAACCTGGGCTTACATATTTGATATAGATAGAAAGATATATCTTATTTTATTTTAAAACTATACAGTACAGTGTCTATTGGGTGTACCAGGGTTTCATCCATCTGGTCATGCTGGACCCGGCTGGTCAAAGCAGATCGATTCGTCAGCATTTTTCTGCTACTCAAAAAAGACACTCTGAACTGGCAGACATAGATTAAAAAAAAAACGGGCCAGCAGAAACAAATCGATCAAAACCGGATAAACCCAAGGCACCGTAATGTATAGTTTTTAAATAAAATAATTTATATTAACTCTTGTAGAACCTACGATCGAGCACTTTAGTTTTTTTCCAACTTTGAGAGAGAGAGAGAGAAAGAGAGAGAGAGAGAGAGAAAGAGAGGAGAGAGGGGAAAGAGAGGAGAAAGAGAGAGCGCCTGTAGAACTGTGACCGGTCTCCACATAAATCTCCCAGTCTAATTCGTAGTCGTTTTGCAATCGATCCCTTTCACAGTCACGAAAAAGGGGAGGAATAAATAATAAGACACGATTTGCGACGAGACATGCATTGAATTCGTAATTGAACGACCCGAATCTAAAAAGCACGTGTCTTAATGAACGTGAGAGTTATTCATTAAATATTCTCAACAGCAACCATAAAAAAAGAATGATGTTATAATAACAGTAAACATGTTTGTGTTTTGAAAGCTTATCAATTCTATTCATTTCGATTAAATTTCTCGATTCTCTCATTTCACTTTTGAGATGCGCCCACTCCGTCGGTCTTTTAAGCCTGAAATTAGTGACCACCTATAAAAATCGACCGCTATTTTTTTATTTACTTGTGTTTGGCGAAGTAAAAGTGATGCAAAAAATTCAAAGATAAATCTTACAATCAGTTTCCACACTTTAAAATTATACAGATCGGTAGAAAATTATCTTTTCTTGCGTTAAGTTATTTGTTGTATATTTTGTTTGTTTTCGATTTCTAGGCTGTTAACTATACTGCATGAGTAGGTAAACCAAAATAAATTGTTTTGGGCTAATTTCCCAAATGTATTTCCTTTAAAATAATTTATGTCGGTAATAATGATTATCTTTTGAAAGGCGGCAATAAGTTAATACTTATATTATTTGGATTATTCGGACCACCACTACTCTCATCTTGGTTGTTATATTCACAACATTCAGGCCGACATTAACCCATGGATTAACGGTTAAAAGCGTTGGTAATATCCAAATACACATGATTAATCCTCATATAAAAAATCCAAAAAAAATTAATACTAGCAGCACCCGGGTAGCCTGGGGGGGAATCTTAAAAAAAAGTTAAAAAATCAGAAAAGATCCCATTTCATTGTAAGTAATCTAGGTGATTAAAATAGGATTTAAACATTTTTTTGACTACCTCACAATTATTTACTTATTTACAAAAAAAATTGTTTTTACAATTTTTTTTTATCTTCATAGATAAAAAAAAATTGTAAAAACAATTTTTTTTTATCTTCATAGATAAAAAAAAATTGTAAAAACAATTTTTTTTGTAAATAAGTAAATAATTGTGAGGTAGTCATAATATCGGCCACACTGAGGATTGAACCTTCAACCTCCAGAAGACTGTCGCTCAGAACTGATTATACGAAGCAGTTTATCAGTTGCGCTACGGGTCCTCAGAGCGGGTGATACTAAGAATACAATTATGGGTACTGATATCGATCCTGAACCAGTTTTCGTGAGGTTCGACTCGGAAGCGTTCGGCTATTCTACGCAAACGCCCGAGTGTTGACGAGCCGAATGGTACCAGACGACAATTTTGATACGGTGCTGCGTCCTGTGATTGTAAGTTATATTTTCAAGAAATGTTCTAAAAGAAAAAGCAAAACATAGCGAAGTTACTGTTATCAAATAAATATATTTTTTATTTTGATACGTTGCTGCGTCCTATAATTTTTAGTTATAGTTGCAAGAAATTTTTTAAACAACAAAACAAATAAAACAAGCAAAACAGAGCGAAATTACTGCTATCAAATAAATATTTTTAACCCTAACCCCCCCCCCCCCAAAAAAAAACAAAACAAACAAGCAAAACATTATTATCATAGGGCGCAGCACCGTATCAAAATTGTCGTCTGGTACAAATCGGCTCGTCAACTCTCGGGCGTTTGCGTAGGACAGCCGAACGTTTCCGAGTCGAATCTCACGAAAACTGGTTCAGGATTGATATCAGCACCCAATTATGAATTACTTAAGACTTCTACCCGGTTATGGCTGACGGAACGAGAGCAAGCTACCCACATGGATTAAAGGTTTCCATTCACAATTTTATAGATTCCCGAGTTCGACAAAATACACCTGAAGAAGGTCAGAGGTTACATCGGCCGAAATGTTGTGAGAATAATAGCAAAGATGAGAACAGTAGTCTAAATAATGCAAATAATACATTTTGTTTCGTGTTTACAACAAGTTATCAATGAAATGTTTATTATTTTAAATGAATATTTCAAGCATTTCAAGTAGCGAACTTTGCGAAGCGATAGCGAACTGGTAAAGCTAAATAATAGATATACGAATTTCAAAATGGCAAAGGATTTTTACTTTATAATGAAGTTTTGCAACAAAAAATAAATAAATAAAACAAAAATTGATATTTTGATTTAATTTTAACTCCAAACTTACCCGAAAGACCGCAAACAGACAACAGGTGTTAAGTTTTCCGAAATTTTCCAATTGAATGACAAGACGACGACAACAACAAAATCGCCCCTCGCGGGGGTAGAAGGGCGGGGGAGGGGGTAGAAAGGCTGGAGGAGGGCAAAACGAAACGACACTTCTCCCTCGCCGCTGCTTCTTGCTTTGAAGAATCTCTTCGGTCGTTAAAGCAAAATAGATTATTTTAAAGAAAATAAGTTAGAAAAGAACTTATAAGATGAAGAACTTGGGAAAAATGGGAGGGGGGAAAGCTTTTTTTTAAAATCCAAGTTTTGAGATTCCACTGTTACCACGTGAATTCAACAGGACATTCTTTGAGTAATAGAAAAGTAACGGGCATTTTTGGTTCGTTTTCGGTAACAAGGTTTTCGTTTAACATGATCCTTGTTTAAATTTTACTAATGCTGTTTTTACACGGTGGGAGTAAAAAACGAATCGGGTTAGTGACCTTTTTTTTTCTTTTGGTAACGAACGGGAGTAATTCTATTACCCCGGTAATAGTTTGTGTGTTTCGTTGTAGAGATTGTTTTTGTTGATGATCGCGGAGAGAGAGAGAAAGAGACTGAACTTTATATCCACTGGTACGTCTTATGAATTCGCGGAAATACTAGGAAATGCCATGTTCTTAAAAGTGTCGAAAAACCGGGTTTGCCAGGGAAACCGTTTTCCTGTTACACTCCACAGTATATAATCATTATTCATTTAAGAATAATTGTCGACACGCGATTGTGAAAAGAGCGACCCACACACAGGATAGCCCAAGAAGAGAAGGAAAGGGCGAAAGAAAATGCGCGCAGACAGGGAGTGGCATTGAGATGTTAAATCAGCTTTGAAACATACTGTTTCTTGTTTCGGGGAGGGGAGGGGTGAATATACACGTAGAAGAAGAGAAAAAAAAAAAAAAAGCGACCACAATGTACAGTAGTCGAGGCCACAATACGTGTCTATGTGCATTAAGAAATTGTGTGTACCCAGAAAGTAAAAAAGTTAAAAGACTATATTGTATCGGCCAGAGAAGAAGTCCTTATCGACTGGGGCAATTTTTCAAATTTTTTATCCCACTACAGAGTGCCCTTTTTGAGGAGCTGGATATTCCTCACACACACAAAAAAATGACATTATGTCCCTATTTACCACCTCCCTACGAGGGCTGGATGTGAGACAAGGTCGGTTTTTAATGTGGGGATACTCAGCGTCCCAGAAAGGAATACTCTGGGTTGAGACAAAAATAAAAATTGCCCCAGTCAAGAAGGAGTTTTCCTCTTCCGACCGAAGACAGAACATAGTACTACACTTTAAATTATTTATTTGCAAGAATGTAAGAAATACAATTTTACAAATTAAACATAAGCCCTTCAAATGTGTGGGGGGAGTGGAGGATAATACACTTTGATCCCAGCCCAAAAGCCAGGTAGTACTGGAGAAAAGTGTATAACTTTGCCCTCGTAGGGAGCAAGTAAATAGGAAGCAAATCTAGGTTGTGATATGCGTGTTAGTTAAGAATAAATCTGTATATATTCATAAACGGTCATAGAAGTGGCCTGGTGTAGCGGTTACAGGCGCAGAGTTTGAGCGTGGCGTACTGGGTTTCGAGATCTGTCGGGGCTGCTGCATCATTTTCACTAATACCCTTGAGAAAAGTATTAATCCATATATTCTACCCAGCTGCGGATTAAATAGTAAAAAAATTTTAGATAATAAGTATTTCATTCATAAGTTTCTTGCAAAGAATAGACAAAAACTTTCAGATATTCAAATTCAACAGACTAAAACGTTCAGATATTCAAATTCAACAGACTAAAACTTTCAGATATTCAAATTCAACAGACTAAAACGTTCAGATATTCAAATTCAACAGACTAAAACGTTCAGATATTCAAATTCAACAGACTAAAACGTTCATATATTCAAATTCAACAGACTAAAACGTTCATATATTCAAATTCAACAGACTAAAACGTTCATATATTCAAATTCAACAGACTAAAACTTTCATATATTCAAATTCAACAGACTAAAACTTTCATATATTCAAATTCAACAGACTAAAACTTTCATATATTCAAATTCAACAATTCAAATTCAACAGACTAAAACTTTCATATATTAAAATTCAACAATTCAAATTCAACAGACTAAAACTTTCATATATTAAAATTCAACAGACTAAAACTTTCATATATTCAAATTCAACAGACTAAAACTTTCAGATATTCAAATTCAACAGACTAAAACTTTCATAAATTCAAATTCAACAGACTAAAACTTTCATAAATTCAAATTTAACACACTAAAACTTTCAGATATTCATATAAATCGATAGACATTAACATCTTCGTTATGTTAATACAAATTTATTAATCTTTTAAATAAGACCCTAATGAAATGAAAAGAAAGAAATCAATTGGTCTGAAAAAATATGGCATCGTTAACGGGAGAGAAGAAGAGAGGAGAGAGAAAGTAAGTGAGCAAGACAGCCAGCCACCTGCTCCCTTCCCTTTTCTCGCTTTTGGCTGTTGGTAAAAATTCTAGCAAACGATGTTAGAAAAAAGGTTTTTAGTAAGTTATCCATTTTTTTTATTAAATAATTTTAATTAATTATTGTCAATATCGACGAAACTATTGCATACATAGAACAAATGGGACAATAAAATTACAAATGTATAACACCAAACATTCATTTATTATGAATTGTTTTTGGATCATTCATCTCTACGATATATAGAATATTTCGAAATATTATGCTGTATTATTGATTTAAATAACAGTAACCTGTTTTGATTGGAGTTATAAATGAAAAACTTTTGCATTTATTCATTTTGACTACATTAATTTGCTGAACATAACATAAAAGGCAACTGTGAAGCTAAAAAAGTTATTTGATGTGACAGAGGCGCATAAAAACATTAATGTTTTCATTTGATTTAGGGACACACATGCTACATAATGTCTTGCTGTTTAAACTTTAACTCAAGCCTCAAATAACTTTCTAATCGACAGTTTAAAGGTTTGCATGTGAAGTTTCACAATAGATGATTACATTTGCTCCTCATGAGTGAGTTAAGCTCTCTAGTAGGGAAATTAATGATTGCCACTTAACATAAAGCATTTCTCTTTGTAAAAATAATTAAGATCTCTAGGCAGCATTATAAATTCCCTTAATTCGTAAGTGTAAGATATTTCGACTGCTGATCAAACAGCTGGGTTTCGAATCTCAGTTTGAAAAACACTCGTCGCATCTAGCCACACTAAATAGCCGTGATACGGCATAACAGCTGTCTGAACTAAACACAGACACACTATATTTTTATTTATTAACTTTTTTTAGTTGAAAATAACGGGTTCGGACGTAATTGTACAAAGATGTCCGATATAGTTAAAAAAAAAAAACAATGGTCATCTTGAGCTTTTCAGTTGTAAGATGGCTGCCATTGAAACAACATTATCATAACTAAATTAGTTCTAGTGTTATAACAATTTGGTTTAATTAATAATTAAATGATAAAACAACACTGTAATAATAAGGTTTTATTATTACGGTTTTGTTTGGTCATTAAATTATTAATTAAACCAAATTGTTATAACACTAAAACTATTCTGGTAAAGATAATGTTGTTTCAATGGCAGCCATGTATAAACTGAAAAGTTCAAGATAACCAGTTCAAAATATAAACAACGTCATATACGGGCTGGGTCAGCTCGTATATGTGTAAGTATAAATATTATAAGTATTTATACTTGTTAAAATTTCTCGTATGGACCAATCACATCTTGCTGTGCGTTTTATTCCTTTTCCTATGTCTGTGCCGCTATCGAAATAAAATTTTTCAAATTTTCACTTTTTCTGAAGATGTTCATCGATACGAACGAAACCAGTCAAATCTCTCGTTTCTTGTTTTTCTCCTGTTTGTCTTTTTTCACACATTTTGTCTATCATGGCATTTCATTTTCATGACATATTGTGCATTTTACCATTATATATATATATATATATATATATATATATATATATATAATAAATACACACACATATATATATAAATACACACACACACACACATATATATATATATATATATATATATATATATATATATGTATAAAACTTAATATATAAATCAACCATTTGAACAAAATTAAAACAAGATTTTCTGCACACAATTCTGTCGTATTAAAGAACTAATTTTAAGTATTCACTGTAAATTTTTGATTTAATTAAAATCAATTGTTTCTATGCATTTATGTTATCATCATCATCATCATCATCATCATCATATTCGGTTTAACATTCATTTTACATGCTGCATGTGTTGGACGGCTTTAAGAAATTGACTTCCAAACTAATTCATCTCTGGCAAGTTATATATTTATCCCTCTTTCCTTCACGTCAATTTTTATCATATCCTCCCATGTTTTTCTTGGCCTCTCTCTGATCTCAACCTGCTATCTCAACTGTTCTACATCTACTAACCCAAGAACTCTCATCCATTCTTTCAACGTGGCCATACCATCAAAGTCTACTCTTTTTTTGCACACATCTCCCTATACTGTCCAGATTCAATCTTCCTGTGAGGTCATCAGAACTAAGCCTGTCTATAAGACTTACATTATTATCCATCGTATCATTCTTATTATATCATTTCTTTCCATGGAACACATATCTTCAACCTTCACTGACCAGATTTCGCTTAAATACATCATCACACTGTGTACACATACCTGATGCAATTGTTATTTTTGCTGTTTTATATTAAATTATAGAAACTGACATACACTTAAAATGGACTGAATACGAACACTTACTAAATATTGAAAATAACATTGTATTCAAAGCCCACCTTCTCCTAGTGATGTTACCTCAAGTAACAGCATCAAGCTGGATACTCCACTAGACTAGATTAATTCTTGTCCTGGAATTCGGCCAAACCAAGAAAAGACCACAAGAAAGATAAACTTAAACATATTTATGTGGTAAATTGGGGAGAAAAAAGAAATATTCTCCACTGCTTTACTAACTCAAACCTTGGGGGGTTAGGAGAATCGTAAATGAACACTCGGATATATCTATGTATCTCATATAGAAATTAAGTGTGAGCTCAGGAAGGGGCCCTTTAATTACTGAGAACCATCACCAATAAAGAAAAAAAGAAAAAAAAAAAGAAAAGGAAAATTGAAAAAAAAAAAAATAATGTTTGATCTGGCTAGTCATATATAGTTAGTTCTTTAATGTCGTATTTCTATCAAAACTGACAGATTAAAAAAAAAAGACCATATTTTATTATATAAAAAGAGCAGTTGTCTGTGTGTGTGTTCTCACCTAAAAGTCAGAAACTACACAAGATACGCCCACAAAGCTGATATATTCTTTTCCAGCAGTGCCTCGGACAGAATGTAAACACTTTTTTATTTAGTAATATCCATTATTTCTTTTTTTTTTGCGTTGAGTCAAAAAGTCAGAAAACGAGATTTTCACTCTAAAGCTGAACATAGTTTTAGACTGAGGCAATTTAAATTTTTTATCTCAATCCAGAGTGCCCCATTTCTGAGAGCTAGATTTTCCCCACATTAATAACCCACCTTGTGTCTAGCTCTGCCCTTCGTGGGGAGGTAAGTTAATAGGGTCTGTTCACCTGCTTACTTGTTATCTATTTCTATAGAAAGTGGCATACACTTAAAAAGAGGCCATACACGTATAACATTGTTACTGTAATGTTATACATGTACAATTTACGGGCTTCGTTGTGTAAACAAAAGGAATTTGACGAATCTTTTACAAACAAATGTCATAAAATGTAGACTTTTTTGCTGTCTCTGTTAATGGTATTCTAACGTTATTTCTATGGTGAATGTTAGTTGAAAAAATGTAGACTTTTTTTCTGTCTCTGTTAATGGTATTCTAACGTTATTTCTATGGTGAATGTTAGTTGAAAAAATGTAGACTTTTTTTCTGTCTCTGTTAATGGTATTCTAACGTTATTTCTATGGTGAATGTTAGTTGAAAAAACTTATTCGTTGACTACTTGTTAAAATGAAGCCACGTTTAGTAAAAGTATAGAATAGTTAACATTTTATAACTTGTCAACTAAAACCAACAGTTTATATAAAACTTATTAGAATGAAATTCTTTACCTAACACAAAGTTTTAACATTTATAACAGTTTATTTCACATTTTTTTCTGTAACATAAAATCGTAACATTTTTGCGTATTTTTTATTTTTTATTTTTTACTTTGATTTGCCGTTATTTTAAGAATTGGGACAGATAGTAAGATCCTTGGAAAAGTCGATAAAAAAACGAAAGCGATCTCAATTCTTTATTATTTTGAAAAATATTTGGTTAAATCTGTAAAGTGAAAACAGTGTATACATTTGTATCTTGCAGAGAGAAAGAGAGAAGAAATAAAAAAACACGTAAAAGAGGGAAAAAAAAAGAGAAAAATCTAGGAAAAAAGAGAAAAAGAAAAAAAAGTGAGTTTCAGGTCACTAATAAAAAGTTAATGAATTTTATAAAGTACTAACCTTCAAATTACAGTTATTTAAGTGAAGCTACTGTCGCAAATTTTTAAAACAATGGAAAAATGTTAATAGCTAAAAAAAACAAAAACATTACCATATTCTCAAAATTAAATAGGTTCAACAGTACTGCCGGTTACATAAAGATGAGAAAGCTGAGAGATACTAGAGTCTCTGATTGGTTGAGTTAGATCACGTCATAAAAAGATCATGTTTAAAATAAAGTTAACCCTTAAATGCTTTTTGTTTCAAATATGACACATTTTAACAAAATGCCTATTTAATATAATATTCAACGAAAATGTGTCAAACTGCAACTTGTTTCAACTCTGCAATGAGCAAGTGTGAATAGGTATTAGTATGATGTTGCATTAGCACACCCGCTAAATAGGTAATCAGTATCTTTGATGTCACGGGCGAATGTCATCGGTGTGTCATCTGCCTTATTTAAGAGCCTAAACTTTTAAATCTGGTCGTGATAATGATGAGTAAAAATTATTTTATGATTCTCTAGTGTATTATGATTATTTAGATGCATATATTGTAGTGTTTTGTTATACATGTGCCATTTTTTCCCATTTGCAACATCATTTGTTTTTATTCAATAAATATATATTTTTTCCTAAAATCATTTATACTACTTTATATTACCCCTATGAAACGTTTTTCATGTGATAAAATTTTGGCGCTCTTGTATAAGCAGTGACCGATCTGAGGGGGACAACTCTACCTTACCCAGCCGCCGCCATTCCGAACTCGCCCACACTTCGACAAGGGAGACAACTTTGACACGCATTTTTACAAACCCTTTATAACAATTAATGCGTTAGAAATAGCTTTTGAATGCGTTCAGAGTAACTTTTAAACAATTAATAAAAAAAACATATTACGAGTTTTAAATGCACTTTTAATCACTTTTATTTACATGCCACAAATTGTATATACTTTATAACAATTAATAAAAAAAATGTTACGGTTTTGAAATGCGTTAAAAATAACTTTTAAATGCGTTAAAAATAACTTTTAAAAGATTAATTTTTAAAAATGTTACGGTTTTAAATGCGTTCAAAATAACTTTTAAACACTTTTATTTACATGCTACAAATTGTATACACTTTATAACAATTAATTAAAAAAATGTTACAGGTTTTAAATTAATTGTTTGAAGGTTGTTTTGAGCGCATTTAGGAGTTGTTTTGGGCGCATTTCAGAATCGTAGCTTGTTTTTTATTAATTGTTGTAGGGTTTGTAGGGTTTGTAAGCTTTGTCTCAAAGTTGTCTCCCTTGTCGAGTTCGGAATGGTGGCGGCTGGGTCAAGTAGAGTTGTCCCCCTCAGATCGGTCACTGCTTATACAAGAGCGCCAAAATTTTTTCAAACCAATATAAAAAATAAAGCATTTAAGCAGCTGATGTTGACCAGTTGTAGTGCACAAAGAATTCAGCTGAGCCTCTGTTCTCATGACCAACCTAGAAAAGAAATGTTAATGGATGTTTCCGATGAATCACCATGATAGGGAAGTTAGTGAAAGAATGAATTAAATGGTAATGCAAATCTTCAGAGTGTCTGTGTTCCTCTATTCACGTTTCGAATACAGGGAATGAATTTCAAGATAGCTACGTGGTCTCACCTCAAAGCACAAGATATACACAAAGAAGTACCTAACGCCATCAGCAGGTCGACATTAACACGACATTAATAATCAGCATCATCAGTTTAAGGTTCGTTTTACATGCTGGCATGTGTTGGACGGCTTTTAGAAATTGACTTCTAAACTAACCTATCTCTGCCCAGGTCTTTATTTATCTCTCTTTCTTTCAAGTTTATTTCTATCACTGCCTCTGATGTTTTTATTGGCATTCCCCTGTGAACCGAACCTGCTACCTCAACTGTTCTACATTGACTAACCCAAGAACTCTCATCCACTCTTTCAATGTAGCCACACCATTGAAGTTGAGATGCGCACACATTTCCCTATACTGCCCAGATTTAATCTTCCTACGATGTCATCAGATCTAAGCTTGTCTTTAAGACTCACATTACACATCAATCGTATTATTCTCATATCATTTCTCTCCATGCAACACATGCCCTCAACAGGCAGGTTTCACTTCTATACACCATCACATTATGTATACATGCCTGATAGACTCTTCCCTTTGCCGACACTGGTAACTTTCTGCTGGTTAATAATGGCAGAAGTTCCCTGAACTCCATCCACTCCAAGCAACTTATAATTATCGATTTTATTTTTCTTATTGATTTTCCTTCTTTAAGACATAAGTAATAAGTCAGGTCATTATATATTTGCTATCTTATGTAACATCTGTCTTCTTAGCAGTCCGTCAAAATTTAACCAGGATACTGATTCTCAAAATCAGTCGGAAAAGATAATGTCTAAAATCAGTTTCCTCTTCACCGACGAGGTCTCTGATGGCCGAAGAAGTCGATTTTCAAGCCACACTTCGATCTACAAATGTGATTGACACTTCTTAGTACATGCTGATATCTGCAGACTCTGCTCTCTGCTAGCGCTAAAGTACTATGCAGCACTTCAACAAACCCCTTCAACTATGCGTATCGCCAAGCTGGACAGTCACAGGCAACCTTTGTGGTGAGAGGTTACATTTTTTGAGAATGGAGCTGATGTGTTCCTCTCTATGTTCTGCTCTCTCACGTATCTTGTTCCAGCAGTCGATTTGCCATAAATGATTTGGTGGCGTAACCTGTGTCTAGGCTTGCGATACATGTGACCACTTGAGAGCACATTTGCTCAGCTTCAACTGAAACATTTGCAAACTTCAGAGAACTTTTATCACTTATGTTGAAAGAAAATTCCTAACAGCCACTTGGCCTTTGATAGAAATTAAGAGGAAACAGACACACAATAGAACGTAATATATATATACTAGCTGGACCAGTGTTCTGCCGTTGTCCGGGAAAATTGAGGAACCCAAGAAAATCCTGCTCCATATGTTCATATTAGAGATTTTTTTTTTTGGTGGGGGGGGGGGGGGGGGTAATTAATACTATCTACACAAAACACTCGAAAGAAGGTACTATTTTATATTTTTGTTGTAAATAAAATAAATTTTCTAAGTAGTATTTTTATGATGATACGCGTTACGTAAATGGTTCTTTATTATAATAAAGTGAACGTATCTAAATTTAATTTTCATGAGCAAAGAACGGGAGGTTTAATCTTTAATATAACTGATAATCAAAATGAAAGGAAAGAATAATCACATATGCAATTTTTTATGACAAAAAGAAACAGAGGCTTAATCTTAAAAATAACTGATAATAAGAATGAAAGTAAAGAATTTCACTTTTAATGTAGACACAAAAATATTATTATTATTATTAGTAGTAGTAGTAGCAGTAGTAGTAGTAGTAGTATATTAGTATTGTTATATGTAATAATTTGTTAATGATTTTTTTTTCTGTTGGTAGAGAGGGGGAGAGAGAGGGAGGGGGAAAAGAGTGAAGTTTTAAAAGATGTTACACTTTTTACCTCTTTTATTTCATGGTCCATGCCCCCCGGGCAATGCTGAGTAGCTATGCTAGTAATAATAATATAATAAATATATTACAATTCATAATAATGATAATAAATGAAATTGTAATTTTCAAGCTTTTAAGTCATAATGTGAATGTGCATCAAGTTTGTTTTGAGGAAGTAATTATACTGGAAACCGACACATTTGTGTTAACAACGAATGTGAAAAGTAATGCTTAATGTTTATTGGTCCCCCGTTTTATAAAATCGGGGGACCTATGTTTTGAGGCATTTCCGTCTGTCTGTCCGTCCGGATTTTTCTCCGCAACCATCCATTGAATTTCTCTGAAATTTTGCATGAAGTTGTAACTTTGGTCAGATTAGAAAGTGACATTCTCCGATTTTTGAAAAAAAATCTGGTTAGCCCCCTAGGGGGTCAAAAGGCCCCAAAGTAGCAAAAAGTAACCCTTTTCTCCCATAACGTTTGATCCATCCATTCAATTTTTCTGAAACTTGGCCAAAATGTAGAGGCAATTGTTCTGGATATAAAATGAGCATCCTTGACCTCAGAAAAATTCTGGTTCGCTCCCCCAGGGGGTCAAAAATGCCCAAATTGCCCAAATTTATTGCATTTTACACTCGCCACATCAAGTCACATACAGAGGGGGACCATGCATGCGTGGTTTGTTAAATATAAGTTTAAGACCCCAAAAATGTAGAAACCGCTTTTGTATGTATATTGTAAAAACGTCATGGCGAAGAAGATTTAAGTTTTGTATTGTTTTTAATTGAAAACAACTTTATAAAGGTTTGTCTTATTAGCAAGCAGGCGTCATGATTAACATGAAGTGATCTACACACGGGTAACATGAAAAAGTTACTCTAATTAGATTTATTCTGCATTTCTCTATGGTGTAATGGGTTGAAAGATGAAGACTTATTACTATGGAGATAGTCACTCCTACTCTATCTTTAAAATCAGTAAGTCGAGAGAAAAATGTTATTCGGATACAATATAAGAATCAATGAATTTGAATGAAACTAAATTTTTTTTCTGAAAACTTGGACAAATAATTGGTCTAAATTGCAGGCAAAGCAGATTTGCACATGCAGCTTTTAGTTAGGAAGCTATACCAGTCAACGTAACAAGGGGAAATCTAACTTTACTTTATATATAAGGTATGGAAGTAAAGAGAAAAATCGAAAAAAAATTTTTTTTAAATACAAAAATATATGTATGAACCAGAACAATAAATTTAATCCTTTTGTTGCGCAAGTTTCTTTGTTAAATATTATTGAAATATAAAAAAAATTGGATGCAATTCATGCGTGAAAACAATTATGTACTTTCAACAAAGTTCTTAGAATCCGATAAAGTCTAGACTGTCCGTATGAATAAAATTCTTCAAAGGATGATTGTACAGGTGATTGCCCATCCTATTTAGAAGGCATAACTGTTAGCTTTGTTTTTATTAGTGAAAGAAAGAAAAATCACAGACTTCTTTCTAATATAATAACACAGGTTGTGTCTGTTTCAATGTAGATATGCGAAAGTTGCGCCCATTTCTCGCACTAACTGTAAGGCCAAAACGCCCTATTGCATGTTAATTCTACTATACACAAAGATGCACCATGTTTGTTATATACTACATATGTATATGCGATATCATACGCAAGGTTAACTAATTTGCATATGGTTTTGAAAAAGGACATTTTATTAATTAACTATTATTTGCTATTGTTTTTTAATTCGATGATTGTTTTCATTATGATATAACAAATAGTTCTGTTTTGCAATACTGTTTTAAATTTAAAAATTTAGTATTTGTGTTCAAAATGTTCCTTTCTTTAGAGAGACTGACTTGATTTTTAACAAGTTGTGATCTATTTCTAAATTGCAAGTGAAAAGACAAATTGATTTTTTTTCTCTTCTGTTCTTTACGCAACACTTAAAAGATAAATAAATTTGTATAAAAATTACCAAAATGCTGATATTTATCCATATAAGATTTTGTTTCGTGTCTGCAACAAACTTATGAATGGGTTTGTTGTTTTAAATTAATGTTTCAAGTATTTCAAGTGGCAAACTGTACAAAGTGATAGCAAGCTGACAAAGTCAGCTAGTATATATATATATATATATATATATAAAATATGAAACTAAAAGTATACTTTTAGAGGATATAACCTATAGTGAAATAGTTTAAGCTCAATAAACGAGATAGAACAATTATAAAGACAAATGAAAGAAGAGAGATAAACATGTACGAATGACAAAACTATTTCAACTTCGATTGTTCAATGCAAGGTGTACTCGGTAAAAACATGTTTATTTTTCTTTCCTTAAGCCAAGGCTTTTCAAAGATTAAAATCTTATCAGAGGAATTACATAGATGGATAAGTATGCAGTGGAAAAGCCAAAATTCACAATTTGAAAAAATATAAAGTAATGGAGGATTTTTTCAAATTTTGAATTTTGGCTTTTCCACTGCCAACTTATCCATCTATGTAATTCCTCTGATGATGAGATTTTAATCTTTGAAAAGCCTTGGCTTAAGGAAAGAAAAATAAACATGTTTTTACCGAGTACACTTTGCATTGAACAATCGAAGTTGAAATAGATTTGTCATTTGTACATATTTATCTCTCTTCTTTCATTTGTCTTATATATATATATATATATATATATATATATATATATTAATTTGAATTGACACTATATATTAATTTGATTTCCCTTTAATAGCACTGTTCATATCTACAAATAGCAACAGCAAACATATCTTCTATGATCAGCAGCAGTTTCCAATCTTATCTGCAACAAGCAGCAGAGGCCTCTGATCCCACCCCCTCCCTCCGATCACTATAATCATCATCATCTACAGCAATTCGGTTTCTGTCCGCAGCGTCAACATTTACTTGGTGATGACTCCATTACTATTCACTATAACTCAACAGTATCAGCATTATCATCTACAGCAGCTCTGTTCCTACAACTCAACACTACCATCATCATCAGCATTACAATCTTTTTTACTTGTTAGCAGAAGTCGTGGTACACCAGACAAGCAACCATTATTTATTGACATTCATGCCACCGCATCCACTATAGAGGCTCTGACTCTATGTCGGTCTGTCATGCTTAAGTTTAATTAACATTTTCATCGCAAAACGTGCAGATTGAATGAATACATCTTTTTTTTATACTAATGTGTCCCCATCTATCAGGGCCTAAAGGCAACTCAAGGATAAAGGTTAATAAGATTGTCAGTTGTTGATGAACAACATTTTGAGATGATTGGAAACGATGGGTTAAAATGGTCAGAATTTGATTATATAAGTGGACGGCTCGACAAGAATTTGTTAACATTGAACTTAAAAACGACCATGTTGTATTCAGCTGGGAAGCAGCCCTATGATATTCAACAGATGGGAAGTTCTTGGAAAGAAACTTTGTTCATGGTATCTCTGTTAAATTTTAGGTACACAGAGGAAGAACAGAAAATTCTTTACAGTGGTTGAAGCTAGACGAGTTTTTTCTGTGAATGTTTTACCTTAGGAATATCTGTTCATTTTTTTCTTGAAATTCTCATCATATGAACCTTCCATTTAAAAGTCTATTATAACAAACTATTGGGGAGAGAATCGACAACATTCACAATTAACACAGAAGTCCAATGCAAATTTTGCTTTTATATAACGTACATAAAACTTGCATAATTAGAGATTATTTTCATTACTAATTTCATTCTTATTACGACTTAATTATCTTTCATGATTAAAATCATAATTGGAACTCATCCTAAATAATCTTATTAAAAATTGTTTTTGAGAGCAACCAGTCAGATGTTAACAAGAGACAGGGCGTGTGAGAGAGGGATGTCTTATTTCAGACATAAAGTAATGGTGCAGCTGAATTTAGATAGCTTTAGGGCAGCTGAATTTAGATAGCTTTAGGGCAGCTGAATTTAGATAGCTTTAGGGCAGCTGAATTTAGATAGCTTTAGGGCAGCTGAATTTAGATAGCTTTAGGGCAGCTGAATTTAGATAGCTTTAGGGCAGCTGAATTTAGATAGCTTTAGGGCAGCTGAATTTAGATAGCTTTAGGGCAGCTGAATTTAGATAGCTTTAGGGCAGCTGAATTTAGATAGCTTTAGGGCAGCTGAATTTAGATAGCTTTAGGGCAGCTGAATTTAGATAGCTTTAGGGCAGCTGAATTTAGATAGCTTTAGGGCAGCTGAATTTAGATAGCTTTAGGGCAGCTGAATTTAGATAGCTTTAGGGCAGCTGAATTTAGATAGCTTTAGGGCAGCTGAATTTAGATAGCTTTAGGGCAGCTGAATTTAGATAGCTTTAGGGCAGCTGAATTTAGATAGCTTTAGGGCAGCTGAATTTAGATAGCTTTAGGGCAGCTGAATTCAGATAGCTTTAGGGAAGCTGAATTCAGATAGCTTTAGGGAAGCTGAATTCAGATAGCTTTAGGGCAGCTGAATTTAGATAGCTTTAGGGCAGCTGAATTTAGATAGCTTTAGGGAAGCTGAATTTAGATAGCTTTAGGGCAGCTGAATTTAGATAGCTTTAGGGCAGCTGAATTCAGATAGCTTTAGGGCAGCTGAATTTAGATAGCTTTAGGGCAGCTGAATTTAGATAGCTTTAGGGAAGCTGAATTTAGATAGCTTTAGGGCAGCTGAATTTAGATAGCTTTAGGGCAGCTGAATTTAGATAGCTTTAGATGAGCTGAATTTAGATAGCTTTAGGGCAGCTGAATTTAGATAGCTTTAGGGCAGCTGAATTCAGATAGCTTTAGGGCAGCTGAATTCAGATAGCTTTAGGGCAGCTGAATTTAGATAGCTTTAGGGCAGCTGAATTTAGATAGCTTTAGGGCAGCTGAATTTAGATAGCTTTAGGGCAGCTGAATTTAGATAGCTTTAGGGCAGCTGAATTTAGATAGCTTTAGGGCAGCTGAATTTAGATAGCTTTAGGGCAGCTGAATTTAGATAGCTTTAGCGCAGCTGAATTTAGATAGCTTTAGGGCAGCTGAATTTAGATAGCTTTAGGGCAGCTGAATTTAGATAGCTTTAGGGCAGCTGAATTTAGATAGCTTTAGGGCAGCTGAATTTAGATAGCTTTAGGGCAGCTGAATTTAGATAGCTTTAGGGCAGCTGAATTTAGATAGCTTTAGGGCTGCTGAATTTAGATAGCTTTAGGGCAGCTGAATTTAGATAGCTTTAGGGCAGCTGAATTTAGATAGCTTTAGGGCAGCTGAATTTAGATAGCTTTAGGGCAGCTGAATTTAGATAGCTTTTGCCTAATAAGAAACAAAGAAAATTATAGTGTTCAACACAAACGGCGACACCAATTTATTAACATTAAAAGCCCAAATAGGAAACAAATGTCACCATTAAAACCCATTTATCATGTTGTTTCTTTTTGTTTTTAATCTAACCTCAAGTATTTCCACAGAGAACAAGTATTGAAATATATATGATAGAAATAATGACTGGAAAATCCTGTTCTCTGAAATAGGCCTTATTCAATGACGTTTTGGTGAAAATGTATACCGTCTTTAGATATGTAAAAGTCAAGAGAAAAAAAAGAATTAGTAAGAACCAGTGATAAAGAAAGAAGGGGAGAAAAAGTAAGAAGGGGAGAAAAAGTAAGAAGGGGAGAAAAAGTAAGAAGGGGAGAAAAAGTAAGAAGGGGAGAAAAAGAAATGGAAAAAGAAAAGGAGAAAAAATGAAGAAAATGTAAATTTAAGTAAAATTAAATGTAAAAAAGTTGCCAATCCAAAAGATATGACGTGAAAAACTCCAAATTAACATAAGAGGAGTTCTTCAGTCCCTATTCACTTGCCCCGCCTCCTTTAAATATTTGCATACAGCCAGGGAAACAGGGAGCAGGAAGCGAATTCCAAAAACAAGCAGTTTAAGGAAAGAAGCAATTAGAGTAGAAAGTTTTCTGGCATCCGGGGACCTCTACAGTGAAGAGGTGAGATTTTACTGTTTGTCAGGTGTATTTAAGTTAAGGGGTACAAGGGTAGTAAGCGCATTCTGTGGAAGCACTTGTAAAACAAGCACTGGGATGCAACATTGTGGCGATGGGACAGGGGCTGGAGCTCGGTAGACAGTGTAGAACCTACTAGGTTAGAGATTCTTTTTTGCACCTAGTCCAAGAAGAAGAGACTAGTGTTTGGTGCACCAGCTGAGATATGGCAACAATACTCCCTGCATGAGTGAATGGTGGCTTTATAGAGATATAAGATGCTGGTAGGCGTGATAAGTTTTCTAGCCCGGCAGAGGGAGCCCACCTTCTTTGCAGCAGATTTGGCAGTAGATTCTATGTATTTGTTCCAATTCATGTTGTCTGTGAATGTTTGAATGTTAAATTCTCAGGTAGGGTGCTATCATCCACGACAATTGGTAGTTGGAAAGGTTTCTTATAATTGTTAAAGCAAAGGTGTTTTGTCTTGGTAGCATTAAATGTAACCATCTATTTTTGGCCCCATTTTACTACAGATTGGAGGTCATTTTCTAATGACTCAGCCATTGCTTTGGATATTTGTGTGTCCGATATACCAGCATGTCAAGAATAAAGCGTCTTGTCATCAGCAAATATACCCATCTCAGACACGATTGCATCAGGGAGGTCGTTTATGAAAATCATGAATAATAAAAGTCCAAGTACCGATTCTTGGGGCATACCCACATTAATGTGATGTTGTTTGGATGTATGGCCATCGAGGATGACCTGGATCTTTGAGTTAAGAAGGATCTGATTATATAAAATATTCGTCCAGTAATGCCGTACAAATTCATTTTCATGTCAGACCGTGTCAAAGGTTTTGGATATATCAAGCGCTACCACCTTAGTTTCACCTGCCCTATCCAGTGCATGGTATATACGTTCAGCGATGACTATTAGGGCATCCACAGTAGAACAGGATTGCCTAAATCAATATTGTTGGTGAGAAAGAAGTTTAGCATTTTCGAGGTGGTGGACTATCGCTAGATTGATCAATGATTCAAAGATTTTAGCGAAAAATCAGTAGGAGACTTATCAAGTGATAATTTTGTGGATCAGTTCTTTCAAAGTTCTTGAAAACTGGTACCATAGAGGCAATTTTCCAACTGCCAGGGAAGCACGACTCGGTAAGGCATTTGTTATAGTTTGGAGAGGAAAGGGGGCAGTTTAACTAAGCATTTTTTTTTATTACTATAGCAAAGATAAGATCAGATCCACATGGTTTGGAGGTGTCAAGTTTTTTTAATGATATCCAGGACATAGGAAGGAGTGATGATCAGATCATCAAATGTGGTTTCCATCCATAGTTTGAAATTTGGGCGAGAGTGGTTTGTGCAGTCAACTGTGAGAGTTAAGAAAAACCGCTGAGCCAGAAGTTCAGCCTTATCTGTTGCCGTACAAATTGTTGATTGCCCATTTTGTTAACCGTACTATTATAGATTTTCCAGAAATCACGATTTCCTAATTTCTGCGACTCAATGTGTTTTCTGGTCATTTAGATATACCTACTCTTAGTTGCAGTTATTACATCTTACAATGGTTTCTTGATGTAATAAACTTTTGTCTATTTGTAGCTAACTTATGGCGGTTGAAATGCTGCACATGCACAACAAAAGCTGCACAGGTCAAAGTGAACCATTGGGGAGAGTGTGGCTTATTATAGAATTTTTGCATAGGGATAAATGCTTCTATGGCTGCTTTGACCCATTCGGTTACCTCATGTATGGACTGTTCAGTAGGTAGAGAAAAAGTTTCACTCCATGGGGTGTCTCTGCTGATGTTTCTGAGAGATTCACAATCAGCCTGTTGGTAATATCTCGTTTTCAGCAAAGGGGCTTTGGTTTAGGGTAGGTTTATGGTGATATCAACCATTATCACAAGGTTGTCAGCGTTTTTTTGGTGGGCTATGGGCATCTGTTACACAAGCTTCGGAGAGTGTTGTCAAGAATAGGTCGAGAAGTGAAACTTGCTGATCCTCACCATCTGGGAGGTAAGTCGGAAAGTGACAGTTTGTGAAAGGAAGTGCGCAATAGAGAAACTATATGTGCTGATACCAGTTGCATCTGTGCAGCTCAAGAAACCTAGCCAATCCCTGTGATTGACATTAAAATCCACAAGTATGTGGATTTGGGTGCTCAGATCCAAGGAAAGTGCTGTGTCTATACTATCAGAGACATAGTCGAGTAGGGTACAGTCCTGAGTCAAAGGAAAACGGTAGAGGAAATATAGGCAACTAAAGCTGTGTTGTAGGGGTTAATCTAAAGCACATGTAGGTATGTTCATTTGATTCTCAGCTAAGGGGAGGGTGTTACGAATATAGACTCCAAGCCTCTGCATATGCTTGTCAGAGTCTTTACGGCAGAGTGGGATTAAATACTGTGGATTAGTTTTTCTTAGTGCTAACCTTGTTTTCTTTTTCGCCTATCAAGCACTTTGAAGCCAGTTCAGTTTATAATTTAATGACTATATGCTATCAAAATAATTATATTTATCTTTAAAATTATTAATTTTTTAATTACTTTAATTTATACCTTTGTTTACTTTGTTGGCGATGAAATATAAATAGATTAATCTTTACTTAGTGTTTTCTTTTTAAACATACATATTTATTATTATTTACTGCAGAATATTCAGTGCATAGTGATTCACCGATACAAGTGGAGAGAGAAAGAGAGAAAAAAAAGAGAGAAAGAGATAAAAAGAAAAAAGAGAGAGAGAGAAAGAAAAAGAAAGAAAAAGAGAGAAAGAAAAAGAAAGAAAGAATGAAAAAAGAGAAAGAAAGAAAAAGAAAGAAAGAAAAAGAAAAGGAAAGAAAGAGAAAGAAAGAGAGAGAGAAAAGAAAAAGAGAAAAAAACGAAAAAGCGAGAGAGAAAAATAAAAGAGGGAGAAAGAGAGAGAAAGAGTAAATGAGCTTAGAGGGTTATTTTATTTAGGTTAAACCATAACAGATTCCTGGTGTTGCTTTTAACAGTTTTCATTTTCAATTATAATCAAACTTTTAAAACCTTGAATGAATTTTTATCATGTAAATTCAAACTATTTAATAAATCATGATGCGTCATCCTACATGACCCACAGAGAATATCGAAATAAACAAGTTCACTTTCTTTCACTAAAAATGGGATGGGCAGTTGGTTTTGTATGCATGCGACACTAAACAAATACTTTTCTTTCCCCCAGAGATATATAAAAAGTATAATTGTTCGGCTTAGAAAGAGCAGTTATGCGGTGATCAAGAACTTTATTGGAGCTGTTAAATCAAGAATTTTGACAGGTACGTGATCATGAACGAACTGATTAAGCACCGGCCTACGAAGTCAAAGAATACAAGTTCGATTCCAGTCGAAGCTGGGATGTTCTTTGTAATTTTTAATTTAAAACATTAAACTATTATTTAAGCTCCTCCAACTAATTCTTACATTGGGGAGGGGGGGGGGGGAGAGTAATCTATTATTTCAACACCCTCCAAATCTTGAATAGCAATTAAAAAATAATTATTTAAACTTTCTTCCGCTCTAAAAAACAAACTCATACAGCAATTTTGTTAAGGGGAGGAAGGAGGGATTGAGACGAGATTTTAAAAAATTCTTAGAATTTTTTGGTGGAGATTTAACTTATTATTTCAAATACTTACATAGCATTTTTTAAGGATGGGAGTGGGGAGTAAACGATTATTTACCCCCTCCCCCCCCCCAAGAAAAAAAATACTTGTTGCCTCAACCTATGTTAAAATGTTCATTATAATTTATAACATTTTTAAATAATAGATTAATCAGATAACATAGTAACTTAAATTCAATGTTTATCTAATTTACATATGTGTTTCTGGTGTGTACAGACATAGGTATGGAAATTAGATAGCCATGCTGAGAAAACAGTCACTCTTTCTCTAAGTTGTTACAGAGATAGTATAAAAGAGTAGCTAAATGAACATAGAGTGTTGGGGGGGGGGGTCGAGAAAATACAAATAGCTCAGAGAGAAATGGGTGACATGTTCAGTTAATTATAAATTACGTCTAATTAGAACAATCAAAATTATTTTTCAACTATAACCCAATCCCAGAACTAGGATATGTTTTAGCATGTATTTTGTGTCATTAAATTATATAAGAAAAAAACCTTAGAGAAACAAACGTTGATAAACACGCATTTAGTATAGTAAAATATATATCATTCTCTCTCTCTCTCATATATATATATATATATATAATAAGGAGAGGTAGTTTGCTTGAAGCATTGTGTGTAATACGTATATAGAGGAGTATTAGAAGGCTATCACAATGCAAGAAATGGAAATATGTCGGCGTTGAGAAGTAAGACAAAAACAAGTGATTTTAATTTATATATTTTTTCAAAAACTTTTTTAATAATTTTTTTTTATATATAGCAAATCTTACTTGATGAGGCAAGACTTAAACACTGATGTAATCTGTGTGACCGTGTTCCATAATACATTTCGAGGAAGACCTCTTTGTCAAATGGTAGGTGTTTCAAATCTCAAATTACTTCTTAACGCCGACATATTTCCATTTCTTGCATTGTGATAGCCTTCTAATACTCCTCTCTCTCTCTCTCTCTCATATATATATATATATATATATATATATATATATATATGAGAATGAATGTGCCAGCAGAGAACATCACCACTGGCAGACCCAAGTTGACTTGGGAGGACGTAGTCAAACGTGATAGGAAGGCCATGGGTATGGATTCCATCAAACCTTGCCAAAGACAGGAGTGGAGAGGAAGACTTAGATTTCGAGACTAGACAATCAGGCCCCACCCTCATCAGAGGATTAATTGTGGCCTGATTCAACAAATAAACCGGTTGATGATGATGATGATGAGAGAGAGAATGATATTCGTGAATTGTTGATTAAAATGACATGATTTCCAATAAACTAATCAGAAAGCAGAAGTACTCTGACTCTAGCATCAAAGGACACCAAAGAATTGTGTAAGAGGTGTTGTCTCCTCATAACCTTTAGTCATACGTTTGTTGTTTCAGTGGCATTTGGATAAACAGAAGCGTGTTTGCACTGCCAAGGAATGAAAGTCCATTTCTATGAATCATTCGGATGATAAATCTGTTGCTAAACATGACGTGTAGAATCGGATTTAACTCAGTCACGTCAGATTAACTGAAAGTTCTGCTTAGCAGTTAAAAAAATATGCTTATAAAAATCAATAAAAATCTTAAAATAGGAATTGGTACATTTTTAGTCTGTATAAAAAAACAAAGAATGGATATTCTTTAAATTAGTTTATTAAATTTGCATATTTAACGATGAAAATGCTATTTCAAACTTAACCGATCAATGGATGAACAGAATGTAGCATTCTAAACATCCTCCCTTTGGTCGAGATCAAAGTGTAGTATCTGTTCCGATGGATACTGCACCCCATAGACTGGTATTGTCTTGGCCTTCAGGGCTTGATTTACGCCGGTCTATGGGACGGTCCTGTGTAGTTCTAGGAGGTCCACCCTCCCAGGCTTTGCCTCCCCTCTTTGGGGAGGAGTAAGTTTATTGCTTACTGCCTGAGGCGCCCCTACCGGGGAATGCCGACGGGGCTGCCCAGGCAATTTTTAATGGCCAGAGTGCTCACCTCTCAGGCGCTGGCTTTTCAAGCCCCACTTTCCCGACCCGACCTTGGGTCACATCTTACTCTGTTGGGGGTAAGATAAAACTGGCCTTGTGCCTAACCTGGAGAGCAGGTAAATAAATACCCTCATTTATTTTCTTATACTTTTCTCTATTTATCTTCTAGCGATAACCTCCCTTGTTTGTCATTCATTTGTTGTACCATGTTCCCATCTTGTTTGTTTGAAAAGGTCCTAAACAGGGATGTGAGGAGCTGAAATTGAGATTAATTTCTCAACCTGGGAGGGTCAAGGCCCCCTGTTTGTGCGTGTCTGTGTTTTTCCTAAAAAACTACGATCAGTTTAAACTAAGAAAGTCAAAATTAAGAGAAAAATACCAAGTGCACGTGTGGGTGGAAGGAGATAAAAAGTCATTCTCTGATGAAACAAAAGTCATCTAACTTCCCTACTCGCTTCATGAATCCTTTGAAGTCATAGCCTTCACAACAAAATTAGCATTTTAAGTTTTCAGAGAGAACTGTCATAACAAGGAAAAGGAAGGCAAAACAAGACGGAGTGAAAAACAGGAAAAGAGAAATAACAATAGGAGGACTACGAAACAGTTCGGAAAAACCTAGAAAAAAAAGATTAGGAGTAAATTGAAATTAAAGGTAGGATAGCCACCATACAAAGCACACCACTAATGAAAACAGCTGAAATATTAAGAAAAAAAACATCAAGTGCGGAAACCAACTAACATAGCCAGATAACACTGACCAATCAAATAAACTGAAATAAAATAACATGAGAAAAATTGAACATTACACAAAACCAAGAGAACTGAAACTACTAGAGTAGATAAGAAAACTCAGCCCCCCCCCTCCCAAAAGAAAATAAACACAATGTTACCAGCATCATTTGATGCCACAGAAAATGTTCATGAATGGCCAGGGAGGATTGAAAAACTGAGGAGGGAGAGAATAATCAAGATCTTCATTGAAAGGGCACAGAGAGTACTGGAATCCTGAGAAGGCTTATTGTCACTCAGGTTCCAGAAAAAAACCAACGGCCAGTATCAGTGAGAAATCAATGTCAAATGCCTGTTGTGAGAACGCAAAGTGATTTGCAATGGTTACTGAAAGAAGCAGCGATTGCTGGTAATCTGGGGAGACTTGTTATCACTCAGACTCCAGGGAACACCAGCTAACATAGTGAGAAAAATAATAAGAATAAAAACAAAAGAAATAATTCAGATAGAAATAAGAAAAGTAAAACATAAAAAACATGAGTGTAAAATAAGGGTGAATTGCTACCTACAAAATAATGTTTTAGCCAAAAAGCATAATCTACCAAACAACAATATACATGACAGACCTTGAACAACAAAAATACTATATCAGTGAAACCACATGAAAATTTTTTAAAAGATATTATAATCATAAAAAAATCACAAATATAGTACATCACTATCTGACCGTTTTAGGGGGGAAACTTATGGATAGTGGACAGTGACAGTAGACGAATATGTTAAATCTTAGATGGGAATGAGGAGAGACTAGGATATGTAAATTTTTAGGTGATTCATATAGATTATATCTGAGTGAGAAACTAGAAATATTAAAGTTTAAGATAAAAAAATCTACTAAACTGAAGAAGCAAAAACGCTATAAACTGGTCATAGAATAAACTTTATTTTGGACTTGCTATTATATGAAAACTCTATTCTAAAAATAATGTTAGGAGCAAAGGTGAACTTAAAAGTAGCTGCCATGATGCCAACAGAATCTGTTTAACCAACTTGTGAATGAGAAGTTAAAATATCAGTGGAAGTCAGTGGAATTTTAATGACGACTGGTAGTGGAGTAAGATGGATGTGAGTGATTTATATAGGCAATAAAAACCAATACTTTTAAGTGGAGTGACTGAGGAATGGATGGAAATGAGTGTGAACGTTTTGAATAAGCAATAATAACTAATAGGATTTAAATATAAAAAAAATATTTGCTTCTAAAAGGAGTGGTAGAATTTCAGATTTTGATGGGATGTGAATACGAAAAAATATTTGATTATAAAAGGGATGGTAGAATTTCAGATTTTGATGGGATGTGAATATGAAAAATATTTGATTATAAAAGGGATGGGAGAATTTCTGATTTTGATGGGATGTGAATACGAAAAAATATTTGCTTATAAAACGGATGGCAGAATTTCAGATTTCGACAGGATGTGAATACGGAAAAATATTTGCTTATAAAAGGGATGGTAGAATTTCAGATTTCGATAGAATCTGAATACGAAAAATATGTGCTTATAAAAGGGATGGTAGAATTTTAGATTTTGATAGAATCTGAAAAAATATTTGACTATAAAAGGGATGGTAGAATTTCAGATTTCGATAGGATATGAATATGAAAAAATATTTGATTATAAAAGGGATGGTAGAATTTCGGATTTCGATAGGATCTGAATATGAAAAAATATTTGCTTATAAAACGGATGGCAGAATTTCAGATTTTGATAGGATGTGAATACGAAAAAATATTTGCTTATAAAAGGGATGGTAGAATTTCAGATTTCGATAGAATCTGAATACGAAAAATATGTGCTTATAAAAGGGATGGTAGAATTTCGGATTTCGACAGGATGTGAATACGAAAAATATTTGCTTATAAAAGGGATGGTAGAGTTTCAGATTTCGATAAGATGTGAATATGAGAAAATATTTGATTATAAAAGGGATGGTAGAATTTAGGATTTCGATAGGATCTGAATATGAAAAAATATTTGCTTATAAAACGGATGGCAGAATTTCAGATTTTGATAGGATGTGAATACGAAAAAATATTTGCTTATAAAAGGGATGGTAGAATTTCAGATTTCGATAGAATCTGAATACGAAAAAAAAGTGCTTATAAAAGGGATGGTAGAATTTCGGATTTCGACAGGATGTGAATACAAAAATTATTTGCTTATAAAAGGGATGGTAGAGTTTCAGATTTCGATAAGATGTGAATATGAAAAAATATTTGATTATAAAAGGGATGGTAGAATTTCAGATTTCGATAGGATATGAATATGAAAAAATATTTGATTATAAAAGGGATGGTAGAATTTCAGATTTCGATAGGATGTGAATATGAAAAAATATTTGCTTATAAAACGGATGGCAGAATTTCAGATTTTGATAGGATGTGAATATGAAAAATATTTGATTATAAAAGGGATGGGAGAATTTCTGATTTTGATGGGATGTGAATACGAAAAAATATGTGCTTATAAAAGGGATGGTAGAATTTCAGATTTCGATAGAATCTGAATACGAAAAATATGTGCTTATAAAAGGGATGGTAGAATTTTAGATTTTGATAGAATCTGAAAAAATATTTGACTATAAAAGGGATGGTAGAATTTCGGATTTCGACAGGATGTGAATACGAAAAATATTTGCTTATAAAAGGGATGGTAGAGTTTCAGATTTCGATAAGATGTGAATATGAAAAAATATTTGCTTATAAAAGGGATGGTAGAATTTCAGATTTCGATAGAATCTGAATACGAAAAATATTTGCTTATAAAAGGGATGGTAGAATTTCAGATTTCAATAGAATCTGAATACGAAAAATATGTGCTTATAAAAGGGATGGTAGAGTTTCAGATTTCGATAAGATGTGAATATGAAAAAATATTTGATTATAAAAGGGATGGTAGAATTTCAGATTTCGATAGGATGTGAATATGAAAAAATATTTGCTTATAAAACGGATGGCAGAATTTCAGATTTTGATAGGATGTGAATATGAAAAATATTTGATTATAAAAGGGATGGGAGAATTTCTTATTTTGATGGGATGTGAATACGAAAAAATATTTGCTTATAAAACGGATGGCAGAATTTCAGATTTCGACAGGATGTGAATACGGAAAAATATTTGCTTATAAAAGGGATGGTAGAATTTCAGATTTCGATAGAATCTGAATACGAAAAATATGTGCTTATAAAAGGGATGGTAGAATTTTAGATTTTGATAGAATCTGAAAAAATATTTGACTATAAAAGGGATGGTAGAATTTCAGATTTCGATAGGATATGAATATGAAAAAATATTTGATTATAAAAGGGATGGTAGAATTTCGGATTTCGATAGGATCTGAATATGAAAAAATATTTGCTTATAAAACGGATGGCAGAATTTCAGATTTTGATAGGATGTGAATACGAAAAAATATTTGCTTATAAAAGGGATGGTAGAATTTCAGATTTCGATAGAATCTGAATACGAAAAATATGTGCTTATAAAAGGGATGGTAGAATTTCGGATTTCGACAGGATGTGAATACGAAAAATATTTGCTTATAAAAGGGATGGTAGAGTTTCAGATTTCGATAAGATGTGAATATGAGAAAATATTTGATTATAAAAGGGATGGTAGAATTTAGGATTTCGATAGGATCTGAATATGAAAAAATATTTGCTTCTAAAACGGATGGCAGAATTTCAGATTTTGATAGGATGTGAATACGAAAAAATATTTGCTTATAAAAGGGATGGTAGAATTTCAGATTTCGATAGAATCTGAATACGAAAAAAAAGTGCTTATAAAAGGGATGGTAGAATTTCGGATTTCGACAGGATGTGAATACAAAAATTATTTGCTTATAAAAGGGATGGTAGAGTTTCAGATTTCGATAAGATGTGAATATGAAAAAATATTTGATTATAAAAGGGATGGTAGAATTTCAGATTTCGATAGGATATGAATATGAAAAAATATTGGATTATAAAAGGGATGGTAGAATTTCAGATTTCGATAGGATGTGAATATGAAAAAATATTTGCTTATAAAACGGATGGCAGAATTTCAGATTTTGATAGGATGTGAATATGAAAAATATTTGATTATAAAAGGGATGGGAGAATTTCAGATTTTGATGGGATGTGAATACGAAAAAATATGTGCTTATAAAAGGGATGGTAGAATTTCAGATTTCGATAGAATCTGAATACGAAAAATATGTGCTTATAAAAGGGATGGTAGAATTTTAGATTTTGATAGAATCTAAAAATATTTGATTATAAAAGGGATGGTAGAATTTCAGATTTCGATAGGATATGAATATGAAAAAATATTTGATTATAAAAGGGATGGTAGAATTTCGGATTTCGATAGGATCTGAATATGAAAAAATATTTGCTTATAAAACGGATGGCAGAATTTCAGATTTTGATAGGATGTGAATACGAAAAAATATTTGCTTATAAAAGGGATGGTAGAATTTCAGATTTCGATAGAATCTGAATACGAAAAATATGTGCTTATAAAAGGGATGGTAGAATTTCGGATTTCGACAGGATGTGAATACGAAAAATATTTGCTTATAAAAGGGATGGTAGAGTTTCAGATTTCGATAAGATGTGAATATGAAAAAATATTTGATTATAAAAGGGATGGTAGAATTTCAGATTTCGATAGAATCTGAATACGAAAAATATGTGCTTATAAAAGGGATGGTAGAATTTCAGATTTTGATAGAATCTGAAAAAATATTTGGCTATAAAAGGGATGGTAGAATTTCGGATTTCGATAGGATCTGAATATGAAAAAATATTTGCTTATAAAACGGATGGCAGAATTTCAGATTTTGATAGGATGTGAATACGAAAAAATATTTGGCTATAAAAGGGATGGTAGAATTTCAGATTTTGATAGAATCTGAAAAAATATTTGACTATAAAAGGGATGGTAGAATTTCAGATTTCGATAGGATGTGAATATGAAAAAATATTTGATTATAAAAGGGATGGTAGAATTTCAGATTTCAATAGGATGTGAATATGGAAAAAATATTCCTCCTATAAAGAACAGATGTGAAGGATTTTCAAAGATTTTCAACAGATGTTTAAGTAGATTTCTATTGCATTTATTTTAATTTAATTAAAGGGAGAGAGAGAGAAAGAAAGAGAGAGAAAGAAAGAAAGACTCAATAAATTGGAATAAAATATAATCACTCCATAAATAAAAGTATAAACACACTTGTAGGTGTTGAGCTTGTCTAACAATCTTTTTCTTCAATTTTACGATATATGATCTGTAGTAAGTGATATAGACGATTTGAAAAATATAAATGTCAATTTAAAGTTTCATTTAATTTTTAAACGATTTTAGTTTAATTTATTAGTACAAGATTTTTTTTAATTGATCAACAATTATTGTGATTTGTGTTTTCATTAAAATACTAAACAACCATTTACATGTGTTTCTTTTTGCTTAAGCTTAAAAAAAAACAAAGCATAAAACATATGTTACCAGATATATACAGACGATTTTAGTACAATTCAAGAATTATTTGATTTTCGGTAGATTTCTTTGACCGTCAGGTTTAATTTAATTTTTATTAACAAAAATAATAATTTGGTCGAATTGCTGAGGCGACACAAATTGGAGCTGTTTTCAAGCGTTCTGGTCTTGATAGTATGAAAATATTCATATTGGATTGTTTTGTTTTTTTGTTTTTTTTAATAAGTAGTGACCTTTAATAACGGTAGTTATTTATATTCAAATAATTAATCTTGGTTGTTATCAGTGCATGACGACAGTCTGAGTGCAAATATGAGCCTAAAAAAACACTTGGATGTTCCAGCAGATCTCCCAAATTATCATGCATGGCAACACTATGTCCATTATGACATTGTGACACAATGTTTAGATGAAGAAAAAAAAACATTTATTTGTTCTTTTGTGTTTCACAATATCAGAGGTTTCTTGATTTGTCCTGTGTAAATGCATCTGGCTTTAAACATTTTACTGTTCAACTATAAATCACCATGTAAATGGAAGTTGAAAAGAAAAATATTATACCTTGTATTATGGTATACAATTAATTTAAAGAAATAAATAGTTTACTGTTATTTAATAAATTGTAGTCATGCACAGTTCAAGTTCTTTTGTAAATTGTGCTTCAAAATATAAGAGGTTTCTTTATTTGTCCATTTAACTTGAAAGTATATTCCCATTGGAGTCATCAGATTAAAAATGTTTTACATTAAATCTCTCTCTCTCTCACACACATTATATATATATATATATATATATATATATATATATATATATATATATATATAAATATAAATGTCTGTGTGTGTTCCCTATTGAAAGGTTAGAGAATCTACATACAAACGAAAAGTGTATTCATATGCAAAATTTTCAGGGAAGATAATGAAAGCGGTTTCGAATCCCTTAGTGCACCCCCCTTAAGGAGGCTATGAAGACAGAACCCCCTTAAAACCTCAAAAATATCCTATTTTGATGAATTTAAATCATATATATATAAAATTTTCTGAGTAAGATAATGAATGTGGTCTTCAATATCTATGCCCCCCCCCCTCCAAGGGAGCTATAGTGGTAGAATCCCCTTAAAACTTCAAATACGTATATCTGATTTTGATGAAATTTAAACTATAGTAAAAAACAAAACAAGATATAATATGGTGTTATGAGCAAAGTGTAAAAGAAAAAAGTAACGTTCCACATTTAATCCCGGGCAACGTCAGGTCTTCCTACTAATTTATATAATAAATTAACTTCATACTTTAAATAAAGACAAGCTAACTGACTAGTTCATTATACCAACCAGGGACGTCTTTGACAATCATTCCATAAATTTGACCTGAACCCCGAAACCATTCTTTGTTTGAGTGAAGTATGGTTCAGCTCAGTCCTAGGGGGGTGCATTCTCCCAGGCATTATCACCTTTTTTTGAGAGTGGTGATGGTTTATTGCCAATTACTTGAGGGACCCCTACTGGAGAATGCTGCTAGATCTATTCACAACTATTTTTGTACCAGCCATAGTGCCCCTTTGGGGGAGCTGGCTTCCCCACCTTCCGGCATTGTGCCATACCTTGCCGCTGTAGTAAGCAATATAAAGATACAAGCAACCTTTCATCATGTGAAACAATGACTACAACAAGACACTAAACACTTCTTGGCAGCAGGAGATTTTGATTTTAGACACGAGTGCCAGTAGGAAGTAATGTTGGTCATAAATAAAGGAGTGGTTAAGAGAAATATCAACACTTATCCAAGCAGAGAAAAATGGCATTGTTCATTCTAGAATAATTGTTAAGTAAATCCTTTGTTCTGTCTAAGGTAGCCACCCAAGAGTAAGCTTCTAGTTGTTATGACTAATCCAGAAGTGACAGGTATTTCTTTCAGAGAGTCTCTGTCCACCAGTTTGTCCAGCAACAATACATCATCGTTGGTTTAACTTCTGTTTTAACATGCTGGCATATGTTGGACAGCTTTTAGAAATTGACTTGCAGATCTTTATTTATCCCTCCTTTTCTCAAGTGCATTCTTATCACTTTCTCCCATGTTTTCTTTGGTCTTCCCCTGTGAACTGACACTGTTACCTCAGCTGTTATACATATACTAACCCAAGTCCTCTCATCTATTCTTTTAATGTCTCCAAACCAACAAAGTCTACTGTTCTGCACACGTCTCCCTATACTATTCAGATTTAATCTTCCTCTGAGGTCATCAGATCTTAGCTTGTCTTTAAGACTCACATTACACATTCATTGTATCATTCTCATACTATTTCTCTCTGGCCAGGTTTCACTTCCATACATCGCACTGTACACATGCCCAATATACTCTTCCCTTGGTTGAAACTGGTAACACTCTGCTGGTTAGTAATGGCAGAAGTCCCCCTAACTTATTCTTAACTTTTGCAATCACATCAGTACCAGCTCCTTCCTGTGCTCCAATGGTAAATTTCTGGACAACCTCGATAGCGTCATCATCCAAATATACTTTCTCCACATCTGAGTTATCATCCACTGCAGGAGAGAAATAGCATTTTACAATGAATTCTAATGTTAAAAACTAAGATCTGTGGAACTGTTTGAATTATTGAAGTAGTTTTCTTTTTTTTAAATTGTCTCCCCCTCGGATTAGTAAGTCTTCTTTAGAGATAAACACTAGTGTTGAATGAGAGTTTTGACAGATACAATTATATTAGTCCAGCAAATAAGACAGCCATTCCATTAAGCTGTGCTGATTACATGGTTTTCCAACGCTAAGCTTTTTGTACAAGAACAAGAATAAAACAATTTAAAATAGAAAATGACTTGCGTATTTGTGCCAGCAAAAATGGAATTGCAAACTGTCTTGTGTTCATCTAATATATAAGATTATGTCAGCCGGATTTAAAAAAATTGGACTTAAATAGCATTTAAGCTGATAAATCTAACTTTGATTCTGACTAGCAACTTTCATTTGTTATTGTTGCACAATGTTATTGACAATTAACTAATGTATTTTGTTACAATTTATTTAAAAAAATACTTAACCTGCCTAGGCAGTTTGCAAATAGGGGGATATTCTTAAATAAATACCTCAGCTGAGGGGAATAACTCTTATTCTTTTAGTGAGTTAGCATTCCTTATTTGCATTTAAAGCTTAAATACTGGACCTAACAAGTAGAACATAGAAATATTTACAAAATAAATTTAAACATAGTGGATCCGGGGCAATGGCAGATTGGTAAAGAATATATAAAAGTGTCTGTGTAAAATGAAACTTGCAGTTTAAATACAGAAAGAATTTCTGCTCATTTTGACTTGTCTTCTTGAATCCACTAGACTTTCTCGGTAATCGACCAACTAGCGATACCCATAACTTAGAGGTGGGGATTAAACTTCTACAGACAATACTATACTGCCTGAGAGAAATCACGTTCTCTTTAGCCGGTCATGTTCGAGTTAAAATAGCATTTTCAATGCCAAACATACAGCTTGAATGGACAAATTAAAAAATATACGTTTTTGATTTTACTATATTTATAATTTTGCTACTGCCCCACACGCATTGTTCTGGGTCAAATGTTCTTTCCAACGAATGTCCAGCTTCATATCACCTTGTAACTGGTGCAGCATTGACTTTGGGCAGGTTCAGCCGGCTTCTTTCTTCAAGGAGGAAGTTTCCTAGAAATTCATAAATGGGCTCTCAATCGCATGTATATTCTGGTTAGGGGAGATGATTTTGACAATGTTAATTTTTGCAGGAAGGTGTCGTTGTCTTCCAACATACATCACTTGCTATTCCTAAATGGTCACCCATCTGGTACTGACCAGGCTCAATGTTGCTTAACTTCAGTAATCTAACTAGAACCGGTATGTAAATGTGATTACACGTAACACCTATGTGATAAATTTGGTGGTCATATTAAAAGACTTTAATTGCCGTTAGCATTCTCATCTCCTCAGTCTTTTTTTCCACACTTATTTTTAAGAGACGATTCAACTTTTTCTACCATTTTTTCCCACTATGGCATTGCCTGCGAACGAATGAGAACTCTTGTATACTCCTGCTCCCAACCATGAATGCTATCTTATCATTTTTATTCTTACTTTATGACTTTTATAATTTGCAATTTTTAAATAAAATAAAAAAATAATCTTGTCTACTAGTAGGCTTTGCAATTTAATTCCTATTCACTATTTGAAATCATTGAAAAAAAAACAAAAAAAAACGAAACTAATCAAGAAAAAGAAAAAAAATTACTACTACTACTACTACTACTAATAATAATAATAATAATGATAATATTAAGGGAATATTTTTGTGTCTATATTAAAATAAAAGAAATTATTTCCATTCTTATTATTATTAGTTATTATTAAGATTAAGCCTCTACTTCTTTGCTAAAAAAAGTTAAATTTGCATACGTATGTTCGTTCACCTTTATTATATAGATGAATGATTAGGGCAAATGCAGACCCCCCCCCCCATTATTATTGTAAAAAAAAAAACGAATACAAAATGAATACTACCATAGGATTCCTGTTAAAACTTTACTCATCAAAGTTGTGTTTGATCTTAGTATAGGCCTTTTTTTAATTGCATCTCCTAACAGAAATAAAATAAAACATCACAAATATTGTATAGATTGTTTTTATAACACCTCATTTACATTTCGTTTCAGAATTTTTGAGATGAGGATTGATAATTCAAACTACTATTTTCATGTTTCAACCGATTTAAACTCCAACCTTCTTCATGCAACTTTGCGAACTTGAGTATCTTTATGCCGAACTCAGGAACATCTACGGAATTTTAAACTAAATCCATTATTTAATCCACATGGGTTGATTGTTCTCATTTCGTCAGTCATTACATGGTAGAAGTGTTAATTATTACGTTATTCTTAATTATCGTCTGTAATAAGGATTGAACCTTCAACCTCTTTCAGAAGACTGCCACTTAAAATTGTTAATCAATGCCTTTAACCATTGCACTATAGATTCTTATTTATACACAATGTTCTGCCTTAACTTAATTGCATTATTTCTTTTACTCTTAGTGCGGTTGTCGCAAAATTGAAACAAGTATTCCACCTCTAATAGCAGTATGCGTATTGGTGGCTGAAAACAGCCTTTTTAGCTCGCATCATGTTTGTGACGTCATGGGAAATCCCTCACAATATGCAAACTAGTCAAATTTTACAATTTATTTTGATAGTCCTACTTATGATATAAATGTCATATACATAATTTGGACATACAATGAAAGATTAAGCTTACAGAGTCATTTTAAAAATAGATGTAAAAATCATTTTTCTACAAAAAAAAAAAAAATCAGCACTCAGAGGGTTAAATTTAATTTTCAAACTGGTTTCCTCATTTTTGTTGTTGCTATCACAACTTTTCTGCTGTTTTGACCTCCAGTCTTTTGATCTTAACGTATGTTGAACTCAGGAACCATTGACGAATTTAAAACCCAACTTTTTATTAAAGACCTGAGAATAAACTGTCCAATTTCTAATTGTCAACCTTTGTGACATTCTTTAAACTTGTTTTACTGCCTTTTCTCAGGTTTGAACCTAGAACCTCAATCAGCTTCGTAGTTGACACAAAGCCAGAATGAAAAATGTCCGGAACATGATTATAACAACCAAAAAACGAAAGAACCAATCCGGAAATTTTAAATAATGATGAAAATTCTTTATCCCTAAAATACAGGAAATATTTTTTATTTCTTCTTTTATATTCTTTCGTCACTGTCACTTAACAATTTTCTAAGTGTTACATTGTAAGACAAAGACAGAACACTTACCTGACCTTTTCAAAGTTGATTATTTAGAATCAGGTGCAAAAATGCTAATAAAATGTAGAAATGTATTATTCATTTGCAACATTGGCCGTGAAATACATGCACGTCCTTCAAGAACCAACGATTGTATTGATAAGACAGACGCACCTGTCAGTTTAGAAAAACAAGATTTCAATTAGAAACGTATATAGGTCATCACACGCAGCTGCTTATGAAGAGTGTCCACAGAATGCCTCAGGCCTAATGTAATATCAAGGGAAGTAACTCTAGTTCATGGGGGTTAAACTCAATGACACAAAAGTGATGAGACTAGGTGCAATGGGCCCGAAGCAGTAAGAATGGATTTATCTATAACGAGGTTTCTCAACCATTTTTTTTTTTTTAATCAATACGTCTAAAAGTACATAAAAATGTCATAGCACATGTGACATAATTTGAAAAGGAATCCATAGGAACGGAAGGACTAAGTTCAGGGAACTTCTGCCATTACTAGCCAAAAGAGCGTTATCATTGTCGACCAATGGAAGATTCTATCAGGCATGTGTACAAAGTGTGATGACGGATGGAAATGAAACCTGGCCAGTGATGGCTGAAGACATGTGTTGCAATGGAGAGAAATGATATGAGAATGACATAATGTAGATGTAATGTCAGTCTTAAAGACAGGCTTAGATCTGATGACCTCAGAGGAAGATTAAATCTGAACAGTATTGGGAGATGTGTGCAGAACAGGAGACTTTAATGGCATGGCCATGTTGAAAGAATGGATAAAAGTTTCTAGGTTAGTAGATGTAGAACAGTTGAGGTGGCAGGTTCAGTTCAGAGGGAAAGGCCAAGGAAAACATGGGGGGGGGGTGATAAAAATGAACTTGAGAGAAAGAGGATAATAAAAGTGAATTATTGCACTAGGAGAGGACAGCACATAAATAAAGTTAGGTATGTGTATATGTTAATGTGGGCTACACTCCAAAACTAATTAACTGATCATTATGAATTTTGAAACATAATTCCTAGGCATAACAGTGGGTAATCTGGGCCATATTTAGCTTAATTTAGTTTTATGCTTTAGCATAAAATTAGAAATAAAAAAATAAATATGGATTCCAAAACTCCTGGTTAGATTGTTATGAAATTTGGAAGATAGAATTAGATATCACAAACCAGCTTAGAGTTTAGTGTATAAAAATGGGTAAATAGAATGAAATTCCCTTCAATTTCAATTTGTGTTAACTCATTTATTTTTTAGGGTTATTTTGATGACATTTGTGTAAACAAAATGTAATCTTTTCTCTTTTATAAGTACAATTATTTCTCTTGTGTCATTTGAAGTTAGGTTACTATTTTCAGTAAGGGGCGATTAATTTTTAATGTTAGTGTTTTTCAACTTAATGCACATGATATTGTGTGTCTCTATGCATATAAAAACAGTCTCATCTTAAAGAAAAAGGGTCATTTGTCAATATGGTCAGCTTAATATATGGTTTTAAGTTGTCTTTCACAAAAAAAATCAAATAAAAAAACTTTAATGAATGAAATTATTGTCCTATTATCAAATTGTGTTTCTGTTTTTACATGGTTCAAATCTGAGTTTGTTCTTTTAATTGATTTACTATTAAATGAATAATATAGCTGGACCTCAACTGTGATATGAATCATATTACTAAGATTCAATGTGTTAACTGTTGAAATGAATCTTATATGAACAGTGGAAGTTACACCTCCACATCATTTTTGTACATTTTTTTTTGAGAAGTAATGGGATTTTGCTTAATGTATAGACTGGCTTGATCTAATAATTATTATTTCTATTATTAATTTTCATTTATCACAATATGACGTCACCACTTGTAAGAATTTTTTACTTATTTGAAGCCTGCATTTTTAGTTATACACTGTATTTTGGCTTCTGAACTAATAGCACACAATACGGCCAATTTTCTAATTTCCAACAAATTTGAATGGTTATAATTTGGTAGCTAATTGTGGTATGTTTTTTTATATTTTACAAAGTTCTATCTGCCCACATTAAAATTTTCTAGATATAATGAAAATAAAATTTTGTGATACTGAATAGTAAACATTATAAGGAGTGTAACAATGAGCTTTTGTTTGATTTATTTTTGAGGTTGACAGAAGGCAGAAGCCACCATTTTGAAAAAAAGAAAATGTACTCATAAATGTTACTCCTTAGTTCTTACAAAACTGGTGGATGAAACGCTATCGTTAAAAAACAACAGCCAATGTCAGGTAATTCTACTCGTTCAATATATCATTAAAAAAAAAAGAAAAGTACTTTTTAAAAATCAAATATTCAAATAAAATATTTTAAATGACAAAAGAATAGTAAAAAGAATTACTAAAAAAAAGTTAAATATTTATTCGCGAGTTCACACCCTCTGTAAAAAAAATGATGAAAAAAAAATGCTTCACCAGTGTTTACATTTATATTCATATAAAATAACGTTTCAATCAGTGAAGTTAAAGAAAAAGAAATAAGAAAGAAAATATATTAATCGGTATAGAAGGAGAGGAAAAAATAGAAAATGTCTCATTATGGAAATAGAGTGAGGGATTACTTTCTGAATTCATTTCAGATGGCAGAAGATAATGGGGGGGGGGGTCGACTTGCTATTTGCTTCCTCCTTTCCCCTAAACACTTTAAATGGTTTTGTTAATTTTTTACTCTCTAACTTTTGCGTTACGGTATGGATATCTATCTATATATATATATATATATATATATATATACAAATAAATACACATTGGTCTTCATTTATTCAAATATTAAAGAGTATTATGTGGCACAACAATTGAGAATCATTGATCTATTGGCTTGGCAGGTTGAACTCTAGGACTAAAAAAACTAGTAAGGAAGGTGGGGATCACCTGTAACTATAAAAGTCTGATTTACATAAACGTTTGTCGAGGGTTTCTTTTGTTTAGTCACTACAATATTTAACGAAAACCTGTTATGTGATTTATAATAAGAATTGTGCAACTTTACACACCCATTATTCTCAGCTTTACTCCATTTTGTTTGAAGCAATCTTCCATCTTCTAAGAATTTTTATAGTATTAGGACACGTTTTACTAGTAAAATAGTTTTGGCCCTCACTTCTGAATTCGGCACTGAGAAGCAGGCAATGTTACTAGGGAAGATAACTGAGGAAGAATATTGGGTGAGGAGATAGAGTTTTTTTTTTTTCTCCGAAGAAGTGGAGCAGAATCTACGGACCTTAAAATTGGTTGCCTGCCTATTGCTGGCACTTAGTGAGTAGGGTAAGTTTCATATTGCTAATACTAAAAATATGTAAGGCTGAGGGAACATTTATTAGACTTATTAAGATTTAAGGTGTTATGTGGTTGGCTGTGGCTAATACAGTAATTAGCATAGCCGGGCTTTATCGTCTATAAGTAGCTTGTATATAATAATCCAACATCCGATTAGAATTCCTGCTAAGATAACCATGTATTTAAACATCATAACATGAAGACAACATTCGCTACAAAAATGGTTTCTAGTGGGACGCAGAAAGACAGTTTCAGCGTGCATGTTTGAGACCCAAGCTCTAGTTGTTCAATACATCATAATCACATTTAAATTTTTGTTGTCATCGGCACATTTCAGACCCACGTGTCCAATGTACTCTAACCAATTTGACAATAATAATATTCCAATGCTATTTGCATAACTTAATAACCCCCCACCTCCTACCTTTTTCTTTCATAACATTTTATCAACAACATAAATTTGCACGTTCATTTTTTTTTTCTTCTTCACTGACTTCCATTTCTATTAGATGTATCCAACATATTCTTCTCTGATGAAGGTCTATGAAAGTAAATTTTCAGAAGTTTATAAATATTTAAAAACTGTCAGGGATGTGAGTAGCCAATGGGAAAATAAGCTGATATCAAGATGACCCCCCCCCCCTCCACCGTGTGTGTGTATGGAAAGAAGTGGAGAGAGGGCAGTGCAACAAAACAACTTTTTTCCTAAACAACTACAATTAGTTTCAACTAAGAAATTCAAAATTAAGAGAAGGATACTGAGTGCGCGAAAGTAAAAAGTAAGGAGGTAAGGCTCTAGCAATTTGGCAGAAATCAGCTTTTTCCTATTGGAAAAAAAAAAGTAGAGAACTGACATCCATGGAAAGTTCCAGCGATTTAAGTGGAAATCCACTTTTTCTGAATAAAAAAAGCGGAATTCTGCTAAAAAGCGGGCACTCACATCTCTACAGTGTTTAAGGCTGTTTAAAATTTTTGTACCCATAAACACATATTTGTATTTATTTTCCTTCTACCTTCTTTTACGCGGATGTTACCTGCCGATAAAGTGGATGAAACCTTGGTAGGAAGTTTATGATTATAATCCAATTTTCAATAGCTCTATACTTGTTACATTGAGCACTTTTTTATGTTTTATTAATATTTATTAGCATCTTTTATCTACTCCAGTGGATGGTTCTTGTTTTTATATCTCAATTTATAAAGTTGGGTAATTTATCGCACTGAGAGTGATATTAAAACCCTTATTTCATATACGAAATTAAACTTCAGTTTCCTAACATACAAGATCGACACATCTCTGACTTTTGGCTAAGATCAAAGTGTAGTATCTGTTCCGATGGATACTGCACGCCTGTCCTGTGCAGTTCTAGGAGGTCCACCCTCCCAGGCTTCACCTCCCCTCTTTGGGGAGGAGTAAGTTTATCGCTTACTGTCTGAGGCGCCCCTACCAGGGAATGCCGACGGGGCTGCCCAGGCAATTTTTAAATGGCCAGAGTGCTCACCCCTCGAGCGCTGGCTTTTAACCCCACTTGCTCGACCCGATCTTGGGTCACATCTTACTTGTGGGAGTAAGATAAAACTGGCCTTGTGCCTAACTCCGCGAGGAGTAAATAAACATCTCTGACTAATTTCCATATTGATTTGAAAAATGACACCCCATTAATTCATTATTAATAATTTATGAAACAAATTAAACATAACTCATTACACTCCCTTTTATGTCTACTATATAAATTTCATCAAGATTGCTACAGTAGCTTTTCTTTTTATAGATATACAGAAAGACAGACTTATATACAGACATTCATCTTTATTAAATAAATATATGTAGCCGACTCGTCCTGGCGTTACCCGGTGAAAACTGAGTAACCAAAGAAACTACTGCTCCCAGCCACGAACTCCATCTAATTATTTTAATTTTTTAATTTCTGTAAATGTCAAGTTAGAAAAGAAAATTATGGTGGAATTTAATATGTGTGTTATATGATGAGAAAGTCTTTGTTTAGAATCGCAACCTGTAGTATAATCTTTGACTCTTTTCACCAAAAATGCTAATTTTATATTCATTATCTGAAAAATATGCCTAAATATCATTGTAATAATAAAATGAAAACAGTAATTGAAATAGAAAACAATCTCAAGTCCATCGTTATCACTTTCTTCCATGTTTTCCTTGACCTTCTTCTGCCAAATGACCCTGCTACCTCAGCTCTATATCTAACCCAAGCACTCTCATCCATTCTTTCAATATGACCAAACCAATGAAGTCTCCTGCTCTGTACACATCTACCTATACTGGCCAGATTTAATTTTCCTCTGAGGTCATCAGATCTAAGCTTGTCTTTAAGACTCATATTACACATCCATCGTATCATTCTCATATCATTTCTTTCCATGCAGCACATATTCTCAACCCTCTTTGGCCAGGTTTCACTACCAGACGTCGCTATTTCGTTCCCTACAATCATTATTTGCTCGACTGAGCTTCAATCTCTGGTTCCTCCCTGTAAAACATTCACAGCAATAACTCGTTTTCTATCACAACAGAAAATAACTTTCATTTCTTCCTCTGTGTACCTAAAACAAAATTTCCACGAACCGAATTTCTTTCCAAGAACTTCCCATCCATGAACCACATTACCACAGGACTGCTTTCCTGTAGACTACAGCATGGTTGTCGTCAAGCCAAATGTCAACAAATACTTGTCAAACCGTCCTCTTAAGTAATTAAATTTTGTCCATTCATTGTTTTCAATCCTCTCATATTATTGTTCATCATCCAACTGACAATCTCATTAACCCTTATTGTAAACATAGGAGTTTCACATATTGGCCGGTCATAATTCAGGAAGGGGACATTTTGTATTCAGCACCGTCCTCTTCCAGAAGACATGCGCACGGGATAACTGTCGTGCCTCTACACCGCCTGCTCGTCGAGAGGCGGTCTTTTCGAATCAGTCAACATGAGAGTCGGACGTTTGTTCCGCTTGTGATAGACGTTGGCTCTGGGGCAAGTAGCTTGGCAAAAATAGAGGTAAGCAACGCATAGTTCTCTAAACCTATTTGAATTTTTACTCTTTTATAATTTGCTTTATTTTGTCTTAGAACATGTTTGTGAGACTTGTTTATTTTCATGTATTTCCAGTTTTACGGTGAAAAGATGTTATAGTTCAGCGTTGGCCATGTGCACGCAAATAAATACATATTCATCAGTATAATAATTCGTGTCCGAGATCTTTGCTCCAGTTTGCTTGCTGTTACACTTATCTTCAAGTAGCTTTTTGGCTTTACAAATGCTGACTGATTAGTATATAAAAGAACGGTTTTGGTTTTCTTAATCATACTGCACACAAACATGCTTTGGTAACATGATTCTTACATTGAAGATCTATACATCTATAAAGTCAATGTTTGCTTGATTGTTATAGAAATCGATATGTTAACAGTTAAATAAGTTTCAATAAAGGTTAAAATTTTCAAAGAAATCTAAAGGCACAATTAACATTTTCCTTAGATTCCATCTGGGGGCACTAGGGGCAATTACCAGTTAGGTCATTAAAATAACTGAAATATATTAGAACATAAAGAAACAAAATTCTTTTAAAAAATAGATTTTCTTCATTTCATAAAACAAAAACCAAATCAAATAAAGAATATCTCGGTGAAAAATATATTTTAAAAAAGGGACAAACATTTAAATAATTATTTCCATCGTTATTTTTAAGATTTAAAATAATTAAAGAAAACAGAATTTGTTTTGATTTGTTGAAGTAATTTGCCATTTACAGAAACGCAGAATCAACAAATATATATATGAAAAAAAAAAGAAGTATTCTTTGAAAAAGGTGTTTTAACACCGAAAGTCTCAGATATGTATTTAAAAAAAAATAATTGTATTCATTATAAAATATACAAGAAAAAAATAGCATTTCTTGGTTTTCTAAATTCTCCAAATAACCCTAAAAAAATGTTTTCTAAAAGATGTGCCACCCCTCATATTTTATATATATTAAAAGAAAACACCACCATGCTAACAGTTTTTATTACTTGACTTCATATTGCAAATGCTATTTTAAAATTTACTTTCAAAGCAAAAATTGTAAACCTGACTACATTTGAAATTATTTTCAACCAGCAATAACAGCGGGTGAATACCACTAATAAACTATAAAATACAGACGAGGCTCACCATTAACAATAAACCTAAAAAAGAATGTACAATACAAATTGAATTTGCACATTAAATTAGGGAGTTTAGTGATGAAAATGCTATTTAAAATTGAACTGTGATAGACAGATGGTCGGACAGATTGTAATGTGTGAATGCATCTAAAAATCAATCATCAATGAATTCTTATACTTAAAAAAAAAATCTAAGTACTAAGCAATGAAAATGCCAAGTGTAACAGACCAGTGGACAGACAAACAGACAAAGCCTCTTATAGAGTTGTGTGGACACATCTAAAATATGCATCACATCTGAATTAACTTTTTTTTTAGTCATCTTCAGTCAATTAATATTAATAAATTCCCACTATTGTAAATGCTCAAATTCCAATGAGAAAATTATTCCGAATCTAAGGGAGGTAACTCCTTATTTCAAACGAATCCAATGAAAATTGGCTTACAGATACACGGACAAGAGAAGTTAATCAGCTTAGCTGAGTTGATGAAGAGTTATATAGCATCAATCTCATCCACTTATCTGAATAGAGCAACTGCATAGGATCGTGATAAAAGGGATAAACAGACTGCAAGAATTTATATAAACAACCAAACTGATGTACTATGATATGCACTTGAGATTGGATTTAGCTATACTTAGAAAAAGTTGTCAATATTCGTCAGCCATTTGCAATTACCCATAATGCACTATTAGAATTTTCTTTCTAGCATGAAAGAGATATTCCTATTATACAGAAATTAGTAAAAAATGCAAGGGAATTCTAATCCTCATACATCATAACAGAATATGAAAGAATTGTGAGATATATGCATCTCGTTGTTATATATCTGATTTGATTTACTTATTTATGTGTATATGCCAAAGATCTTTGCCCTATGCTCCGGGGCAAAATTTCCATCACGCATCATGTCAACTGTCAGGAGCAGCATATCAGTATCAACCCTTATATATCGACCCATCTCTTTGATCTTTCTTCAATGAAATCTTCTTTATATGCCTTTGTTACATAGCTGGAGTCTGGTAGCCGAGAAACGTGTCCAAACCACGTTAATCTCTTTTTCTTGAATAACATTATTGATGGATCTGTTAATATTAAGCCTCTTTCTGATATCTGAATTTCTTAGTCTATATCGCAAAATTACTCCAATAATAGTTCTTAAAAATTTCATTTAAAAGACAGAGCTTTCTCTCATGCCCTACCAGTATAGTCCATGTTTCACTTGCATATACAGCAATAGGAACTATCAATGTATTGTAAAGTCTTAACTTCAGAGACGTTGATATGCTCTTCCTACTCCATACCTGTTCTTTTAGTTCTCCTAATTCAGAAGTTACCATTCCTCTTCTTCTGTTATATACCTGATGGGAGATATAGGTGTTGTCTTCTCAGGGTCAGTTTTGAGTATGCAATCTGGATACTTTTATCTCAGCAGGATGACCTTGATACTTTAGTGTAAACTCATCAAAGAAGAAATACAAAAATGGATCCATTGCTGCTTTTGGTTTTCTTCAGAGAGTCCTGGAGGGTTTAAGCATCCCTATGTAGCAGGATCTCATTAAATTGTTACATAACTAAATTATGATCTGCAACTGTCTATATCCCTTCAAATCCTTTCTATCTAGTCATGTGACTAAAATTCAACCAATGAAATATCTATCTTTGTTTATGAGACAGGTAAAGCTACTGCCAACCCTGTCAATTATAGCCAAGTAACCTATTACATTTGGCAAAATATATCCACACTTAACTTCAAAAGCATATTACTGTTAAGAAACATGCAACAGTGTTAGTACTGAAAGGGTTAAAATAAAAATTCCTAACGTCTGCGACATATTTTAAGCATTTTAAAAGTTTAGATAGCTGTTGTAAAGGTGTGTGTGTAGTAAGATACAAATATGAAGAAATAAATGGATGAAAACGATTCGATGGAGATCAACAATATAAAATGATTTATTAACAATTTTACAACTGAAAGAATTAGGAGAATTAAATTGTCTGTCGCTAAGTCAATTTTGGTAGCATCCTCCATTTTGGATTTTCCCTATTTTGTGTGTTGTCATCTGGTCAATGCAGGGGCAGATAATCCTGGCAGATCAATCATGCTTCAAAATGTCTCTTGGCAAAAGAGATACATTTATGGTACAAAAGAGTCTTTTCCCTTTAAATATAGAAATATTTAAAAGTATTATAGCTGATGTATTCACCTAACAATAACCAAAAAAGGGAAATGTTTTACAGGTCTAGGTTGTAAATGTGGAGCCTCGACTAGTTTAGAATAAAATAACGAGTAGCGAATAAAACAAAATTTATGTGTTTTCTTACCTCATCTTGACGCTCTTGTAAGACTCTGCGTTCACTACAGCTGACATCATTTGGAAGGACATAAAAGTCAGTGAAGTCACCCTCATCTTCCAATTGTCCACCAGAACGGACCCTATGAGAAAAAAAAAGGAAATCTATGTTAATAAAATTATAAGACATTATGTGTGTGTTTCTCACGCCAACATATTTTTATTTACTATTAATAGATTATAATAACTGGTCAACACATATTTTGCTGTCAGGAAACTAATAAGTGATTTGGGATAATTTGAATATAAGCTGGATCCCAAATGCGGTATCTTTTTTCTCATCGTCATATTTTTAGTGTACTAGAAATGGAATTATTCAAATTTTTTATGTCTTTTCATGAAATTTGAACCGTATAAATTTCTATTTCCTCAAATTAAAGAGATACAATCTCGCTATTTCCTTTTATCTAGTAGTATCAGCGTATCCCCCCTCCCTCCCTCCAACAGTAAACATTACTCATAATTTATCATAGATTATACATTAAGATCATTCTTTTTTTGAAAAGGAACAATTGTGTTTACACTTTGAATTTGACACAACAAAAGTAACAGTCATCAGAATGTTTTTTCTGCTCTTTCAAACCATTGGCACGCTAAATGTTAAACCTTTTCATAAACCTTTAGCCCACGGTCTGAATCCGTCTTTTCAAGCTTTGCATACTAAGTGAGGTGCCCATTTGTCATGATCTCCAAGAATCACTTCAAAATATGCAAATTAAAATGTTTTTACTAAATCGTCAATTTTCATTGTTTTTCCCCCAAAATAAATTCACCACAAGTATAACAGAACACATCCATTTTTTTTGTTTTGTTTTTTTCTTTTATGGAAATTGCTCCAGACAAGGCATGAAGCCACTTGATGTAAGGATCTAAATTGAACAAAAGATGATTATTGTAAAGATAGGAGATGCATGAGACCTTGGTCTTGAAAAAAACCAAGGCCATAAATAGGAGGAAAACAAGAGAATGCCACAAGCCTGCAGTTTTTGGAAAGAAGCTACTGGAATAGGAAGTTATATTATAATGAGGTATCAGAATAACAAATTGATGGCGACCACTAGACCAACGAGTTAAACAAGCTGGAACAAAGCATTACTCAAGAATTATTCAAGCATTTCCAGTTTGATGTTTCTATATTCATTGTACAACTTGTTTCAGGAATAATAATTGCTGTGGTCATCTGCAACTAACGAATTACAAAGTTAATAGAAATTTATAGAATACATAACTTTACCAATCGAGATCTCAAAGAAATGTACATCAAGCTAAAAAAACTATTAACTAGATATCTTTTCTTTACATCATGGAAAATGTGTCTCAACTGCTAAAGAGCTGTTCATGCTAATACAATCTCCTAATGAAAATATCTACAGGAATCAGGCAAACTATACAATTTAACTTAATATCAATTCTATTGGCAACAGTGGAAACTTGTTTAAAAGTACATATAACAGTCCTCTTAAACAAATCAAGTATCATACAATAAGCCAATACATGAAAAAATATCAATTTTAAAAACTTTGATCTGATTGGGCAAAACTGACTTTATATTTGAATTTAGCAGCTTGAAATTATCCAGAATCATCTACTTTTTTCCAGACAGCAGAGCAAAACATTTTTTTTTCTTAACCAGTGTTATTTATTAAAATAAAAAATGAACATTTATTGGAATTCATAAGACACTCATTGATTGGTCAGTAGTTGTCTCCCCTGTCTCTTTAAAGCTCCTGTGGATTGGCCAACAGGTAAGCCAATCAATCACTGCTCCCTGAGGAGTCATGTGAGCCAGACTATATAAACTCAAACACTCTGAGCTCCGGCCGCTTTCCACTTTTTTCTATTTTATTACCTTGGACATTGGTTGACTGCTTAGCGATAGAAGCCCACAGAAGGCAGTTACTGGTAGTCAACCTACTCCTTTTCCACTTTCCCTGTTAACCCACATGGTTTGACTGCATCATGATGCAGTTCACAGGCAGCCACTCCTCTTTTTCCAGTTTTCCCTTTTTGGTTAACTGCATTTGTGACAGAAGCCCATGGAAGGCAGTTTGCTGGCAAAAGCCATTTCCTCCATAACAAAAAGAGCCAGAATCGACAGATCCGAGTGTGCAAAGAGTTACCAGAACATTCTTCCTTAGATAAGTTCTCACAAACGCAGGTATTCACAAATCTCCTCATTCTGTTGTATATACTTCTTCATTAGTTGCCAAAGTATGATCGTTAAATTATAAACACTGTTGTTTTTCCTTCTCTGCAAAAGCTGTCACTCCCAATTCCAATTGCAGTGCTTTCTGGTGCAGAAACCTGCAACTGTGGCCATGAGATGCGACTTGTGCCATCAGTAATCAAAACTGATGGCTTTAATTGGCGTTGCACATGTGGCTAGTGTGCAAGGAGAACGTCGATTAGACATAAAAGGGTTAGGGTTTAGGGTTAGGGTTAGAAAAATATTGTTCGAAAGCTAGAGCTGTTGTGAAGAGTTACATGCCCCTTATTTACCTCTCCAACACTAAAAGACAAGAAAAACTTTTTTTCGGCTTTTTATTATAGAAGCAGCAAACGAAATATGCAAGGATTGTACTTACCTGATATTAGAACGATTTTGGATATTTAAAGCTTCCATAGCTTCACCTACTTGTTCAACACCATCTGCAATTAAAATAATTTTTAAATGAATAAAAGTTTAAACATTTCTTGCATTGTGACAGCCTTCTATGACTCCTATAGACACACACAATGCTTCAAAACAAACTCCACCACCTTATCAAAAATTTAATTGTTTTTATGCCTGGTAAACAAATATAGTTTAAAACACACACTAGCCATTTTCAAGGGATTATATGTTAATAATAATGTCAATAGCAATCATAATAATAGTCTTCACGTGAGCAGAGTTAGACACAAGGTCGATTTTTAATCTGGGGAAAATCCAGCTCCCCAAAATCAGACACTCTGGATTGGAACAAAATTTAAATTACCTCAGTCTGAAGGATTTCTCTTTCACTGATCGATAAGAGAAAAGATGAAGTGTAGTATTAGAACAGATACTACACTTTGCTACTAGCCAAAAGGCCAAGGAGAGCTATCAATCATAATAATAGTCATTGTAATGTTTTGAAATTATGGCTGCATTTGAATGCTGTGATGTTGGTAACGAATAATTCTAATTTATCAAGAGAGCATTGTCTTAGATTTCGTAAATTTTCAGTCTGTTTTTGCAATTATATTTTTAAAGACTAAATGCTATATCGTGAGTGTCGTAAGTGAAACTTGATCAGAGTACTGCTTGTATCCTGACGACCACAGGACAGTGAACAGGACCAACACAAAACCAAAGGTTTCAAACAGTGACAGATGAATGGACAAAGGACTACACGTTTTTAACAAATGCTGCCTTCAATGTACACCGTCTCGAACAAACACAGGTTTAAAAAAATGAAAGCATAATGTCTCCGAAGAGCTTCACCACATAATTGAGAACAGAACTTCTGTCCAGGGGGCAGTTGTTTTGTATCAACCGATGTGGATAATGGCTATACTGAAATACTTGCTAAAGGCATTGTCACGACTGTATCTTTTTTTATGCAGGGAGGTTTCGCCACCTTCGTACACACAGTGCTTGGTATTCCAAAATGTTATCCCATCAGCTACTGACCAGGCCTATGTCACTTAACTTCAGTGATCACAAAGAAATTGATTAGAACTAAACTTGTTATTTTTTGTAGAAAATCTCAAATAAATTTTTTTTTTTTAAAAGATGAAAAAAAGATACTCAATTAATAAAAATAATAATCTATTATACTAAATGTGAGTTAATCAAAGTTTTTTTTCCTATGTACAAAATACATTCTAAAATATACTTTAGTTCTGAGATTGAATTTAAAAAAAATCTTTTAAATTGTTCTAATCAGCCATTATTTATAATTAACTGAACATGTCACCCATCTCTCTCCGAGCCATCTATGTATTTCTCTGGCTCCCTCTATGTTGATTCAAACACTCTCTAATTAAAGAAATACTAACTCTCTAATTAACATATGTGTGTCCATACACACCAGAAACACATATGTAAATTAGATGGCAAAATAATAAGTCTCTTTACTTGTATATAAGAATAACAACAACAGCAAAAATAATAGCGAAGTAAGAAGATTTATTATCTTTAGTTATGTCACAATTCATGAACACTTGAATAAAATCAAAGTGGAGTAAATAGTAGTGGTGACCCAACGGGTCACGGGTATATCTAGTTGTTTTTGCTTTTCTTTTTCCAATTCACCCCAAAAATTGTACACTGCCACCGAGATGTAAGGGGCTACTGTGAATTAGGGACCAGATTTATAGAGGGCATCCTAAGTGAGTTGTGCAGTGAGATGCCAGTTCACATTACATTTAAATTTCTGTATGTTGATACAGCCAGAGAAACAGGAAGCACAAAGGGGATTTCAAAGACAAGTGGTTCGAGGAAAGAACCTATTAGTGTAGAAAGCATTCTGGCATTTGTATTTCTTATTTTACATACAGAGACATGTGTTTCATCCTTAATCAATTTTCAGTGTAGGAGATGATAATTACTGCCGGTCGAATGATTGAACCCAGTTGCAAAGTCACCTTTGACTCTGCAGCCTGGTATTCAACCCCTAGGCCACCATCAATTAACAAGGGAAAGAAGAGAATTTAAATTCTATATAATGTCGAATCGGTGGACATATACAGTAAGCTTAGTCATATAGTGTTCAACAGCAGAGGCCAAAACTTCACATTACGCATAGATTGACAGCTTATTATTAATTTTCTTAGAAGCTTAATCCTTGACCACCCTCATTGGCCATGTCAGGACATTCGAATGAGCCATGTAGAATCGGTCCAGGTTCTTGGAAGAACCAATGCTTCAGCTCTTATAATGCCATAACATGTAACTGACTACTTTGAAAATATTCTGTCATGCTAGAAAGTGTTCACAGTCCTATCAAACTGCAGTTTCTTTAGTTGAAGTGAACCACTAAGCAAGGAACTGATTCATTCAAAACTTGCAGTCAGAGTCATCAGGTTTTGCTGCATCTAGAAGCAGATGTATCTGGATTTTGATGGTAATTCACTACTGGTTGTCAGCTGTTGTCGAGGTCAACATTGCCAATAATTGAGGGCCGCATCAAATTGTGTGTAAACCTTTGAACAGTTATAGCATCGACCACTCATTTCCACACCCTTCCCAGTTGAGTAAAATCCAGTATTGCAGGGAGGTGGGTAACACGTTCAGCAGAGATGAAGAGATATTGTCATCAGCAGCTGTTACAAGGAATCAAGTTATATATGTATGTGTATATATTGGCTGCTGATATTATTTATGTCACTTTCAGCATTACTTATTTTAATCAATAATTTTAATGGAGAAACATTTTTTTTTTTAAAAAGATACAATATATATATATATATATATATATATATATATATATATATTCGTTATTTGTTGTTATTGGTGATAATAGCTACGTTAAAACTAATAGTGATGCACTTCCTAAGTGTCTGAGAGAGTTAACTCCACTGATGAGCCGCAGTAACAGTGAAACACGTGTCCGTGGATAACTATTTTATTTATTTATTTATCTCTCTCTCTCTATATATATATATATATATATATATTTGCTGTAAATACCTGCCGAATTGGCATTTACAAATTTAAATTCATCCTAACTTCCAAGCTAATTTGTGGTGGCCAAGCTTGGAAGTTAGGACGAATTTAAATTTGTAAATGCCAATTCGGCAGGTATTTACAGCAAATATATATATATATATATAGATATATATATATTGATTCAGATCAGTGGCGATTTGTGATCAGAGTTCGTGCCCGCCGACCGTTGGAAATTAGCTTCCTGCACTGAAGATTGCGTAAGCATGAAACATTGATGACTGTAGGTAATAAATAATTAATATTTATTTAAAAAAAAAAAATTATATATATATATATATATATATATATAGTATTTTTTATAGTTCTTTGGCTTTTTGATTAAGATCAAAGTATAGTATCTGTTCTCAGTACCCCGGCGACATCAGACGTTTTACTCGCATTTTACTATTGTGTATATATCAGAAAATATGACAATGCAAATTACAAGTGCATATTACAGAATATTAATTTATTAGAAACTGTTTAAAAAATAAATATGCAAATTAGGAATATCTAAAACTGTTTGTATGTGTTTTCAGATAACATAAATATATACAGTATTTCAAAATCTTATATTGTATCAAAGAATTAAATAAGCATAACCAGTTTTGATGTTAGTATAGTTAGAATAGGTAAGAAAAACTCTTGCATTTATTGATTTAGATATATATATATATATATATATATATTTATTAATTTTTATGTGCCTAAAAGTAATCTATGGATACGTGTTTCTGGCTATCAGCAGTCATCAGCATGGCTAACTTAGACAAGGATCGAACTCTTGATTATATTGTCTGTAGTTAGCCATGCTGATGACGGCTGATAGCCAGAAACATGTGTCCATGAATTACTTTTATGTATGTAAAAATTAATTAATATATATATATATATATATATATATATATATATAATAAAAATAATGACACGTCCTATTAAGGGTGACTTAATGCAATATTCTGCATACTCTTTATTGCTTAGGAAGTGGAAAAATACAGAAAAATGCTATTACACTCGCCAGTAAAAACAACAAAACTTATATATGGAGACATAAAAAAGATAAAAATTATATATTTAAATTAATCCTATCTTGAAAAGTCAATGCTCAATATACGAGATAGAGCAATAATAAAATGAAATATGTGATGAGAATAAAAATTGAAAAAAGAACAATATTTATTAAATAGTAGTTTGAATAAAGAATATATAAAAACAAATAAACTTTTTTTTAAAGTTTGGAAGTTGATTCACTTTACTCAAGAATTTTATGTTGCTGTTTTTGTATATTATCTTACATTTTCAAATCTGTGCTAACAGTAATATTTTTACTGATTTATCCCTATAATCTCCTCTGAAAATAAAAGCTTGCATTTTTGAAAATCCATGGGTTAAGAAAGGAAAAAAAGTTTATTTGTATTTATATATTACTTGTTCAAACTACTTGATGATTCAATAAATATTGTTCTTTTACCAATTTTTATTCTCATCACCCATAACCCATATCATAATATCGGCTAACATTATCTTATCATTATCATTATTTAATATTATTATGATAATCACTACCCCCTAGGATTCCTAATATTCCTTAATTATTCTATTTCTTTCCTAAACTATTATTTTTATAAACTCTAAAATATTATTGACCACTATTATTTTTTTATTATTACCATTATTACCATTATTATTATTATTATTATTATTATTATTATTATTATTATTATTATTATTATTATTATTATTATTATTATTATTATTATTATTATTATTACTACTACTACTACTACTACTACTATTCCTGTTACATTTAACGAATATACTTATTTATTCAAATTAACTCCAGACAAATTATAAAGACAATATAAAGACCCGGAACCGCGACACATTTTATCACCGCCCTAACCAATATAACAATCAGCCCAATTTGCACGCACGCATACTACAGTTCACTTGGAAAAAGACATTTATAAACTCGACGGTTTTTTGACACCTAATTCGTGCATGTCTACTACCCCCCTCCTTCCCTCCCGACCTAAATCAACAGACGCCCTCTCTCTCTCTCCTTCTTCTTCTTTTTCTTTTTTCCTCTATGTGTCTCTCCCCTCATCATTATTTGTTCCTCTTTCCACCATATATTCTTATTTTTTTTATTTATTTATTTGCCCTGTCTGTTTCAGATTCTAGACCTTAGATTTTTAGATTTTTTAATTTTTAATTTTTAATTTTAATTTTAATTTTTTAACGGCTTTAATTTTTGAAATGTTAAATTTCTTTCCTTCTTCTTCTCTGTCTCTACCCCTCCACTTCATTCTCTCCAAATATGATCTGAGGTTAAGATCGGATTCTAACTCTGCCTGATGAGATCTCAGTTTATAGTAACTGTTGATCGATAACATCGACATGCCAGTGTCGCAGATTTTGTACATGTCTGTGTAAATAAAACTATCATATATAAAGCTCTATTTTGATATTGAGCACTTTTTATAAACCCGGTTAAAATTCTCTGGATTACCACCCTGTGGATATTTTTCACCTGGATTATTACCATTATTATATATATATATATATATATATATATATATATATATATATATCTAATTATAATGGAGATTATGTATCTGTTTACCTGAAGCCGAAACTATATTAGCTTTGATCGGTCTCTTTTTATATCTACTTATCAGCTTCTATATACCCATTTCAAAATTGTCCCAAACATCATGCGTCTTTCAAATTTACATAATTAATTTGTATTAAAGCTTCTAATAAATTAATATTCGCAAATATAAACTCATGATTATTTTTCAGATTTCCAGATGTATTTAAAATCTTTTCCTCGATAATAATCTTAATAAAAATTATAAATAGAATTAATTAAAGAGTCATTGATGGTAGTAGTTGTAAAAAAAACAAAACCATTTTACTGGGCAATAAATAAAACTAGCAAAAATATGCGACTGGAGAGAGCATATAATTGCTAGTATATATAATTCAATGTTATTACTAAGTAATAACGTTGGTCCAATCCAATAGTGCTCAATACAAAAATATTTATGAGTAGAGCTGCGAATTTTATAAATTATTTGGCTTACATAGGTATGCCAAGATGTTGATCGAAAGGTCGCTTCAAAGACATTACATATACAGGGTGTCCCAAAATAATGTATACACCCTATGAATCGTTATAACTCGTTCAATTTACTGCGTTTGACTTGCAAACAAAAGTGATAAAAGAGTAGAAGATTTAAAGATACTGAAAGTAAAATTAACAAAAACATATAAAAATAACTTTTAATAAAGGTAAAGGCTACAATGTTTAAAGCAAGAAACCTGAAGCAATTGCAAACAAATAGGAGTAGCAATTGTAGTAGAATGTGCTCAAATACTAGAGTAAATATTGCAGGACGTTTGTAGGTACAATTCTTCACGTCTTCCCTAAATGGAAAGTGTATTGAGCAGAACGGGTTGGGGTTATGGTGAGAGTTAATTTTATGAACATTCTGAAATTACCCTAAGTAGCCTTTATCTTTGTTAAAAGTTTATTTTCTATGTTTTTATTAATTTTACTGTCAGTATTTTTACATGTATATTCTTACTCTTTTGCTTGTGTATCAATCTTGCAATTAAAAAATATGTAAATTGAACGAGTTATAGCAATTCAAAGGGTGTATACATTATTTTGGGACACCCTGTATATACATACATGAAAAACAATTCCTCAAAATTGGAAGAGAAGCAAATCAAGACAGCTAAGTGTTAAAATAAGCTCTTTTAATCTCTATATAAAATTAGGTAACTTTATTTGTTTATATATTTGTATGTACAGGATTCACCCCTATACTAATTAACCGATCATTATGAATTTTTGAGCACAGTTTAGGGGTTCAAATGTGGGCTATATTTAGTTTTATAAAAATGGGGCAAAGAGGGAATGGAAGCCCATTCTGAAAATTCAGATACCTCCAATTTTTGTAAAATTTTAACAATATGTATTAGACATCAATTAATAAATATTCTCCAAATTTCGATTTTTTAAAAAGTATTTTAAAGGATTTTTAGGGGAGCATCATATGAGCACATATTTTAAAATTTAAATATATCAGATTTGCATTGAATTTGGTCCAGAGTTAGCAAGATTCCCTGAATTTCAATTTCTTCTCAACTTCTTAACAAGGCTTAATGAGTATTAAGCCTTAAATTTTAGACATTTTCTAGAATCAAAATCATGTAATGGATTTTGATCAAAATTGGAATAAAGATTTTAGACATTTTCTAGAATCAAAATCATGTAATGGATTTTGATCAAAATTGGAATAAAGATTTTAGACATTTTCTAGAATCAAAATCATGTAATGGATTTTGATCAAAATTGGAATAAAGATTTTAGACATAAGATTTAGTATCATTATATCTTGATTTTAATCTTTGCAAGGAGTCATAAAAGTGTTGCAAAACTTTTCTGTTTGGGGAATTAATTTTGCTTGTCCTGGGACAGGTATTCATTTATTCCAGTAGTGAGTTAAAACATATTTGTTCTATAGTGAAAATAGAGTACTCAATATTTTTTTTAATAGAGCAGTAGTAGTAATATAGGTCCACTAAAAGTTTGAATTTTAAAGCTTTATTTACCTGAAGAAATAGTTCAAGATCATTATCATCACACGCACATTTACATATATATATACATACATCTCCATTTGTTATGTTTTTCAATAATAGTTATGTTTTATATTGTGCAGAACACTTAAGTTATATTACATAATTTCCAAGATAATATATAATTATAAAAAATAAGATAAGAATCTTACATGCTTTAAAATGTTATTATAACTTTTTTAAACGGGACCTCCTACCAAAAAATATCAATGTTTTTTTATAACCAACGAAAACGAAAGGAAACTATATTAATATATACAAGCCAGTTCCTTTATACTTATACCATTTGCTACAATATTAAAAGGACTTCTTCAAAAAAAAAAAAAACAAGACAAAAAACTCTGGATTCCTCACAGCAAAAAAAGAAAAGCAAAAAATCTAAGTCCTTAAGGAAACTTTAAAAAGAAAGAAAAAAAAACATGGACATGTGGAAAATGGTACAAGATTGAACAAAGAAATTCCTCGCAGCCTAGAATACTAAGAGTAGTAAGCAAGCAGGGAGGCAAGGCTGTTACTATTCTGTGACATGATGCCGGCTTTCCCAAATTTCGGTAAATATCCTTCGTGGCTCCTTTCCCTATATCCCACAAGGTTTTCGTTAATTAAAAAAATAAAAATAAAAACTATTTAAAACTAAAATAAATTAAAAGTGAGGATTGTTTTGTTGTTTTTGTATGTGTTTATATATTACTTACCTGTACTGATCAGTCGCGCTTCCTCAGTCTGCTTGGCGAGACGCTTTTCTATTTTCTCACGTTCCTTCTTCAACTGGCGCTCCCGTTGCTTTTCTAAGTAGCGTTCGTATTTCCTCTTCTCTTTCTCTTGCATCTGACGAGCGATTTCCTTAGAAAGAAGAAAAAGAAAAATCAATTTAGAAAAATAATCATATATAAAAACTTTATTTTTCTTTATTTAAAGCATTTAAAAATAAAATTAAAAATAATTACCTCAGGGCATCAGGAAATTATTACTATTAGTTTATTTTATACATTATATGCAGTTATAATGCAGTCAGTTTGCCATAAACGAATTACCTCCCTTAAATAAAATAATTTTATCTCAAAAGGTGTAAAAAAATCTGTATTAGATAATTTCATACATGAATTTGAAATAAAAGTATACATTCCTCTATATTATACTAAATGAAATGTGACCTGTTAGGGCACTCATTGTACTCGGGTTAAATTATTTGAATCATGAAAAAGTGAGTTTGCAAAGCCAGTTAAATTTTTTTAAGAATTGAAAGAAAAAAATCCCAAACTAATCTTTTTGTCTGCTATATCTCCCTCCCTCCTGTCTCTCTTTAACTATTTTTCTCTTCAGCTATGAGCTGAATAGTATTAATATTTATGGTAATCTCCCCTATTGTTTATAATGGACTATTCCAATCTGCCATTTCATAATTAGTTTATTACCTTTGACTTAATATACACAGAGAAAGAAAAAGAAAAAGAGAAAAAGAAGAGAGAAAAAGAAGAGAGAAAAAGAAGAGAGAAAAAGAAGAGAGAGAGAAAAAGAGAAAAAGAAGAGAGAAAAATGAGAAAAGGAGAAAGAGAGAAAAAGAAAAAGAGAGAGAAAAAGAAAAGAGAGAGAAAAAGAAAAGAGAGAGAAAAAGAAAAGAGAGAGAAAGAGAAAAAGAGAGAGAAAGAGAAAAAGAGAGAGAAAGAGAAAAAGAGAGAGAAAGAAAAAGAGAGAGAAAGAGAAAAAGAGAGAAAGAAAGAGAAAGAGAAAGAGAAAAAGAGATGGAAACAAACTGTATAAAATAAGATACAGTGTGAGGGTGAGAGTATTAGACAGAAACAGAGATTGGTGACTTTCTGAATAAATTGCAAATTATGGCTGATTAGAATTATTAAAATAGATTTTTTTTATAACATATCTCAATCCAAGGAATATTTTGGCATGTATTTTATGTTATTAAAAAAAGTCCTCAGGGAACCAAACATTGATTAACTCAGCTATAATATCTTAATAGATTTGTGGTGTCGAGTTCTGTTCACAGACGCAATTGGGAAAAAAACTATAACACTATGATCACACACAACTTTTCTACAGTTAGATTTTACGAGCAATCCAATGCTGGTAATTATTATTCAATCTGGACACTTGATTCCTGAGAAGTTGCGATAACATCTACACTAAAAAATGGCACGTTTAAGTGTCAAGAATAATTTTGAACTTTAACTTTATAAAATAAATTTATATACTTGTTGTTAAGTGACAAACCACCCTACACTACCAAAACGAACTAAGTTCGAAAGAATTATGAATAGCGTGTATTGTTACTTGTTATGGGAAGAGAGAAATATAATAATATATAGTTGTTTTCCGACTTTGTGTTCGAGAGTATTTATTCCTTGGATTATTCACACTACAGTTTTCATCTTGGTTGGTTATTATATATATATATATGATTATTTTTTATTTATACAGACATGTACAAAATCTGTGACACTGCCATGTCGATGTTATCGATCAACAGCTGTTAGAAACTGAGATCTCATCAGGCAGAGTTAAAATTTGATCCTTGAGAAGAATGAAATGGGGGAGAAAAGGAAATTAAACATTTTAAATGTCCTTTTCTTTTCTCCCCCATTTCATTCTTCCCAAATATGATCTGAGGTAAGGATCAAATTTTAACTTTGCCTGTTGAGATCTCAGTTTCTAACAGCTGTTGATCGATAACATCAACATGCTAGTGTCACAGATTTTGTACATGTCTTTATAAATAAAAATAATCATATATATATATATATATAAGCTCTATTTGATATTGAGCACTTTTTATAAGCCTGGTTGAAATTCTTTGGATTCCTATCCTGTGGATGTTTACTTTGCCTGGATTATATATATATATATACATATATATAAAGTTAGGTATATGTATTTATTTACATAAATATATGACCTTGAGAGGCGACCCCTGGTGGCCGGTATGTGAAATAATAAAAAACAATATTAATTTTAGTTTGCCATTTTTAAGAACTCTGTTCACACCTCATAGAAGGCTTGATGAAGGGAATGGTTCCCTAAAAATTCTTAGAGACTATACCCCCCCCCCCCCAAAAAAAACCCAACAAAAACTGAAATTGGAATTTACGTTACTTTGCTTTTAAAATCGTCCAATAAATTTGGTCGAAATTGTAAGTTGCACGTTTATTTATTTTTCCTTAATTCTCAGTTTTTTTTATTCACTACCATTATTATAATTCTTTTGCAACTTGTGTGCTTATGATTTTCTGTTGACTGATTACTCCTATATGCATATAATATATATATATATATATATATATATATATATATATATATATATATATATATATATACAGGGTAATCTCCTAAACTAATGAACGAATCATTATGAATTTTGGAATATATATTCTAGAAAATACGGTGAGTAAAATGGGCACATTATTTCTTTATAAATGTTAACATTTAGTGGATGCATTTGCATCAGTGATTTTTTTTTTTAAATTAAATTTTTTTTTATAAACCGATCTTCATGAATTTTGGAATATGATGCGGTCTCGGCTCTTGGTTGCGTTTTTTTCCACTTTTGTAAAAAAAAATCCCGTTCAAAGAGATCTTGCCCTTTCTGAGTTTTCCCCATCAAATGGAGTATTAGTTCTATTTTCAGAATATGTATAGTTTTATGGGTTTATTTTCGGCTGTTTCTGAAAAATCAAACCATTTGGACAAATAAAAACACCAAAAAAATGCCTACTTTTTGTAACAATTTTTCTTTGAAGTACAACTTCTAGGCCTATTTTATTCTAAGAAAGATGTATAATACCACTAGAAATGACCCAATTGAGATACTGTGTGGGACCTATTAGATTGGAGACTCTTTTTTGGACTCTGTCCAATAAAGACAGACTAGTGGTTGATGCATCGGCCCATATGTGGCAACAATATTTCATACATGGGCGAATGGTTGCTTTGTAGAGATATAGGATACTGTAAGGTGCGAGTATTTTTCTAGCACGGTAAAGGGAGCCCACCTTCTGTGCAGAAGCCTTGGCAATGTCTTTTATGTATTTGTTCCAATTCATGTTATCTGTGAATGTTGGGCTGAGGAGTTTGAATGATGAACTCTCAGCTTCAGTGTTATTATCCATGGCAATCGATAGCTGAAAAGGTTCTTTGTAATTGTTAAAGGAAAGGAGCTTTGTCTTAGTAGCATTGAATGTTACATCCATTTACATAATGATTAATCTGGTGTCGCTAAGGTAAATACTTCTGACTTTACTCATTTTAAAATCAATTGTTTAAAAATCAGATTGTGTCATCCCATCGACTAAAACAATACAATTTCAAATAAATACATTTCAAAAACTGACATTCGTTTTATTGGTTTGAAAAATACTTAGTTAATTATTTTACGGTAATAGGACAGAATATTTATTCTTTTAAAAAGAATTAAATTGCTACAATTTTAAATAAGAGATATATTCGTTTTATTTATTTATAGAATATTTAGCTGACAATGATAATTATTTTTATGAGGAAGAGTAATTTCTTTTTAACAGTATTGACGCTGTCAGACACTATTTCAAAAGGAATATTATTTTTCACGGTAAATTATATAAATTGATGTAGAAAGCACCGTGGAATTTTCAAGGGCTCCCGTAGTATATATATATATATATATATATATATATATATATATATATATATATATGAATGATTAAAACACATGGTTAATGTGCATATATGTATGTGTGTGTGTGTGTGCATATATATACACACACACACACACGCACACACATATAGAAAAAAGACTATTTGGTGAAAGTTTTGGATGATTTAACAAATAAAAAGAGAATTTATATTTTAATGGCCGAGATATGCCCCTTTGATGTTGACCGACTCGTTTCCTGTGTGTTTCTTTGACAATCCAATGCCTCATTGCACAAAGACATTCAGGGAGATTTAGAAAATACCTCAAAGAGAAAAAGAAAAGGGAGAAAATGAAAATTGAGAGAAAGGGGAGGAGAAAAAAAAAAGGATGAGTATTTTCAAGAATAAATCTTGGAATTTTCTCCATGTATTCATTTGAGAATGTTCCACATTTAAGGAACATCAAGTTTGACATTCTGTTTTGATGAGAGAAAATAAGAATTTCGAAACTTCATTCAAATTACTCTTCATCGTTAAAGAGAAAAATAACTTGGGAAAACTTTCCCTCTCACATATATCTTTATTTATATAAAGCTAGTTATGTATGTATGCTTATAGATTTCTATGTATACTCCTAAACTAATTAACTGATCATTATGAATTTTGGAACACAGCTGCAAAGAGTAAGGGTGGGTAATGTGGGCTATATTAAGTTTAATTTAGTTTTATGCAAAGGGGAGCAAAGAGAGGATGGAAGACCTTTGTCCTTATGTGGTCAATAACTAATATATAATTATTAGCTTCTGAGAAGAAAAAAAAAGTAATCGCAGAAAACTGTTACTACTCAAGCATTTAAAAATTTTTAAAAAGCAGTGATCTGTAGTTTTCCGTTATTAATTTATTTTTACTTTTTAAGCCAATAATTATCAAGAAACAACACAACTAATATATTAAAAATCTTGCATCGACCCCCCCCCCCAAAAAAAAAACAAACAAAAACAAACATTTATAAACACATGCAATTAAGCATTTTAAACCAATGTAAGAATTTTAACTGACTTTCACATTTTGTTACACTGCAGAAGGACAAAGGTTGTCCGAAATATATCACCCCCCCCAAAAAAAAAACATTTATTAATGCTTCCAATTGTCCCAAAATTGCGAGACTGAGTTTTAAATAAAACACACAGTGAGTTGCAGTTTTCTGTTACTAATTTGTCTTACTCTTTATTTCTCTCAAAAGCCAATACTTCTCTATGAGAGGAGAAGAAGTGGCAAACAACGCACTAATATTTATCAGGGTTTTAGGTTCAAACCCGGCAGTAGGTAGCCCAATTGTAATATCTATACCGATGAGCCTTCAAAAAGGCTAAAAATTAATATTTAATTATTATAAGGGCCCTTAAAAAAGAGGGCACTTTGATTAAGACAAAACAATTATATCGCCCTGGCAGTAACACTTTAGTTCCCTCCCCTTGATTAGTTGACTACTATAGATGTAATTAACAGTATGAATTTGTATAAAAACAGTATTTACAGATCTGTTCCGCTGGGCGAAGGATTAACGAAATTGAGTTATAAGATCCAAGGTTGGAAGTTCGAACCCAGCAGTAGGTAGACCAGTGGTAAAATCTAATCATAATTCGGAAGAATACAAAATTTATGACATAATAAATATTATGTAAATATGTTCCAAAACATTCAATATCAACAAAAAATTCTTTCAGAAATCTTTTAATAAAAAAAACTTCCTCGGCAGAAATAACAATGAAACTCTCTTACATTTTGTTACAGATCCATGCGGACAAACTACAAACACATAACACCAAATTACCTATCGATATTCACAAACAATACTTTCTTATTCTATACTTCCCTTCAAATTTTTTTATCTGGCTGGTTCTGAAAAATGCTATTATCTCTTAAAAATAAAATAAAACTGTGGATTAGTCACTCAAAACAAGTACATAGCTCAGTCAGTCACAAGCTCTATCATACATTATGTATTAATAAATAATGCACGATTTCTGTCTTAAAAAAATTTGTAATCTAAACAGTTAGAAATTATCAAGTTCACAATACAAGAGGGTTAAAAATCACAAAGAAAATCTCCCCTCATGTCCCAGGAGAATTTAAAATCATCTGACGATTTCGAAAAATGTTTATCTTCCAGCAACTATATATATATAAATAAATTTTTGTGGTACAAAATTTAATTACAGCAAGGAATAAAGACGTTTGTGACATTTTTTTGGGGTGGAATAAAATTGAAAAAGTATAAAAACGAGAGGAAATAATTTAAAAAAATTTCATGAATAAACTGAGCCGGCTTTCGTCCACACTCATCAGAGTATCTACGTGAAAATAATTCAATACGACTAAAACCTTTTAAAAAGTGGAATGAAAATTAGTGACAAGTTTAGGAGAAAAAAAAAAGGGGGGGGGTCACAAGTTGATCACATTGAGTCCTAGAAGCCACTCCTTTTGTTTACAAAGGGAGGGTTTGACTGACTTAATATATATAGCTTCCAGGACTTTGAGGTGGAATAAAGAATGTGATCTACTTATGACAGAAAACCAGTCACTAGTGTAAGTCGACGCACATTCGGCGCTATTTATAAGATAGTCAGCAATAGCTGACCCGGATGTGTTGACTAAATTATTCAAATTATTTAGTCGGCCCCGACGTATTGCGGGGGGGGGGGGGGGGGGATGTATATATATTATATATATATATTTTTATTAATTTTATATATACATAAAAGTTATCCATGGACACGTGTTTCTGGCTCATAGCCATCATCAGCATGGCTAACTTAGACAAGGATCGAACCTTCAATATTGATGTCTATAGTCCAACGTCTTACCAGGGTCTTGGTCCGATGGTAAGACGCTGGACTATAAAATTAAGGGTGACTAATAATGCAATTTTCTGTATCTTAATCAATTAGGAAGTGAAACAATCGGAATAGTAGTAAGCGAAAAAAACAACGAACGCTGCAATCACCCATGAAAATAATTACATAAAAACACATTTTAATTATATATATATATATATATATATATATATATATTTGTAGGTTTTTATAAGGAATGTATATTTTCAATTTTATACTCCTTACAGTATCTAAAATATTTCCAATTATAAGCTCAATGAAGTTGTATTACAAGATTCAGAGCATATGTATTATATTGAATCATACCAATGACCATATTGTTTTTTATATATAGATGTAAATTGGAATGATAAACATCCACTGAGGTATTGAAATAAATATAAAATAAAATTTAAAAAAATAAAAAATTTAAAGAACTTATGAAAATTATGATTTGCGATTGATTTTTGCATGGTCATTGGAATGAATCAATATATATAACTAAAATATTTGTCCTAGGACGAGTAAAATTAATTCTTTGAACCGAACAGCTTTGTACCATTTTTACCCTTATGAAAATTAAAAGCAAGATATATATGCTACTAAGCCTTATGCAAAGAATACTTTTAATACAATTTTTATCAAAATCCAATAAATGATTTCGATTCTAGAACAATGTCTAAAATTTCGGCGTTTGGATCATAAGAAACTAGCAGGTTGCCCGGGCCATAAAAAACAAAATAGAGGAGGTAAAAAAGTGTGTATAATATCTTTATATTAAAATTCCTATCTCTCTACCTATCTCAATCCGTCTCTTTATCTTTCTCCCTTCCATGTTTTTCCACATCCCTCTCCCCAACCCTTATTTCACCTCGGCCCAGCTCATTTCTCTTTCTTGTTTTACTGCAGATATCCTAACGGTCATCTCCAAACACATATACCATACACTGAACAAGGCAGGTGAAGCTAGGGCGGTAGCACTCGATATATCCAAGGCCTTTGACACGGTCTGGCATGAAGGGCTTCTCATAAAACTGCACTCATATGGTATTTCTGGACAAATATTTAATATAATTAAATCCTTCCTAACAAAACGAAAGATCCAGGTTGTACTCGATGGCCGTTCTTCTAAGCAACATGGCATAAATGCTGGTGTACTATTCTTGGACCTCTACTGTTCCTGATTTTCATAAATGACCTCCCTGATGCCATTGCGACTGAGATAGGAATATTTGCTGACGACACCACACTCTACTCTCGTCATGTGGGCAAAACCGACGCGCACATATCTGAGGCAATGGCTGAATCCTTAGAAAATAACCTTCAGTCTGTAGTGGAATGGGGTCATAAATGGATGGTAACTTTTAATGCCGCAAAGACAAAGCTCTTTTCCTTCAACAACTACAAGAAACCCTTTCAACCACCGATTGCCATGGCAAATAACACCCTACCTGAGAGTCCAACATTCAAACTCCTCAGATTAACTTTCACAGGTAACATGAATTAGAACAAATACATAGAAGACATTGTCAAGGCTGCTGCAAAGAAGGTGGGCTCCCTCTACAATGCTAGAAAACTACTCACACCTGACAGTATCCTATATCTCTACAAAGCCACCATCTGCCAATGCATGGAGTATTGTTGTCACATCTGGGTTGATGCATCATCCACTAGTCTCTCCCTCTTAGACAAGGTCCAAAAAAGAGTTGCCAACTTGATAGGTCCTTCACTATCCACCAAGCTCCAGCCCCTGTCCCATCGCTGCAATATTGCATCCTTGTGCCTGTTTTTACAAGTACTTCAATGGATTGTGCTCTGATGAGCTTGCTGCTCTGGTACCCCCACAACGTAAATTCACTAGACCAACCCGACAATCTGCCAAATCCCATCCATACACTGTGGAGGTCCCCAGATGCCGAAGAGCTTTCTACTCTAAAAGCTTCTTTCCTCATACTACTGAACTCTGGAACTCCCTCCCTGCTCCCTGCTTTCCTGACGTTACTGACATGCAGAAATTTAAAACTAATGTAAACAGGCATCTCGCAGCTCCTAATTTAGGTTGACCCCCCACCCCCAACCATCACCCTTTTTTCTCAGTAGCCCCTTACGTCTACAGTGGCGGCCTGCCTTGTTTGGGGTGAACTATGATAAAAAAAATAAAAATAAAAATTCACCTGATCTTTCAGTTTTAAACTTATTACTCCCGTACTGAAACCACCCAAATAAAATTAAAGATGCCTCCAGAGTACTACTAAAACCACTCTTTCCGAGTTTCTTACCCCCCCCCCCCCTCCCCCCATCCCCCTAGTCTGAAGAGAAGCTTAAGAAATGTTAAATAATTTTGAAAGAAAATGCTGAGTGGAAGGAATACATTGAAATGACAGTATTTTCTTTCCAAATTATGGCTAAAACCGCCCCCCCCCCCTGACGAAATTTGCTCCAAAGCCCCTTAGGGATGCATTTAGAGATTCGGGAATACTCCCATCATCTTTCTCGGTTAATTTTACATAATACACTTTTAGATTTCATGTAGATTTTCTAACATATTTAATAACGATGGATGAAATTTCATGTAAATCGTAAATATTTGAAATTTCAAATGGGAGGTTGTGCCTATATGTGCCGAGCCTCCTTCAAATATATCCTATTTTGATGAAATTTATATCATATGTATAAAATTCTCGAGGGAAGACAATGGAAGTGGTTCCGAATCTCTACGTTACCTTCTATGTGGCGAATATCTACATACCCCCACTTCTAAGTGAACCATTGGAATAGAATCTCTTTAAAACTAGGCATTTTTAACGACAGTTAATAGAACGAAAAAGAGGTAAAAAAAAAACAAATAAATGTTACCAAATGCAAGATAAGTTACTCTTCTACTAATCTTGATAAGTTTATTTGTGTTTTAACTTATTATAAAGAGTTTTTTTGTTCAAAACAAACCTGGTGTCTACTTGTTCAGTTAGAACGGAAAAAATGTCTGAAATTACAGTTTCAATAATCGCTCAAAAAACGAAAGTTAAGCAAAATACTGGTAGAACATTATATTTTCCCATGATTGGTGAGATTTATTGGACGTGTTTCTAAAAACTATTTTGTTTATTTTTCGATTTTTGACCGATTATCAAGGGTCCCCATACAGGGTTCATGAACAGCCATTTTGTTTTTTGTTCTACCTGAACAGGTGGACACCAGGTTTGTTTTGAACAAAAAAACTCTTTAAAATAAGTTAAAAAACAAATAAACTTATCCAAGTTTGTAGAAGAGTAACTTATCTTGCCTTTGGTAACATTTATTTGTTGCCTATTTGTTTTTTGACCCCTTTTTCATTCTGTTAGCTGTTGTTAAAAATGCCTAAAACTTCAAATACGTATATTCGATTTTAATGAAATTTAAACCATATGTATAAGACACTTTTTCCAATATTTCAGCTTCTTCTGACTATGTTAGAGGGCGAAACGAGAGGAGGGGGGTGCAGTAAAAACAAAGAAAGTAATATGGTGTTATGAGCATGGTGAAAAAGTACATAGTAGTTATCCTCATTCAATCCCGAGCAACGTCGGGTCTTCCTGCTTGTTATTATACTTAAACTAAATACATAGTTTTGTTTATTGACTGCTGTCAACTACATTGTTTTGTTTTATTGCAAAAAGCATAAAAAATATCTAATATATAAAATTATCTCGAATATTTTATGTGAGACCTAAATGGCAATAGATCTGACAAATCTATATTTTATTCTGGTCCGTGATTTCTTCCTTTTTATCCTTGAAGCATGTTCTTTATACTAAAAAAAGTGTAATTCTCTTTAGTTTCTTTCCAAAAATAATTATTCCGGCAAAGAAGATTATTACAATGAAGACAATTTTAAATAATGATCTAACAATTTCAAAATCTACTAAATAAATACAAACACACCAATTCGAAAAATTAATCCGAAGTATTGATTTTAATTAATTTTTTTGTGCTTTTTGATTCAATAAGCGATGGATTATTTGATTTGATTTAATAAGATATGGATTATTTCATTGAATTGTATTTACATTTTTTCTTACCGTAACTTAAATAAAAATATTTCCTCAATGAATGCCCCCACCCCCTCTCTTCCGGTCGACAGAAGTTAGAGTCATGACTTTCCTTCCGTTCATCTTTTGCAAAGCAAAGCGGAAACTACAATTTTTATAGATCTGTAATATTCATATTGGCCACACACAAAACAGGTGGGATGAAACAAACAAAATTCAGAAATATATATAAAAACTTAAACAATAATGTTGCACCCACAAAATCAACATGCTTGACAGAATTTTGTAAGTAAGAGAAAAATGTTAACAATACAAAGAGGATCGGCAAGATTTTTAAGCGGCAACCCCCGTTATATTTTAATATATCGGGGGTTGCCAGTTACATATTTTCTTTTGGTGCTTTTCTCTTTTCAAATTAACGATATGTTTTAAAATGTGTTCGGATTTTTTTACTCAGGTGAATTAATTTAATGAATAGATCACATCGGCACACATACTCTTACCAACTGAAATGCTTTTCCTTATATGGCATTAAAAAAAAAGGCGGACATGGAATAAAGATTAAAGTAAATTTCATTTATTTCTTTATATATATATATATATATATATATATATCTCCTCCCACTGTGAGGGTCAAGTTCAGAACAGGAATACACGGGTATCAAATTGGGAAAACTGGCATTCACTGGCAGCCAAGAAATCTAAAACAAACAGGATATAAAACAACTTATCAAATTCAAGTAAATTTAATTTTTTATAGACCTGCATAATTTTAAGGTTCTGAAATTATTTTTAATTTTTTTTTTTATTTCAATGTAAGATTTTGTTGATGTGTCTTTTGGGGGTACTAAAAATTCAATATGGCCGACCCATGTGTGTGCTTCTTAGTGTTTCATTCCTTAAAACATAATTTAAAAAAAAAATGACTTACCTTACCACTAACCCTAAGTCCGACTGGCAACACTCGGACTTAGGGTTAATGGTAAGGTAAGCCTTTTTTTTTTTTTACTATCTTTTTAACTCTAAAATTAACGATTATTTCCAAACAAAATTTACCGCCATTTTTTATTTACTTGTGTTTAGCTAAGTTAAAGTGACAATAACATATTCAGGATAATAAATCTTGCAATCAGTTTCCACACTTTAAAATTACACTGGTTGATAAAAATAACATTTTCTTGCATTTGGTAAAAGTTATTTGTAGTATATTTTGTTTGTTTTCGATTTCTAGGCTGTTGACTATACTGCATGAATGCTGGAAAATTATATCGATAAAGAGTGTTAAATATTCAGTGAACAAATTTATTTGAAAAAATTTAGTCTAAAACTAAAATGAACAAGCCGCGCATGCGTGGTCCCCCTTTGTGTGTAAAATGTAATAAATTTGGGCAATTTGGCGCGAACCAGAATTTTTCTGAGGTTAAGGATGCTCATTTTATATCCAGAACAATTGCCTCTACATTTTGGCCAAGTTTTAAAAAAATTGAATGGATGGATCAAACATTATGGGAGAAAAGGGTCATTTTTTGCCATTTTGGGGGCTTTTGACCTCCTTGGGGAGCGAACCAGTTTTTTTCCTAGGTCAGCGATACTTATTTTCTATTAGGAACAATTGCCTCCACATTTTGGCCAAGTTTCAGAGAAATTGAATGGATGGATGAAAAGTTATGGGTCAAAAAATGTCATTTTTTGCCATTTCGGGGTCTTTTGACTCCCTGGGGGACTAACTAGATTTTTTTTCAAAAATCGGAGAATCTCACTTTCTAACCTGACCAAAGTTAGAACTTCATGCAAAATTTCAGAGAAATTCAATGGATGGTTGCGGAGAAAAATCCGGACGGACAGACAGACGGAAATGCCTCAAAACATAGGTCCCCCGATTTTATAAATCTGGAGACCAATTATTTGTTTGTTATGTATGATTGGGCATTTTCCTTTTTAACAATCTTCCCAATTCAGCACTTTTCTGTTGCACAAAAAAACTATTGTTTCAAAATTTTTGAAATGAGGATTGTGTATTTGTATTATTTGGAATATTCGAACTACTGTTCTCATCTCGGATGTTATTCTCACAACGTTTCAGCTCCTAAAATTTATACTACGATTTATCACACAAACTTTTTGCACAACGGAAAAATAGCTAAGTATAATCAGTTCTAAGTGACAGTCTTCTGGAGGTGGAAGGTTCAATCCTCAGTACAGGCGATACTAAGACTATAATTAAAAATTATTTAATACTTTTACTCGATCATGATTGACAGAATGTGAGCAGTCTACCCCCATGAATTAAATAAAAGGGTACTGTTTGAAAATCCATACAGATTCCAGCGTTCGATAAGACACCCCTGAAAAAGGGTTGGAGGTTACATCGGCTGAAACGTTATGAGAATAACATCCAATTATTTTATTATTAAAAACTGTGTTCTGCGGCTACGGTAGTCAAATGACATCCCGTAGCTGCAATCAGTATCCATGCTAGTCCCAGGCCATCTGGCCTTGTCATGCGCAAGTTGTCGTAGGCAATGAAGTTGTTTCGCTGTACATAGTGGTCCTAGTCCCACCTGCTTGAGGTCAGCACGTAGTGTGCCCAGCAGATTTGTGCAGTGCCGTCCTAGTCGCGGTTGGTAGGCTTGCGAGCCAGTAACGGCAAAGTCTAGTGCCCTCAGTGCGGGAGTGTCAGGGTCCATTCGTAGGACATGGCCTAACATAGACCATCTTTGTTCAGCGACCTTTGTGGAGAGGTTTTTTTTCGTTGCACAGCTCGTATAGTGCCTTGTTGCTGATAAGTTTTTTCGGCCAGCAGTGACCTGTGATGGAACGGAGGTGTCTGCGGTGGCACGCATCCAGCTTGTCAAGCATGGCTTTTGTTATTGCCCAGCTGTTGCTATTGTAGAGTATGATGGACACGCAGTATGCGTTATAGAGACGGAGTCTAGTCTTCAACAGGATCTTGGTTCGTCGGCTCCAGAGTTTATGTAATGAATGAAACGCTACATTGACATGTATACAGCGGGCTGTGACGTCTGTAGTGCTGCACAGCAGGGAGCCCAGGGTCTTGTTCTTGCGCCAGCTCTCATTGCCGCGGAGGGTCTTGCCTTGTGGGTATAACTCTGTGGCTTCTGCAAGGTATACATGGTTAAACTCTGTTTTCATCCCGTTCATGAAAAGATTGTCCGTTTTCAGTTTCTCTGCCGCTATTGGCTGGAGCTGATCCAGAGGCTTCTTTTCTACGTCCAGGAAATTAACGTCGTCTGCATATTCCATTTCTAATGGCAGACCCAGGCTGGAGACTGGTGGGTTGGGCCTGTTAGAGCTTTCTCGGACGGATGAGAGTGCTGCAGCGAGGTAACAGGTGAAGAGCACCGGTGAGAGGCTGAGAAAAGAATTCTGAATAATACAGAAGACTATTAATACAATACAGTTTGGAAAATCGATGGTATAACTTTGGAATTATGTTCTATATATTCAAAATTTCATGAGTGTTGCCTCTGATAACATCACATGCTGTTTCTCTCTACATCCGAGGTAAGTTGTATAGCAGCTATGTCAGGAGAGTCATAATATATGGCAGTGAATGCTGGGCTCTTGCCCATTGGCAATGCAATGACAGATCCATGATCTGTAATGTGAAATCTGACTAAACCCAACAAATCAGATCAGAGGATTTGCTGAAAGCACTACACTTGCCAAGTATGGAGGTTATCCTAAGAATGAATCGATTATGCTGGTATGGTCATGTGGAACGTTCATCCTCCTGGATAAACTATTGCAGAAGCATGAATGTCCTAAATCACAGGAAAACTTGGAAGCAAATGATTGGACAAAACCGCACTGAGTGGAATTTGGAGTGCTGCTGCTGACCCGCTCAACCATGAGAAGTGGAGAGTGAGCTTGCATAATATCAGAAAACGTCTGACCCCTGAACAAAGGAAAAGTGATGTTAAATGAATGGAAGAAGAGAAAAATAAGAAATATGTATATAGGTACAGAAACGATTGGTTTTTGAGTAATAGACCATTGAAACAAATACTTAACATTCTTTATTGTAAACATCTAACATGCACAATGTATGCGATGGTGTACTGTTATTTCTACATATAGGATAGATAAACACTACTATCATGACAGGATCGCAAGTAAAATAAGAAAGATCTGAGAGTCATGATCATTAGGGGCTCTTTTTGATAGCCAACATGGGGGACTCGGTCGCCATCCTGCGAATGTTGCCCCTTGTTGTTTCAGGTAACAAAATACAACAGACCAAATGCAGGTAAATAAATATGATCAGCACAAACCAAAAAATGACGCAGAGGAAAAAATCGACCACAAAGGAAATTAGAATAGTAATGACGTGCTATTACAAAAGCAAATCCTACACAAAGAGACTCTTTTATATATATAGAACATAATCCTAAAGTTATGCCATAGATTTTCCAAACATTGTGTATGTCATCTGATAGTTGCAAAGAATGCAATTTCAACTTACTATTATTTCTGAATTCCATCTGAAAATCTATGATATTTCTGTTCTTAATCTCAGCTGGCAACTTGTTCCAAACACACATTAAGCTACTTACAAAATGTTGCCTGAGAGTTTTTTTTACTTTCCTTTCTTTATTTTTTTTTTTAAACTGTGCTATTGTTTTACTAATGTTCTTTTTTAATGGGATTTGAAAGTTTAAATTTAATTAGTCATTAAATTATTAATTAAAACAAACTGTTATAAAACTATAACTAATTTTGTTACGATAATGTTGTTTTATCTCCATAAAATTATTGGATGTAAATAGCTTTCAAAACTTTTAATAAATGAGGATTTGCAGAAGAATTTTAAAGCCTATCTATGACTTTCTATCCGACAGTTTCAAGAATTCCAAATTTTGAAAAATAACAAAGTAAAGGATTCTTTTTTTCTTTCCAACTATTAACAGATTAAAATAGCTGACTTGTTTACGAAGACACCAAAATTAATTCTGGTGGATTTAATATTGTAATTAAATTATTTTTTTAAAAATATGATTTTTTAAATTTCGTTTTCTTTTATGCTATTGCATTTTTTATTTCAATAAATAATCGATTATTGATTAATAATATATAAAACATTTATAATAATGTGTATGGGCAGTGGCCCTGGGCATCCAACTTGGGGGGGGGGTGAGAGGCATCAATCATGTTCAAACTATCTCTCTTTCTCATAATATTTTTCAGTACTAGGACTTACATGCCACTGTCTGTAAGTCATGTAGAGACGAGAAACACATGCATACAGAAACACGAGATGTGGTAATGTAATTTTATTAAAATAAATATTAGCAAAAGAAATTCAATTGGTTGATTGATATTGCTTGTAAAAAATTTAAGCTAATGACTTAAACTTATTTGATAACACTAGACCCCCCCCCCTCTGTGAACAGTTTTATATGACTAAGAAACCCTTGAACCCTTAAATAAGTGCAAGGAGATCGAACACCAAAATACTTTAAAACATTGAATAATCCTGCTATAATGAAAACTGAACAAAAAGCTTAGTCATTGGCTTAGAAGATTTAAAAGGGGGGGGGTTGCTTAAAATGATTTCAAATTTTTTCATAAGTGATTGGTTTATCCATATAATAATACACTAAGGCAATTTCCTGTTCGTACGTATGTTAGCACCCTCCACCCTATTTTTAAATAATGGGATCACCCGATTGCTAAAGATGCAATGCAAAGAAAAAATAATTAAAAAATTTCATCTGATGTCACTGCTGTGTCAAACATGAAACTAAATTACACTTTCTTCACAATCAGGCTAGGATCAAAGTGTAGTAGCTGTTCTGTCCAAAAATGGAATAATAATACTGTGGGGTATGCATTCACACCGGACGTCCATAGAATGGAAATATAACACAGAATCTTACAATGGTTTTGAAAATAAACCCCATACCCAGATATATTCCAAAATTACATTAACCATAATACTTAGATAAATATGTTTCAGTTTGAACAAAAATGGTACAATAATATTATGGGGTCTGCGTTTCTGCTGGACGTTCATAGAATCTAAGCAGCAATATATAACAGATCAAGGATACAACTGTGGAATTTCCATGGGTCCAGCTAGTATTTCATATTTCATTAAAACTAAAAGGTAAAAGTTTTTTCATTCAAGAGTTTATTACTTCCTACGCAGCCTTTTTCGAGAGAAAAAAAAGATAATTTTTTATATATCTACAAGTGTACACTCTCCGTCAAAAATGACGAAAAAAATATGCTTTGTCAGTGTTCACACTAATATTCATATAAAATAAAGCCCCAACCGGTGAAGTTAAAAAAAGAATAAGAAAAAAAAGATGTCTCAAATTAGAAAAAAAGAAAGCAAAACCGTCTCATTATGAAAATAGAGTGTAGAATTTCTATTCAGACGACTGGAAAGGGTCTGACTATTTGCTTTCTCTCTTCCCCATAACACTTGAAATGGTCTCACCCGACACTTTTTTTTTTTCTTGCGTGACAGAATTATGTGCGTTATGGAAAAGCGTTCACTTTCCCAGGTTTAAAAGTAGTTTGCAAACATATAGATACGCATAGGCAAACAGTTAATATTAGAATTTAGAACCATTGAACTAAATATGTGTCTCGACAAGTTAAATCTAGATCCACTTAGCTGATACAAATTAGAATGTGTAAACGTTTTTAAGTGGCCAGCTTAACACCCACAAAGTGTTTGTCTTCTAAACTGAAAAGAGGCACGAGATGGGCATTTTTGTTTATCAAGTTCAAAGTCTACTATTTACTTGCCTTCCTATGAGGGCAAAGTTTGACACAAAAGCCCGGTTTTTAATGTGGAGACTCCAGGTACCCAAAAAGGGGAACGGGGAACTTTTGATTAAGAACAAATACGTTTAGAAATTTTCAATTTCATCTATGTCTCCTTAAAATAATTGGGTTTGTTTTGTGAAAGGAAAAAAAAATTCTAAACATGTAAGTAAAGCACATTTCGGAGACTACAGGCTTTTAGAATCAGTGCGTGACCCCTAATTTTGGTTATGCATTAATTTTGGTTAATTTTCGTGTTTTTTTTTATTTTTTATTAATTTTCATTAATTTTCGTGTTTTTTTTATTTTTTATTAATTTTCATTAATTTTCGTGTTTTTTTTATTTTTTATTAATTTTCATTAATTTTCGTGTTTTTTTTATTTTTTATTAATTTTCATTAATTTTCGTGTTTTTTTTTATTTTTTATTAATTTTCATTAATTTTCGTGTTTTTTTTATTTTTTATTAATTTTCATTAATTTTCGTGTTTTTTTTATTTTTTATTAATTTTCATTAATTTTCGTGTTTTTTTAATTTTTTATTAATTTTCATTATGTGTTAAGCTAAACTGATGGTTTGAATGATCACTTTATATTTCCATCAAGTTTGCAAGGCCAAATAAGTTTGCCATCTGAGATAGGTAATTCAGTAAGTCTATGTAATAAAAGAAATATTCCATGTCTAAGTCACCCAATTTGAGAAAAATCAAATTTTTGAAAAGAAAGAGGAAGGAGTAGAAAGGTTTTAGGAAGTTTTTGTTTCTTTATAAGAAATAATTGCACATTTTTATGAATTATTATTTTAATTAATTAGTTAATATTCAATTTAATGAAGAATTATATAGAAATAAAATGGATGTAATTTTCAAGATTATTGTTATTAATGGAACTTCTAGCCGCATAGTTTGTAATATTAGGTCTACGTCTTTGATAGTCCGGAATTATTCAAACTCAAAATTTATTTTACCTAAATTTATACATTTTATCAAATAAAGCCTGAGAAATTCGGATATAAGATCCTATTTCTATGTGTATGCATTCAAGAGAGTGTGTAGTACGCGCGGAAAGATGAGAAAAATCAAAATAGATTGCTGGCATGTTAAGCCATTGCCTTTCCTTCTCCACTAGTTTAGCTTCACTCTTTCCTTTTCTTTCTTTTCCCTTTCTTTAAGCCATGCTTACATTAAAGTAGAAAAGGGAATTAAATAGAACCCTTGTTAAAAAAAAACATATCCATAAAATAAGGTCACATGACTAATTCAGAATTAAAAAGTAATCTAATGTTCATTAACCAATCAGAATGCTTCCGATGCAATTTATCATAACAAGAGTTGCTACGTGAGGCCGTTAGATTCAGTCATCAACATCAGTTAATCAAGCACTTTGCTCGTACAACGGACTCTGTAATTTTACACGCTACTTTGCCTGCTTATTTTAAAAGCATCAGATCTGTGGCTTGTGTATTTCCTGTTTTTAAGGTTTAGAACAAATAATCTGATTGGTTAACTAGCTAGTCGTGTATATAAAAACACCCGGCGAAACTAACTCTATGCATTTTAGTCGGAAGATCCCCCCCCCCCCGGGATGAAATGTGGGAGCCTTTGTATAGCTTAATTGCTATAAATATATTTTCATAACTTACTACCTAGCTCTACTTAAGTATCGAGCACTGTTGTAGTAAATACTAGAAAATTGATACATAAAAAATTATATCTCCTTATAAAATTTTATGTGGATACATGAAATAGTAATTATATATATATATATATATATATATATATATATACAGGGTGGGCCAAAATAAGGGTCCTATCTTTAAATTTGAATAACTTGAATTTGAATAACTTCCACAAAATAAAAGTTAAACTCACCTAACTTTATGTGTGTGTAGACTGACCCTTCCGAGATTTTTTGAAATAAACAAAACAAATTTTAGCCGAAAAACACTTCTTAAAACTTACAAAAACTAAAGTATTGTTTTTTACACTGTTTTGAGTTTTTTAAGCAAAAATAATGTTTTCTAAATGAGGGTACGTTCCTTAGGGCTAATACGGCTCATGCTTGCTTCGGAAGGGGTCCTTTACTTATTCTAAAAAAAAATCAAAAAAAAATCAATAAATAAAAAAGTTATGAATTTTTAAAAATAGGACCCTTATTTTTGCCCACCCTGTATATATATATATATATATATATATATATATATATATATATATTAATGGTGTCCTAATCTACTATTTATACTTATTGGTTTCACATATAAGGCATAATCACATCGACACACCAGTTCTCGTTAGATCACTGACGTTTATCCTGGTCAGTACCAGATGGGTGACCATTTGAAAATACCAGGCGCTGCATGCGGGAGGCCTTTGACACCTCCTTGCCAGAACTGCAACAAACCTAACGTAGTCATCTCCCCTAACCGAGATATACATGCAACTGAGAACCACTTGTGAATTCAATATTCCCTAAAACTTCCTCTTTCGGAGGAAGCTAACTCAACCCACCTAGGATGAATGCTGTTTTGTTTCATTTTGTTTTCGTTCCCATAGTCTATTTAATTCTCTACTAAGTTTACTTAGAGTGCAATTGTCGCCCAACATAGGTGCTGCTTTTTCGAGACATCTTACTCTCCACTGTTCAAATAATCTAAAAATACCATTGAAATTTTCCTTTTATTACATCTGGGGTCACCAGGGGCAATTATTGGTTAGGTGCATAAAATAAATTAAATATATTAGAATAGAAAGAAACGAAATTCATTTTTTTCTTTAAATATATTTTCTTTGCTTCAAAAAACAAAAATAAAATTAAACAAAGAATATCTCCGTGAAGAATGTATTTAAAAAAAGTTTAAACATTTAAATAATAATTTTTTTTATTAGTACTTTTAAGATTTAAAATAATTAAATAGAAACGAATTCATTTCGATTCATTAAAACAATTTCCCATTTTACAACTCTCTGTAAGAAATACAGTATCAACAAGAAGGTTATTTTTTTTAAGAAAACAACAGTTTTTTTTATAATGTTAACTCATATTGAAAATGTTATTTTTAACTTTTCTTTCAAGGCAAAAATTGTAAACATGACTTTATTTTAAATTATTTCCGACCAGCAATATATTTCCACACGGGCAACGCTGGGTGAATACCGCTAGTATTTAAACAGACAAAACATCACCTCTTAACGATTGAATGTTTTCAACCCATGCCTCACCAAACATTTCTATCCTCAGCAATTCTTGCTTTTCAAAGGAGCCGAGAAGCATGGTAAATCCCTAGAACTACTACAACTGGTAGTATTTCAGAGTTTTCCATGAGAGTTTTGTTGGCGCTATCATTTAACCAGTTTTTATTACTGAAAGCGAGACAATAGTGTTGACAGAATTCTAACCCGGCATGCCAGTATCCCATCCACCACTGCCGCTTCCTAAAAAAGAATTCAAACTTGCATTATCTTCTTACCTGATCGTCTAACTCAGCTTTTTTCTTCTGATGTTCTTCTTCCTTTAAAATATCTTTGTAGACTTGCTGAGCTATTTTTTCATCTTCTTGTGATCTGAAAAATGATTTTTAGAAATAAATAAAAAGTAACAGCTAGACAATTTATTTTTTATGCTTCTTTGGGCATCTCTTAATTATCCCATTTTAAATTTTAATGAAATTTGAATATTATATACATATATGTGTGTGTGTGTGTGCAAGCAAAGTTCATTTATATTCCAAAAGCCAGGATTATTTTAATTTTTCTAACAAAATATTTTCAAAGCAGATACATTTTAGTGCAAGTTATTTTTACGAATCGTTTCGCTTAAAATGAACCAAACAACATTACTATGTCAATATTGGATCGGGCCATCCCAAGCTCGTCAGAATAATACAATATAATGTGACAACCGTTCAAAATGAAAACTTTGAACTCACGTGCGACCCTTGGAGGTCCACCATCTTGAAACGACGATTCAGAGTCAGCAACATAAATCACATAACCTATTCCAGCAATTTTTAGTTTAGTTTAATTCTTCTATTTTAGCAAGTGATATGTATTGTTTATCTATAAAATACTTAAATTAACTTAAAGTTAATTCTCATTGCATAATTTACTTCATTAATATTGTATCGATTTACTTCATTTGAATACGAAACTAAGTGCGGAGTTAATACAAATTATGTATTCCATTTAAAAGGTTTTCTTTTCCTTATTCCCTTACATTTAAATTGGTTAAAATACCATAATGGTTCCTATTGGACGTAAGGTACATTTTCTAACTTTTATGTAAAAATCCTTTTATACTTTTACGCTCTGCTTTTCACATTGGGGTATAATTTTAAAATATCAAGATTCTAAACTTACGAATGTCAGCTAAAGTTGTTATGGTATTTATGATTTTTTATAACGAAACTAATCTATTTTAGATATGTTCCCTGTCGGAAACCGTTACCTACTAATAGGTAACGTTAAGGTGTCCGATGAATATTTTTCAATAAAGTATATTTATCTTATTACTTCTAAAAAACTACATAAACCATTACATTTTGGCTCCCCAAGTTATTCTGAACATCTAAGCTTCCCTTTTTAAATTATACTATAATCCATATTCAGTGTAGATAAATTTTTAATTTCTATATTCATAATGATTGCCTTACATTATACATGCTCTGTTGTTACTGGTTGACAATCATTGAGCTTAAATTGTAAGAGTAAACAAAGTATTGAAAATATATGCTAAAACATATTTTCACAATCATATATATATATTAGTATGGTCTTGCTCTATCACCTGGAAGCAAGTGATTGGACAAAATCACAGAGTGGAGTTGGGAGACAGTTGATCCGTTGAACCATGAGGACTGGAGAGTGAGCTTGAAAAATGTCTGACAAACGAAAAAGTGATATATATATATATATATATATATATATATATATAAGAGATAGAGATAGAGAGAGAGAGAAAATAATAAACTTATGGAAAGCAAGCTACACAGAAATTAAAGCTTTTAATATTATTGTCTATATTCACGCCACTACTTCTCTATCCATTTTACACTAAAAGGTTGAAACCATCTTATTTTTAAGTAGGTTAAACGGATAATGTTTACCTTAGCTACAATAGGTTCAGCTGTGCTGATTTAGTGCAATCAACTGACCTCCTGTTTTGAGCACTTTTGAAGTAAAAACTAAAAATAATGTACATATATTATTTTATAAATATATAATGTAAAAACAGTAACACACACATAAACTTAGGTATGTGTATATGTTTATATAGTTGTATGTATAGGATTCACTCCTAAACTAATTAACTGATCATTATGAATTTTGGAACACAGCTACTAGGCATAAAGGGGTTCAAATGCAGGCTATATTTAGTTTTTGTTTTATGTAAGGGGGGGGGGCAAAGAAAGAGGTAGTTCAAACCCTTCCTAAAAATTTAGATACCTCAGATTTTTGTGAAATTTTAACAATAGGTATTAGACATTAAGTAATAAATTTTCCTTAAAATTTCAGTTTCTTTGGAGTATTTTAAAGTTTTTAGAGGGCATAAGATGGGCACAATCTCCCATTTCAAATATTTCAGATTTGCATCAAATTTGATCCATAGTCATTAGGCACCAATTAAGCAAGGTTCCCTGAAATTCAATTTCTTAAGACGTCTTAAACTTTAGACATTTTCTATAATCAAAATCATGTAATGGATTTTGATCAAAATTAGAATAAGGGTTCTAGATATAAGGTTTAGTAGCATTGCATCTTGATTTTAATATTTTTAAAAGGACATACAATTGATGCAAAAGTGTTCTGTTCAGGGAATTAATTTTACTCGTACTGGGACGGGTATATATAAACAGAATTTTAGCTAGCCAAAAATTGTGTGGCGTGTGTGTGATGTTAAGAATAGGTATATGTGTGCGTGTGTATGGAGGCGTATGAACGTTCAATGTCACCAAGTCTTAAATGTAGAAATATTATTTTAATAAAAACAAACAAAAAAAACAATAAGATCCCTTTCGATTGCCTTAGTTAAATATAAGATGTTAATTCCTACTCGCTCTGTAATGGGTGTTCAGATTGGCTGCGACCACCACTCTCTCTGGTTGTATTTGAATTGTCGAGGATGAATTCAGTTTTCTGTCAGTCTCAAAAATGTAATTGTCTAATTTGATGCTTGAATAAAACCGCAAGGTTGAAATAAATTATTGCATCGACAATCATGTAATTTCGTGTTATTATATTTTACGTTATATATATATATATATATATATATATATATATATATATATATATATATATATAAATGTAAGGCCTGTCTAAAAAGTATCCGCCCGGTATTTTTTCCATTCAAAATAGAGACGATAGGATGACACCACTCTACACAGTGAAAGAAGAACCTTCATGAGCATTGTGTGAATTTTAACACTAACAACAATTATAATAATAATAATAATAATAATAATATCAAAAATATCAATTTATTTTATTGTAACCAGATGCACCCTAATTATAAAGTAGATGAAGAAATAATAAAAAATATCATATATATAAACATATTTCCCCTATCGACAAAAACTCCAAACTCCGATTTATCATTTACTAGCGGGGCTACCCGGCGTTGCTCGGGGTCATAAAAACATATAATTGAAGAAAAATCGTGTGTGTAACATCTTTATATACAAACTTCTATTTCTCCCCCCCCCCTTTCTCTATAGCCGTCTCTTTATCTTTCTACCTTTCTCTTCCCTGGTCACCCCATTTCAGCGCTACTTTCTAATTTTGCCTTTTGCGAAAGCTGTTTCTTCCCCACCATTTCTCCTACGTTGGCCAGGGCAATAGTATATCATATTTCTATAAAAAGTAACACCTCTATCTGCGCCTTCTATATAAGAACTTATCTCCGCCCCGGTGTTCATACTATATACGTATCTATCATCACCCCGGTGCGCATACTATATACGTACCTATCGCCGCCCCAGTGCACATACTATATATGTACCTATCGCCGCCCCAGTGCAGATACTATTTAAGTACCTATCGCCGCCTCGGTGCGAATGCTAAATAGTACCTATCGCCGTCCCGGTGTGCATGCTACATAAGTACCTATCGCTGCCCTAGTGCGAATAATTAATATGTACATATTGCCGCTTTGGTGCGAATGCTAAATACGTACCTATCGCCGCTTTGGTGCGAATGCTAAATACGTACCTATCGCCGGCCCGGTGCGAATGCTAAATACGTACCTATAGCCGCCCCGGTGCGAATGTGAAATACATACCTTTCGCCGTTCCGGTGCATGTGCTATATACGTACCTATCGCCGCCCCGGTGCACGTGCTATATACGTCCATATCGCCGCCCCGGTGCGCGTGCTATATATGTACTGACTGCCGCCGCAGAGCGCATGCTATGTACGTACTTATTGCTGCCCATGTGTACATGTTATATACGTAGCTATCGCCACCCCTCAATTCTGAATACGTACCTATAGCCGCCCCGGTGTGGAAGCTAAATAGGTACTAATTGCTGCCCCGGTGCGAATGCTAAATACATACCTATCGCCGCCCCGGTGTGAATTCTAAATACGTACCTATCACCGCCCCGGTGTGAATTCTAAATACTTACCTATCGCTGCCCCGGGTCGGAAGCTAAATACGTACATATCGCCACCCTGGTGCGAATGCTAAATACATACCTATCGCCGCCCCGGTGTGAATGCTAAATACATACCTATCGCCACCCTGGTGTGAATGCTAAATACGTACCTATCCCCGCCCCGGTGTGAATGCTAAATACATACCTATCGCCGCCCCGGTGTGAATGCTAAATACATACCTATCGCCGCCCCGGTGTGAATGCTAAATACGTACCTATCGCCGCTCCGGTGTGAATTTTAAGTACGTACCGTTCGCCGCCCCGGTGCGCGTGCTATATACGTACCTATCGCCGCCCCGGTGTGAATTTTAAATACGTACCTTTCGCCGCCCCGGTGCGCGTGCTATATACGTACCTATCAGCGCCCTGGTGCACGTGCTATATATGAACCGATCGCTGCCCCAGTGAACATGCTAAATACATGCCTATCACCGCCCCGGTGCACATACTATATACATACTTATTGCCGCCGATGTGCACATGCTATATACGTACTTATCGCCACCGCTGAATGCTAAATAAGTACCTATCTCCGCCCAGGGGTGAATGCTAAATACGTACATATTGCCGCCCCGGTGTGCATACACCATATGTACCTATCACTGCCCCAGTGTGAATACTAAATATGTACATATCGCCGCCCCTGTGCGAATGCTGAATACGTACCTATCGCAACCCCAGGGCGAATGCTAAATACGTAACTATCGCCACCCCTATACACTACTATATACGTACCTATGCCACCCCAGGGCACATACTATATATAAACCTATCGCCGGCCTGGTGCGCATAATATATTCGTACCTATCGTGGCTCTGGTGTGCATACTACATACTTACCTATCTCTGCAAGGGTGCACATACTATATATGTACCTATCTCCAGCCCAGTTCGCACACGTAAGAACTCATATTAGTGCACCCCTGTCGTGTTTGAAAAACAAAATAGTGTTCATTCATGTATTGTCACTATCATAAATATAAATAATTTTAGTTAAAAACAGAAAAAAAGAAATGTTTTTGCCTCCCCCCACGAACATTTTTTTCCATCCTCCCACATACTTAGAAATATTTTTAATTTAAAAGAAATAAAAAAGAAAAGAAAATTTTTTGACCCGCCCCAAAAATTTTATGTTCCCCCCATACATAGAAATATTTTTAGTTTAAAAAAAGAAAAAAAAATTTTTTTTAGCTCCCCCGCCCCGAAAATTTTTTTTTTCATCCTGCCCCATACATATAAATATTGTCAATGAAAAAGATAAAAGAAAAGGAAAAAAATGTTGCCCCCCACCCCAATTTTTTTTTACACTCCCGGTGCGCATGCTATATTCGTACTTATGGCATCCCATGTGCACATGCTATATACGTTCCTATCGCCACCGCTCCTCGGTGCGAATGCTAAATAGGTACCTATCGCCGCCCCGGTGCGAATGGTAAATACGTTTATATCGCCGCTAAAAATTTCCACGACCACCAATCTCTCCAGGCCCCCCAACTTTTTTTTACTCTCGCCCAACCCTGAGTAATATTTTTAGTTCCAAAAATAAAAAAATAAAAAAATTTGGCCCGACCCCTAAAAAGTTTGTCCTGACCTCTAAACATTTCACCGAGCCCCCAATCTCTTCAGAACGCCCCCAACTTTTTTATTATTCTCTCCCAATCCTAAGAAATATTGTTAGTTAAAAAAATAAAAACACAAAAAAAATTTGGCTCGACCTATAAAAAGTTTGTCCTGACCCCTAAAAATTTCCCCGACCCCCCCAATCTCTCCAGCCCCCCCCCCACAGTTTTTTTACTCTCGCCCACCCTGAGTAATATTTTTGTTCAAAAAATAAAAAAATTTGGCCCGACCACTTAAAAGTTTGTCCCGACCCCTGAAAATTTCTCCGACCCCCCAATCTCTCCAGCCCCCATCAATTTCTTTTACTCTCCCAAACATGAGAAATATTTTGAGTTCAAATAAAAAAAAAAAATTTGGCCTGACCCCTAAAATTTTCCCCGACCCCCTAATCTCTCCAGCCCCCCCCCTCCAACTTTTTTTCACTCTACCCCTGAGGAATATTTTAAGTTCAAAAAAAGAAAAAAAAAAATTGGGCCGGACCCCTAAAGAATTTGGCCTGACCCTTAAATTTTCCCCGACCCCCTAATCTCTCCAGCCCCCTCACCAACTTTTTTTTTCAGTGTCCCACAACCCTGAGAAATATTTTAAGTTAAAAAAAAATAAAATAAAAAATTTGGCCTGACCCCTAAAAAATTTGTCCTGACCCCTAAAATTTAATTGTGTTTTTAAACGTGAGTTAACGCACTTCCTTAGCTATCCTCTAACAAATAAATTTCATTAAAAAACATTAATTGGTTTATGAACTTGAGGTATTACGTAATTAAATTACAATATGACTCAGCAATTTCAAATTACTATAAAATATAATGAAAAATAAATGAAAAGCCCCCCCCCCCCCGATGAAATATTCTCCATGGACCCCTAAAGGCTGGGTTAATAGATTCGAGAATACTCTCATCATCTTACTCTGTGAATTTTACATAAGAATACACTTTTATATGTTATGTATATATTCTCTAACCTTGTTTTAAACACCTTAATTGTGTTTTTAAACGTGAGTTAACGCACTTCCTTAGCTACCCTCTAAAAAATAAATTTCATTAAAAAACATTAATTGGTTTATGAACTTGAGGTATTACGTAATTAAATTACAATATGACTCAGCAATTTCAAATTACTATAAAATATAATGAAAAATAAATGAAAAGCCCCCTCCCCCCCGATGAAATATTCCCCATGGACCCCTAAGGGCTGGGTTAATAGATTCGAGAATACTCTCATCATCTTACTCTGTGAATTTTACATAAGAATACACTTTTATATGTTATGTATATATTCTCTAACCTTGTTTTAAACACCTTAATTTTGTTTTTAAACGTGAGTTAACGCACTTCCTTAGCTACCCTCTAAAAAATAAATTTCATTAAAAAACATTAATTGGTTTATGAACTTGAGGTATTACGTAATTAAATTACAATATGACTCAGCAATTTCAAATTACTATAAAATATAATGAAAAATAAATGAAAATTCCCCCCCCCCCTCGATGAAATATTCCCCATAGACCCCTAAGGGCTGGGTTAATAGATTCGAGAATACTCTCATCATCTTACTCTGTGAATTTTACATAAGAATACACTTTTATATGTTATGTATATATTCTCTAACCTTGTTTTAAACACCTTAATTGTGTGTTTTAAACGTGAGTTAACGCACTTCCTTAGCTACCCTCTAAAAAATAAATTTCATTAAAAAACATTAATTGGTTTATGAACTTGAGGTATTACGTAATTAAATTACAATATGACTCAGCAATTTCAAATTACTATAAAATATAATGAAAAATAAATGAAAAGCCCCCCCCCCCCGATGAAATATTCCCCATGGACCCCTAAGGGCTGGGTTAATAGATTCGAGAATACTCTCATCATCTTACTCTGTGAATTTTACATAAGAATACACTTTTATATGTTATGTATATATTCTCTAACCTTGTTTTAAACACATTAATTGTGTGTTTTAAACGTGAGTTAACGCACTTCCTTAGCTACCCTCTAAAAAATAAATTTCATTAAAAAACATTAATTGGTTTATGAACTTGAGGTATTACGTAATTAAATTACAATATGACTCAGCAATTTCAAATTACTATAAAATATAATGAAAAATAAATGAAAAGCCCCCTCCCCCCCGATGAAATATTCCCCATGGACCCCTAAGGGCTGGGTTAATAGATTCGAGAATACTCTCATCATCTTACTCTGTGAATTTTACATAAGAATACACTTTTATATGTTATGTATATATTCTCTAACCTTGTTTTAAACACCTTAATTTTGTTTTTAAACGTGAGTTAACGCACTTCCTTAGCTACCCTCTAAAAAATAAATTTCATTAAAAAACATTAATTGGTTTATGAACTTGAGGTATTACGTAATTAAATTACAATATGACTCAGCAATTTCAAATTACTATAAAATATAATGAAAAATAAATGAAAAGCCCCCTCCCCCCCGATGAAATATTCCCCATGGACCCCTAAGGGCTGGGTTAATAGATTCGAGAATACTCTCATCATCTTACTCTGTGAATTTTACATAAGAATACACTTTTATATGTTATGTATATATTCTCTAACCTTGTTTTAAACACCTTAATTGTGTGTTTTAAACGTGAGTTAACGCACTTCCTTAGCTACCCTCTAAAAAATAAATTTCATTAAAAAACATTAATTGGTTTATGAACTTGAGGTATTACGTAATTAAATTACAATATGACTCAGCAATTTCAAATTACTATAAAATATAATGAAAAATAAATGAAAATTCCCCCCCCCCTCGATGAAATATTCCCCATAGACCCCTAAGGGCTGGGTTAATAGATTCGAGAATACTCTCATCATCTTACTCTGTGAATTTTACATAAGAATACACTTTTATATGTTATGTATATATTCTCTAACCTTGTTTTAAACACCTTAATTGTGTGTTTTAAACGTGAGTTAACGCACTTCCTTAGCTACCCTCTAAAAAATAAATTTCATTAAAAAACATTAATTGGTTTATGAACTTGAGGTATTACGTAATTAAATTACAATATGACTCAGCAATTTCAAATTACTATAAAATATAATGAAAAATAAATGAAAAGCCCCCCCCCCCCCCGATGAAATATTCCCCATGGACCCCTAAGGGCTGGGTTAATAGATTCGAGAATACTCTCATCATCTTACTCTGTGAATTTTACATAAGAATACACTTTTATATGTTATGTATATATTCTCTAACCTTGTTTTAAACACCTTAATTGTGTGTTTTAAACGTGAGTTAACGCACTTCCTTAGCTACCCTCTAAAAAATAAATTTCATTAAAAAACATTAATTGGTTTATGAACTTGAGGTATTACGTAATTAAATTACAATATGACTCAGCAATTTCAAATTACTATAAAATATAATGAAAAATAAATGAAAAGCCCCCCCCCCGATGAAATATTCCCCATGGACCCCTAAGGGCTGGGTTAATAGATTCGAGAATACTCTCATCATCTTACTCTGTGAATTTTACATAAGAATACACTTTTATATGTTATGTATATATTCTCTAACCTTGTTTTAAACACCTTAATTGTGTGTTTTAAACGTGAGTTAACGCACTTCCTTAGCTACCCTCTAAAAAATAAATTTCATTAAAAAACATTAATTGGTTTATGAACTTGAGGTATTACGTAATTAAATTACAATATGACTCAGCAATTTCAAATTACTATAAAATATAATGAAAAATAAATGAAAAGCCCCCTCCCCCCCGATGAAATATTCCCCATGGACCCCTAAGGGCTGGGTTAATAGATTCGAGAATACTCTCATCATCTTACTCTGTGAATTTTACATAAGAATACACTTTTATATGTTATGTATATATTCTCTAACCTTGTTTTAAACACCTTAATTGTGTGTTTTAAACGTGAGTTAACGCACTTCCTTAGCTACCCTCTAAAAAATAAATTTCATTAAAAAACATTAATTGGTTTATGAACTTGAGGTATTACGTAATTAAATTACAATATGACTCAGCAATTTCAAATTACTATAAAATATAATGAAAAATAAATGAAAAGCCCCCCCCCCCCCCGATGAAATATTCCCCATGGACCCCTAAGGGCTGGGTTAATAGATTCGAGAATACTCTCATCATCTTACTCTGTGAATTTTACATAAGAATACACTTTTATATGTTATGTATATATTCTCTAACCTTGTTTTAAACACCTTAATTGTGTGTTTTAAACGTGAGTTAACGCACTTCCTTAGCTACCCTCTAAAAAATAAATTTCATTAAAAAACATTAATTGGTTTATGAACTTGAGGTATTACGTAATTAAATTACAATATGACTCAGCAATTTCAAATTACTATAAAATATAATGAAAAATAAATGAAAAGCCCCCTCCCCCCCCGATGAAATATTCCCCATGGACCCCTAAGGGCTGGGTTAATAGATTCGAGAATACTCTCATCATCTTACTCTGTGAATTTTACATAAGAATACACTTTTATATGGTATGTATATATTCTCTAACCTTGTTTTAAACACCTTAATTTTGTTTTTAAACGTGAGTTAACGCACTTCCTTAGCTACCCTCTAAAAAATAAATTTCATTAAAAAACATTAATTGGTTTATGAACTTGAGGTATTACGTAATTAAATTACAATATGACTCAGCAATTTCAAATTACTATAAAATATAATGAAAAATAAATGAAAAGCCCCCTCCCCCCCGATGAAATATTCCCCATGGACCCCTAAGGGCTGGGTTAATAGATTCGAGAATACTCTCATCATCTTACTCTGTGAATTTTACATAAGAATACACTTTTATATGTTATGTATATATTCTCTAACCTTGTTTTAAACACCTTAATTGTGTGTTTTAAACGTGAGTTAACGCACTTCCTTAGCTACCCTCTAAAAAATAAATTTCATTAAAAAACATTAATTGGTTTATGAACTTGAGGTATTACGTAATTAAATTACAATATGACTCAGCAATTTCAAATTACTATAAAATATAATGAAAAATAAATGAAAAGCCCCCCCCCCCCCCGATGAAATATTCCCCATGGACCCCTAAGGGCTGGGTTAATAGATTCGAGAATACTCTCATCATCTTACTCTGTGAATTTTACATAAGAATACGCTTTTATATGGTATGTATATATTCTCTAACCTTGTTTTAAACACCTTAATTTTGTTTTTAAACGTGAGTTAACGCACTTCCTTAGCTACCCTCTAAAAAATAAATTTCATTAAAAAACATTAATTGGTTTATGAACTTGAGGTATTACGTAATTAAATTACAATATGACTCAGCAATTTCAAATTACTATAAAATATAATGAAAAATAAATGAAAATTCCCCCCCCCCCTCGATTAAATATTCCCCATAGACCCCTAAGGGCTGGGTTAATAGATTCGAGAATACTCTCATCATCTTACTCTGTGAATTTTACATAAGAATACACTTTTATATGTTATGTATATATTCTCTAACCTTGTTTTAAACACCTTAATTGTGTGTTTTAAACGTGAGTTAACGCACTTCCTTAGCTACCCTCTAAAAAATAAATTTCATTAAAAAACATTAATTGGTTTATGAACTTGAGGTATTACGTAATTAAATTACAATATGACTCAGCAATTTCAAATTACTATAAAATATAATGAAAAATAAATGAAAAGCCCCCCCCCCCCCGATGAAATATTCCCCATGGACCCCTAAGGGCTGGGTTAATAGATTCGAGAATACTCTCATCATCTTACTCTGTGAATTTTACATAAGAATACACTTTTATATGTTATGTATATATTCTCTAACCTTGTTTTAAACACCTTAATTGTGTGTTTTAAACGTGAGTTAACGCACTTCCTTAGCTACCCTCTAAAAAATAAATTTCATTAAAAAACATTAATTGGTTTATGAACTTGAGGTATTACGTAATTAAATTACAATATGACTCAGCAATTTCAAATTACTATAAAATATAATGAAAAATAAATGAAAAGCCCCCTCCCCCCCGATGAAATATTCCCCATGGACCCCTAAGGGCTGGGTTAATAGATTCGAGAATACTCTCATCATCTTACTCTGTGAATTTTACATAAGAATACACTTTTATATGTTATGTATATATTCTCTAACCTTGTTTTAAACACCTTAATTGTGTGTTTTAAACGTGAGTTAACGCACTTCCTTAGCTACCCTCTAAAAAATAAATTTCATTAAAAAACATTAATTGGTTTATGAACTTGAGGTATTACGTAATTAAATTACAATATGACTCAGCAATTTCAAATTACTATAAAATATAATGAAAAATAAATGAAAAGCCCCCCCCCCCCCCGATGAAATATTCCCCATGGACCCCTAAGGGCTGGGTTAATAGATTCGAGAATACTCTCATCATCTTACTCTGTGAATTTTACATAAGAATACACTTTTATATGGTATGTATATATTCTCTAACCTTGTTTTAAACACCTTAATTTTGTTTTTAAACGTGAGTTAACGCACTTCCTTAGCTACCCTCTAAAAAATAAATTTCATTAAAAAACATTAATTGGTTTATGAACTTGAGGTATTACGTAATTAAATTACAATATGACTCAGCAATTTCAAATTACTATAAAATATAATGAAAAATAAATGAAAAGCCCCCTCCCCCCCGATGAAATATTCCCCATGGACCCCTAAGGGCTGGGTTAATAGATTCGAGAATACTCTCATCATCTTACTCTGTGAATTTTACATAAGAATACACTTTTATATGTTATGTATATATTCTCTAACCTTGTTTTAAACACCTTAATTGTGTGTTTTAAACGTGAGTTAACGCACTTCCTTAGCTACCCTCTAAAAAATAAATTTCATTAAAAAACATTAATTGGTTTATGAACTTGAGGTATTACGTAATTAAATTACAATATGACTCAGCAATTTCAAATTACTATAAAATATAATGAAAAATAAATGAAAAGCCCCCCCCCCCCCCGATGAAATATTCCCCATGGACCCCTAAGGGCTGGGTTAATAGATTCGAGAATACTCTCATCATCTTACTCTGTGAATTTTACATAAGAATACGCTTTTATATGGTATGTATATATTCTCTAACCTTGTTTTAAACACCTTAATTTTGTTTTTAAACGTGAGTTAACGCACTTCCTTAGCTACCCTCTAAAAAATAAATTTCATTAAAAAACATTAATTGGTTTATGAACTTGAGGTATTACGTAATTAAATTACAATATGACTCAGCAATTTCAAATTACTATAAAATATAATGAAAAATAAATGAAAATTCCCCCCCCCCCTCGATTAAATATTCCCCATAGACCCCTAAGGGCTGGGTTAATAGATTCGAGAATACTCTCATCATCTTACTCTGTGAATTTTACATAAGAATACACTTTTATATGTTATGTATATATTCTCTAACCTTGTTTTAAACACCTTAATTGTGTGTTTTAAACGTGAGTTAACGCACTTCCTTAGCTACCCTCTAAAAAATAAATTTCATTAAAAAACATTAATTGGTTTATGAACTTGAGGTATTACGTAATTAAATTACAATATGACTCAGCAATTTCAAATTACTATAAAATATAATGAAAAATAAATGAAAAGCCCCCCCCCCCCCCCGATGAAATATTCCCCATGGACCCCTAAGGGCTGGGTTAATAGATTCGAGAATACTCTCATCATCTTACTCTGTGAATTTTACATAAGAATACACTTTTATATGTTATGTATATATTCTCTAACCTTGTTTTAAACACCTTAATTGTGTGTTTTAAACGTGAGTTAACGCACTTCCTTAGCTACCCTCTAAAAAATAAATTTCATTAAAAAACATTAATTGGTTTATGAACTTGAGGTATTACGTAATTAAATTACAATATGACTCAGCAATTTCAAATTACTATAAAATATAATGAAAAATAAATGAAAAGCCCCCTCCCCCCCGATGAAATATTCCCCATGGACCCCTAAGGGCTGGGTTAATAGATTCGAGAATACTCTCATCATCTTACTCTGTGAATTTTACATAAGAATACACTTTTATATGTTATGTATATATTCTCTAACCTTGTTTTAAACACCTTAATTGTGTGTTTTAAACGTGAGTTAACGCACTTCCTTAGCTACCCTCTAAAAAATAAATTTCATTAAAAAACATTAATTGGTTTATGAACTTGAGGTATTACGTAATTAAATTACAATATGACTCAGCAATTTCAAATTACTATAAAATATAATGAAAAATAAATGAAAAGCCCCCCCCCCCCCGATGAAATATTCCCCATGGACCCCTAAGGGCTGGGTTAATAGATTCGAGAATACTCTCATCATCTTACTCTGTGAATTTTACATAAGAATACACTTTTATATGTTATGTATATATTCTCTAACCTTGTTTTAAACACCTTAATTGTGTGTTTTAAACGTGAGTTAACGCACTTCCTTAGCTACCCTCTAAAAAATAAATTTCATTAAAAAACATTAATTGGTTTATGAACTTGAGGTATTACGTAATTAAATTACAATATGACTCAGCAATTTCAAATTACTATAAAATATAATGAAAAATAAATGAAAAGCCCCCTCCCCCCCGATGAAATATTCCCCATGGACCCCTAAGGGCTGGGTTAATAGATTCGAGAATACTCTCATCATCTTACTCTGTGAATTTTACATAAGAATACGCTTTTATATGGTATGTATATATTCTCTAACCTTGTTTTAAACACCTTAATTTTGTTTTTAAACGTGAGTTAACGCACTTCCTTAGCTACCCTCTAAAAAATAAATTTCATTAAAAAACATTAATTGGTTTATGAACTTGAGGTATTACGTAATTAAATTACAATATGACTCAGCAATTTCAAATTACTATAAAATATAATGAAAAATAAATGAAAAGCCCCATCCCCCCCGATGAAATATTCCCCATGGACCCCTAAGGGCTGGGTTAATAGATTCGAGAATACTCTCATCATCTTACTCTGTGAATTTTACATAAGAATACACTTTTATATGTTATGTATATATTCTCTAACCTTGTTTTAAACACCTTAATTGTGTGTTTTAAACGTGAGTTAACGCACTTCCTTAGCTACCCTCTAAAAAATAAATTTCATTAAAAAACATTAATTGGTTTATGAACTTGAGGTATTACGTAATTAAATTACAATATGACTCAGCAATTTCAAATTACTATAAAATATAATGAAAAATAAATGAAAAGCCCCCTCCCCCCCGATGAAATATTCCCCATGGACCCCTAAGGGCTGGGTTAATAGATTCGAGAATACTCTCATCATCTTACTCTGTGAATTTTACATAAGAATACGCTTTTATATGGTATGTATATATTCTCTAACCTTGTTTTAAACACCTTAATTTTGTTTTTAAACGTGAGTTAACGCACTTCCTTAGCTACCCTCTAAAAAATAAATTTCATTAAAAAACATTAATTGGTTTATGAACTTGAGGTATTACGTAATTAAATTACAATATGACTCAGCAATTTCAAATTACTATAAAATATAATGAAAAATAAATGAAAAGCCCCATCCCCCCCGATGAAATATTCCCCATGGACCCCTAAGGGCTGGGTTAATAGATTCGAGAATACTCTCATCATCTTACTCTGTGAATTTTACATAAGAATACACTTTTATATGTTATGTATATATTCTCTAACCTTGTTTTAAACACCTTAATTGTGTGTTTTAAACGTGAGTTAACGCACTTCCTTAGCTACCCTCTAAAAAATAAATTTCATTAAAAAACATTAATTGGTTTATGAACTTGAGGTATTACGTAATTAAATTACAATATGACTCAGCAATTTCAAATTACTATAAAATATAATGAAAAATAAATGAAAAGCCCCCCCCCCCCCGATGAAATATTCCCCATGGACCCCTAAGGGCTGGGTTAATAGATTCGAGAATACTCTCATCATCTTACTCTGTGAATTTTACATAAGAATACACTTTTATATGTTATGTATATATTCTCTAACCTTGTTTTAAACACCTTAATTGTGTGTTTTAAACGTGAGTTAACGCACTTCCTTAGCTACCCTCTAAAAAATAAATTTCATTAAAAAACATTAATTGGTTTATGAACTTGAGGTATTACGTAATTAAATTACAATATGACTCAGCAATTTCAAATTACTATAAAATATAATGAAAAATAAATGAAAAGCCCCCTCCCCCCCGATGAAATATTCCCCATGGACCCCTAAGGGCTGGGTTAATAGATTCGAGAATACTCTCATCATCTTACTCTGTGAATTTTACATAAGAATACACTTTTATATGTTATGTATATATTATCTTACCTTGTTTCAAACACCTTAATTTTGTTTTTAAACGTGAGTTAACGCACTTCCTTAGCTACCCTCTAAAAAATAAATTTCATTAAAAAACATTAATTGGTTTATGAACTTGAGGTATTACGTAATTAAATTACAATATGACTCAGCAATTTCAAATTACTATAAAATATAATGAAAAATAAATGAAAATTCCCCCCCCCCCTCGATGAAATATTCCCCATAGACCCCTAAGGGCTGGGTTAATAGATTCGAGAATACTCTCATCATCTTACTCTGTGAATTTTACATAAGAATACACTTTTATATGTTATGTATATATTCTCTAACCTTGTTTTAAACACCTTAATTGTGTGTTTTAAACGTGAGTTAACGCACTTCCTTAGCTACCCTCTAAAAAATAAATTTCATTAAAAAACATTAATTGGTTTATGAACTTGAGGTATTACGTAATTAAATTACAATATGACTCAGCAATTTCAAATTACTATAAAATATAATGAAAAATAAATGAAAAGCCCCCCCCCCCCCCCGATGAAATATTCCCCATGGACCCCTAAGGGCTGGGTTAATAGATTCGAGAATACTCTCATCATCTTACTCTGTGAATTTTACATAAGAATACACTTTTATATGTTATGTATATATTCTCTAACCTTGTTTTAAACACCTTAATTGTGTGTTTTAAACGTGAGTTAACGCACTTCCTTAGCTACCCTCTAAAAAATAAATTTCATTAAAAAACATTAATTGGTTTATGAACTTGAGGTATTACGTAATTAAATTACAATATGACTCAGCAATTTCAAATTACTATAAAATATAATGAAAAATAAATGAAAAGCCCCCTCCCCCCCGATGAAATATTCCCCATGGACCCCTAAGGGCTGGGTTAATAGATTCGAGAATACTCTCATCATCTTACTCTGTGAATTTTACATAAGAATACACTTTTATATGTTATGTATATATTCTCTAACCTTGTTTTAAACACCTTAATTGTGTGTTTTAAACGTGAGTTAACGCACTTCCTTAGCTACCCTCTAAAAAATAAATTTCATTAAAAAACATTAATTGGTTTATGAACTTGAGGTATTACGTAATTAAATTATAATATGACTCAGCAATTTCAAATTACTATAAAATATAATGAAAAATAAATGAAAAGCCCCCCCCCCCCGATGAAATATTCCCCATGGACCCCTAAGGGCTGGGTTAATAGATTCGAGAATACTCTCATCATCTTACTCTGTGAATTTTACATAAGAATACACTTTTATATGTTATGTATATATTCTCTAACCTTGTTTTAAACACCTTAATTGTGTGTTTTAAACGTGAGTTAACGCACTTCCTTAGCTACCCTCTAAAAAATAAATTTCATTAAAAAACATTAATTGGTTTATGAACTTGAGGTATTACGTAATTAAATTACAATATGACTCAGCAATTTCAAATTACTATAAAATATAATGAAAAATAAATGAAAAGCCCCCCCCCCCCCGATGAAATATTCCCCATGGACCCCTAAGGGCTGGGTTAATAGATTCGAGAATACTCTCATCATCTTACTCTGTGAATTTTACATAAGAATACACTTTTATATGTTATGTATATATTCTCTAACCTTGTTTTAAACACCTTAATTGTGTGTTTTAAACGTGAGTTAACGCACTTCCTTAGCTACCCTCTAAAAAATAAATTTCATTAAAAAACATTAATTGGTTTATGAACTTGAGGTATTACGTAATTAAATTACAATATGACTCAGCAATTTCAAATTACTATAAAATATAATGAAAAATAAATGAAAAGCCCCCTCCCCCCCGATGAAATATTCCCCATGGACCCCTAAGGGCTGGGTTAATAGATTCGAGAATACTCTCATCATCTTACTCTGTGAATTTTACATAAGAATACACTTTTATATGTTATGTATATATTCTCTAACCTTGTTTTAAACACCTTAATTGTGTGTTTTAAACGTGAGTTAACGCACTTCCTTAGCTACCCTCTAAAAAATAAATTTCATTAAAAAACATTAATTGGTTTATGAACTTGAGGTATTACGTAATTAAATTATAATATGACTCAGCAATTTCAAATTACTATAAAATATAATGAAAAATAAATGAAAAGCCCCCCCCCCCCCGATGAAATATTCCCCATGGACCCCTAAGGGCTGGGTTAATAGATTCGAGAATACTCTCATCATCTTACTCTGTGAATTTTACATAAGAATACACTTTTATATGTTATGTATATATTCTCTAACCTTGTTTTAAACACCTTAATTGTGTGTTTTAAACGTGAGTTAACGCACTTCCTTAGCTACCCTCTAAAAAATAAATTTCATTAAAAAACATTAATTGGTTTATGAACTTGAGGTATTACGTAATTAAATTACAATATGACTCAGCAATTTCAAATTACTATAAAATATAATGAAAAATAAATGAAAAGCCCCCTCCCCCCCGATGAAATATTCCCCATGGACCCCTAAGGGCTGGGTTAATAGATTCGAGAATACTCTCATCATCTTACTCTGTGAATTTTACATAAGAATACGCTTTTATATGGTATCTATATATTCTCTAACCTTGTTTTAAACACCTTAATTTTGTTTTTAAACGTGAGTTAACGCACTTCCTTAGCTACCCTCTAAAAAATAAATTTCATTAAAAAACATTAATTGGTTTATGAACTTGAGGTATTACGTAATTAAATTACAATATGACTCAGCAATTTCAAATTACTATAAAATATAATGAAAAATAAATGAAAATTCCCCCCCCCCCTCGATTAAATATTCCCCATAGACCCCTAAGGGCTGGGTTAATAGATTCGAGAATACTCTCATCATCTTACTCTGTGAATTTTACATAAGAATACACTTTTATATGTTATGTATATATTCTCTAACCTTGTTTTAAACACCTTAATTGTGTGTTTTAAACGTGAGTTAACGCACTTCCTTAGCTACCCTCTAAAAAATAAATTTCATTAACAAACATTAATTGGTTTATGAACTTGAGGTATTACGTAATTAAATTACAATATGATTCAGCAATTTCAAATTACTATAAAATATAATGAAAAATAAATGAAAAGCCCCCCCCCCCCCGATGAAATATTCCCCATGGACCCCTAAGGGCTGGGTTAATAGATTCGAGAATACTCTCATCATCTTACTCTGTGAATTTTACATAAGAATACACTTTTATATGTTATGTATATATTCTCTAACCTTGTTTTAAACACCTTAATTGTGTGTTTTAAACATGAGTTAACGCACTTCCTTAGCTACCCTCTAAAAAATAAATTTCATTAAAAAACATTAATTGGTTTATGAACTTGAGGTATTACGTAATTAAATTACAATACGACTCAGCAATTTCAAATTACTATAAAATATAATGAAAAATAAATGAAAAGCCCCCCCCCGATGAAATATTCCCCATGGACTCCTAAGGGCTGGGTTAATAGATTCGAGAATACTCTCATCATCTTACTCTGTGAATTTTACATAAGAATACACTTTTATATGTTATGTATATATTCTCTAACCTTGTTTTAAACACCTTAATTGTGTGTTTTAAACGTGAGTTAACGCACTTCCTTAGCTACCCTCTAAAAAATAAATTTCATTAAAAAACATTAATTGGTTTATGAACTTGAGGTATTACGTAATTAAATTACAATATGACTCAGCAATTTCAAATTACTATAAAATATAATGAAAAATAAATGAAAAGCCCCCTCCCCCCCGATGAATTATTCCCCATGGACCCCTAAGGGCTGGGTTAATAGATTCGAGAATACTCTCATCATCTTACTCTGTGAATTTTACATAAGAATACACTTTTATATGTTATGTATATATTCTCTAACCTTGTTTTAAACACCTTAATTTTGTTTTTAAACGTGAGTTAACGCACTTCCTTAGCTACCCTCTAAAAAATAAATTTCATTAAAAAACATTAATTGGTTTATGAACTTGAGGTATTACGTAATTAAATTACAATATGACTCAGCAATTTCAAATTACTATAAAATATAATGAAAAATAAATGAAAAGCCCCCTCCCCCCCCCGATGAAATATTCCCCATGGACCCCTAAGGGCTGGGTTAATAGATTCGAGAATACTCTCATCATCTTACTCTGTGAATTTTACATAAGAATACACTTTTATATGTTATGTATATATTCTCTAACCTTGTTTTAAACACCTTAATTGTGTGTTTTAAACGTGAGTTAACGCACTTCCTTAGCTACCCTCTAAAAAATAAATTTCATTAAAAAACATTAATTGGTTTATGAACTTGAGGTATTACGTAATTAAATTACAATATGACTCAGCAATTTCAAATTACTATAAAATATAATGAAAAATAAATGAAAAGCCCCCTCCCCCCCGATGAAATATTCCCCATGGACCCCTAAGGGCTGGGTTAATAGATTCGAGAATACTCTCATCATCTTACTCTGTGAATTTTACATAAGAATACGCTTTTATATGGTATGTATATATTCTCTAACCTTGTTTTAAACACCTTAATTTTGTTTTTAAACGTGAGTTAACGCACTTCCTTAGCTACCCTCTAAAAAATAAATTTCATTAAAAAACATTAATTGGTTTATGAACTTGAGGTATTACGTAATTAAATTACAATATGACTCAGCAATTTCAAATTACTATAAAATATAATGAAAAATAAATGAAAATTCCCCCCCCCCCCTCGATTAAATATTCCCCATAGACCCCTAAGGGCTGGGTTAATAGATTCGAGAATACTCTCATCATCTTACTCTGTGAATTTTACATAAGAATACACTTTTATATGTTATGTATATATTCTCTAACCTTGTTTTAAACACCTTAATTGTGTGTTTTAAACGTGAGTTAACGCACTTCCTTAGCTACCCTCTAAAAAATAAATTTCATTAACAAACATTAATTGGTTTATGAACTTGAGGTATTACGTAATTAAATTACAATATGATTCAGCAATTTCAAATTACTATAAAATATAATGAAAAATAAATGAAAAGCCCCCCCCCCCCCGATGAAATATTCCCCATGGACCCCTAAGGGCTGGGTTAATAGATTCGAGAATACTCTCATCATCTTACTCTGTGAATTTTACATAAGAATACACTTTTATATGTTATGTATATATTCTCTAACCTTGTTTTAAACACCTTAATTGTGTGTTTTAAACGTGAGTTAACGCACTTCCTTAGCTACCCTCTAAAAAATAAATTTCATTAAAAAACATTAATTGGTTTATGAACTTGAGGTATTACGTAATTAAATTACAATACGACTCAGCAATTTCAAATTACTATAAAATATAATGAAAAATAAATGAAAAGCCCCCCCCCCCCCCCGATGAAATATTCCCCATGGACTCCTAAGGGCTGGGTTAATAGATTCGAGAATACTCTCATCATCTTACTCTGTGAATTTTACATAAGAATACACTTTTATATGTTATGTATATATTCTCTAACCTTGTTTTAAACACCTTAATTGTGTGTTTTAAACGTGAGTTAACGCACTTCCTTAGCTACCCTCTAAAAAATAAATTTCATTAAAAAACATTAATTGGTTTATGAACTTGAGGTATTACGTAATTAAATTACAATATGACTCAGCAATTTCAAATTACTATAAAATATAATGAAAAATAAATGAAAAGCCCCCTCCCCCCCGATGAATTATTCCCCATGGACCCCTAAGGGCTGGGTTAATAGATTCGAGAATACTCTCATCATCTTACTCTGTGAATTTTACATAAGAATACACTTTTATATGTTATGTATATATTCTCTAACCTTGTTTTAAACACCTTAATTTTGTTTTTAAACGTGAGTTAACGCACTTCCTTAGCTACCCTCTAAAAAATAAATTTCATTAAAAAACATTAATTGGTTTATGAACTTGAGGTATTACGTAATTAAATTACAATATGACTCAGCAATTTCAAATTACTATAAAATATAATGAAAAATAAATGAAAAGCCCCCTCCCCCCCCGATGAAATATTCCCCATGGACCCCTAAGGGCTGGGTTAATAGATTCGAGAATACTCTCATCATCTTACTCTGTGAATTTTACATAAGAATACACTTTTATATGTTATGTATATATTCTCTAACCTTGTTTTAAACACCTTAATTGTGTGTTTTAAACGTGAGTTAACGCACTTCCTTAGCTACCCTCTAAAAAATAAATTTCATTAAAAAACATTAATTGGTTTATGAACTTGAGGTATTACGTAATTAAATATGACTCAGCAATTTCAAATTACTATAAAATATCATCAAAAATAAATGAAAAGCCCCCCCCCCCCCGATGAAATATAAATGCACATTGGTCTTTATTATAGATAAATATAAATGCACATTGGTCTTTATTATAGATACAAATAAATGCACATTGGTCTTTATTATAGATACAAATAAATGCACATTGGTCTTTATTATAGATACAATTAAATGCACATTGGTCTTTATTATAGATTTTCTTAATATCCCCCCCCCCCAGAAAAAAATTGGCCTGAGGCGCTCACACCGGCGAATGCCGTCACCCCCTCCCAATTTGGCATGAAAGGAGGAGGTAATGCCTATCATGATAACGGAAGGGAGGGGGAGGAATATTAGCGTCTATTAAAAGATTGTAGTGTGAGTGAATTTCTTCCTGACACTTTGCATTATTTTTCAAATTATCTGCCACTCTCTGACGTCATGATGACCTGATATAACCGGACACAATTTAGAGCAAGACCGGGTACATCCGGCAAGGGATTATGGGACAGGTGCGGATGTGATTGAGCAACCCTTGTTTCACTACACACACTTAACATAGGATTCCTATGTTGTTATTGATGCATCCGGACAGAAGTTATTGGATGATCTGATACAACCGGACACAATTTAGGGCAAGACCGGGTACATCCGGCAAGGGATTATGGGATGTTTACAGTGACTCTGCATTTTTATCGGATTAGTACACAAATACATTAGAGTAATTTAGTCCTCTCCAGGAGTTAGGCACAAGGCCAGTTTTTATCCTACTCCCACCAGTAAGATGTGACCCAAGCTCGGGTCGGAAAGTGGGGGTTGAAAAGCCAGCGCCCGAGAGGTGAAATACATTAGATTATTTCGAATATGTTAAAAAAATGGCGTATAAAAGCTATGTTGAATTAGAGAAAAACGGCCTAGAGGAGTCTAAAAAATTTTGTTGATATTTAAAACTCATGTAATAATTTGTTAAATAGTATTGTACAATGTTTGTTGAAAGAAAATCATAGTTATCATTATTCGTTAATTTATTAAAGTAATTTGAACAGTGTATAGTGGATAGGCTGCTGTACTGCAGTAGATTTGTTATAAATAGCTTCCTTGGTCTTTTGGCTAAGATCAAAGTGTAGTATCTGTTCCCATAGACTGGTATTGTCTTGGCCTCCGGGGCTTGATTTACGCCGGTCTATGGGATTGTCCTGTGCAGTTCTAGGAGGTCCACCCTCCCAGGCTTCGCCTCCCCTCTTTGGGGAGGAGTAAGTTTATTGCTTACTGTCTGAGGCGCCCCTACCGGGGAATGCCGACGGGGCTGCCCAGGCAATTTTTAAATGGCCAGAGTGCTCACCTCTCGAGCGCTGGCTTTTAACCCCACTTTCTCGACCCAATCTGTGGTCACATCTTACTTGTGGGAGTAAGATAAAACTGGCCTTGTGCCTAACTCCTGGGGAGGAGTAAATACCTTTTAAGCTTTGTCGGCCTTTTGGCTAAGATCAAAGTGTAGTATCTGTTCTCGGCATTTTTGCCTTGAGATCAAGTGTATTATCTAGTCCTATCCGATAGGTGTCGATCTTACACTCTCGAATCAAAAATCAGATTATCATTTTATTTTTTTAATCCCTTTTCCTTTGGTGCACTTCCTCTCCCCTAAAGTACGGCTGATCGCGCCCACGGTAGGGATCTCTCTCACGCCGACTAATACTCAAACTCCCCAAAATTTCGCCTGAGCCGCTCATACCGCGAATGCCGACATTCCCCCATCCCCAGATTTGGCCTGAGGCGCTCATACCGACGAATGCCGACATTCCCCCTCCCCAGATTTCCCCTGAGGCGCTCATACCGGCGAATGCCCACATTCCCCCTCCCCAGATTTCGCCTGAGGCGCTCATACCTGCGAATTCCGACATTCCCCCTCCCTAAATTCGGCCTGAGGGGCCCGACTGTTGACATTCCCCCTCCCCAGATTTGGCCTGAGGCGCTCATACCAGCGAATGCCGACATTCCCCCTCCCCAGATTTGGCCTGAGGCGCCCCACCACCGAATGCCGACACTCCCCCTCCCCAAATTTGGCCTGAGGCGCTCATAACGGCGAATGCCGACACTCCCCCTCCCCCAAATTTGGACTGAGGCGCCCGAATGCCGACACTCCCCCTCCCCCAAATTTGTCCTGAGGCGCTCATACCAGCGAATGCCGACATTCCCCCTACTCAGATTTGGCCTGAGGCGCCCCACCGCCGAATGCCGACACTCCCTCTCCCCAGATTTGGCCTGTGGCACTCACATCGGTGAATGCCGACATTCCCCCCCCCCCCTATTTGGCCTGAAAGGAGGAGGTAATGCCTGGAAGTATTATATCAGGATAACAGAACGGCCATAGTGAGGAAGGGAGGGGGGAAGGAATATTAGCGTCTATTAATAATTAAGAAAGAAAGTGTGGGAGTGAGAGGGGAAGAAGAAAGAAAGAAAAATATGGTTGTAGTGTGAGTGAATTTCTACCCGCCACTCCCTTACTCTGACGTCATATCTAGTTTATCGTGCATTATTTTTCTTCTCAAATTAGTATAAATAACGTTGAAAAATGGAGTTAAAAGCCACCCCCCATTGGAGAAAAGTGCTCAGTCGACCCCGGAAGAGTCAATTTTTTTTTCCGGTTCCGAGATATTAGACGCGCCTGGGCTGGCCGGTCGGAATGATGTCACCCGTGTGACCGTGTGTTGGGTACTTTCGGAGGAGAAGCTTTACATACATACATACATACATACATACATACATCCATACAGACAGGTGGGATTTATATAATAGACTAGCGGGGCTACCCGGCGTTGCTCGGGGTCATAAAAACATATAATTGAAGAGAAATCGCGTGTGTAACATCTTTATATTCAAACTTCTATTTCCCCCCTCCTCTATAGCCGTCTCTTTATCTTTCTACCTTTCTCTTCCCTGGTCGCCCCATTTCACCGCTACTTTCTCATTTTGCATTTTGCGAAAGCTGCTTCTTCCCCACCATTTCTCCTACGTTTTCCAGGGCAATAGTATGACATATTTCTATAAAAAGTACCACCTCTATCTACGCTTTCTATATAGGTACTTATCTCCGCTCCAATATTCATACTATATACGTATGTATCGCCACAATGGTGCGCAGACTATATACGTACCTACTGTCGCCCCAGTGCACATACTATATACGTACCTATTGCCGCCCCGGTGCATATACTATAAAAGTACCTATTGCCGCCCCGGTATGCATGCTATATACGTACCTATCGCTGCCCCAGTGTGAATGATACTTACGTACCTATCGCAGCCCAAGTGCGAATGCGAAATACGCATCTATCACCGGCCCAGTGCGAATACTATACCGCAGAAGCCTCGTGGTCCTATACCGCAGAAGCACCCAACCCCTGGTTGCTATACCGCAGAAGCATCGTAATTCTATACTGCAGAAGCACCCCCCTGGGTGCCATACCGCAGAAGCAACCCCCTGGGTGCCATACTGCAGAAGCACCCCCAGGCTGCCATACCACAGAAGCAGCCTCCTGGTTGCCATACCGCAGAAGCCTCAGGTTCCTATTCTGCAAAAACACCCCCCGAGTGCCATACAAACAGAAGCACCCCCTCCCCCCCGTTGCTATACCAGAGAAACCCCCCCTCCCCCGGTTGCTATACTGCAGAAGCCTCGTGGTCCTATACTGAGGAAGCACCCCCACCAGGTGCTATACCGCATAAACCTCGTGGTCCTATACCGCAGAAGCACCCTACCTTTAGCTGCTATACCGCAGAATCTTCAAGTTCCTATACTGCAGAAGCAACCCCCCCGGGTGCTATACCATAGAAGCACACCCCTATACCGCAGAAGAACCCCCTGAGTGCCATACCGCTGAAGCCTCAGGCTCCTATACCGCAGAAGCACCACCCTCCGGTTGCTATACCACAGAAGTACCCACCAGTTGCTATACTGCAGAAGCAACCCCCCCCCCGGTTTCTATACCGCAGAAGCACCCCCCGGGTGCCATACCGCAGAAGCACACCCTGGGTGCCATACCGCAAATACCTCAGGTTTCTATACCGCAGAAGCACCCCTCCCCCGCCTGCCATACTGCAGAAGCCTCAAGTTCCTATACCGCAGAAGCACTCCTCTGGTCCCCTACCGCAGAAGCCGCAGGTTCCTATACCGCAGAAGCACTCCCCAGGTTCAATACCGCAGAAGCTACTACTGAAATAACCCTTACTGCCCCCCACTCCTTTTCATCTGCAAAATAGTCCAAAGGGGAACGAAGATGGTGTTAAAATATTTTCCAAACCTATCACTACAGTAGCTCTATCTAGGATATTCAGCACTTTTCTCCCAGACAACGCCGAGTACTTTGAAAATAAAGGAGGCCTCCTGAGCACTACTGAAATTACTCTTATCGATTTCCCCTATCCTTTTCAGCGTAGATGCTGTTAAAATATTATCCAAACCTATCACTACAGTAGCTCTATCAAGGACATTGAGCACTTTTCTCCCGGACAACGCTGAGTCATTTGAAAATCAAGGAAGCCTCCTGAGAACTACTGAAATCATTTAGGTATCCTCCCTTCTTTTTCATCTGCAAAATAGTCCAAAGGGGAACAAAGATAGCGTTAAAATATTTTCCAAACCTGTCACTACAGTAGCGCTATCTAGGATATTGTACACTTTTCTCTCGGACAACGCCGAATACTTTGAAAGTCAAGGAGGCCTTCTGAGCACTACGTAAATCACTCTTATCGATTCCATATCCTTTTCAGCGTAGATGCTGTTAAAATATTATCCAACCCTATCACTATAGTAGCTCTATCTAGGACATTGAGCACTTTTATCCCGGACAATGTAGAGTACTTTGACAATTAAGAAAGCCTCCTGAGCACTACTAAAATCACTTAGGTATCCTCCCTCCTTTTCATCTGCAAAATATTCCAAAGTGGAACGAAGATGGCGTTAAAATATTTTCAAAACCTATCACTACAGTAGCTCTATCTAGGATATTGAGCACTTTTCTCTTGGACAACGCCGAACAGCCTTGTGATTCTATACCGCAGAAGCACCCGCCGTAAGTGCCATACGGCAGAAGCACCCCCTGGGTGCCATACCACCTCATGGTTCCCTATTGCAGAACCACCCTCCGGTTGATATACCACAGATTTAGCCCCCTGGTTGCTATATTGCAGAAGAACCCCCCTGGTTTCTATACCACAGAAGCACCCCTCGTGTGCCATACCGCAGAAGCACTCCCCGGGTGCCATAGTGCAGAAACCCGAGGTTCTTATATCGCAGAAGCACCCCCCCGGTTTCTATACCGCAATAGCACCCCTGATGCCATACCGCAGAAGCCTCAAGCTTCTATCCCGCAGAAGCACTCCCCTGGTGCCATACTGCAGAAGCCTCAGGTTCCTATACCGCAGAAGACCTCCCCGAGTGCAATACCGCAGAAGTCACTCTTACTGACCCCCTCTCCTTTTCATCTGCAAAATAGATTCTGTTAAAAAATTATCCAAACCTATCACTACAGTAACTCTATCTAGGACATTGAGCAATTTTCTCCCAGACAACGCCGAGTGATTTGAAAATCAAGGAGGCCTCCTGAGCACTACTGAAATCACTCTTATGGATTCCCCCATCCTTTTCAGCGTAGATGCTGTTAAAATATTATCCAAACCTATCACTACAGTAGCTCTATCTAGGACATTGAGCAAACAACTCCGAGTACTTTTAAAATCAAAGAGGCCTCCTGAGCACTACTGAATTCGTTTAGGTATCCTGTCTCCTTCTGATCGGCCAAATAGTCCAAAGTGGAACAGCAGATGGCGTTAAAATATTTTCCAAACCTATCACTACAGTAGCTCTATCTAGGACATTGAGCACTTTTCTCCCGGACAACGCCGAGTACTTTGATAATCAAGGAAGCCTCCTGAGCACTACTGAAATTACTTAGGTATCCACCCTTCTTTTCATCTGCCAAATAGTCCAAAGGGGAATGAAGATGGCATTTAAAAAAATTTCAAAACCTATCACTACAGTAGCTCTATTATGGATATTGAGCACTTTTCTTCCGGACAACGCCGAGTACTTTGAAAATCAAGGAGGCCTCCTGAGCACTACTGAAATTACTTAGGTATCCTCCCTCGTTTTTATCTGCAAAATAGTCCAAAGGGTAACGAAGATGGCGTTAAAATATTTTCCAAACCTATCACTACAGTAGCTCTATCTAGGATATTGAGCACTTTTCTCCCGGACAACGCCGAGTACTTTGAAAATCAAGGAGGCCTCCTGAGCACTACTGAAATTACTTAGGTATCCTCCCTCCTTTTCATCTGCAAAATAGTCCAAAGGGGACCGAAGATGGCGTTAAAATATTTTCCAAACCTATCACTACAGTAGCTCTATCTAGGACATTGAGCACTTTTCTCCCGGACAACGCCGAGTACTTTAAAAATCAAGGAAGTCTCCTGAGCACTACTGAAATCACTTAGGTATCCTCCCTCCTTTTCATCTGCAAAATAGTCCAAAGGGGAACGAAGATGGCGTTAAAATATTTTCCAAACCTATCACTACAGTAGCTCTATCTAGGATATTGAGCACTTTTCTCCCGGACAACGCCGAGTACTTTGAAAATCAAGGAGGCCTCCTGAGCACTACTGAAATTACTTAGGTATCCTCCCTCGTTTTTATCTGCAAAATAGTCCAAAGGGTAACGAAGATGGCGTTAAAATATTTTCCAAACCTATCACTACAGTAGCTCTATCTAGGACATTGAGCACTTTTCTCCCGAACAACGCCGAGTACTTTAAAAATCAAGAGGGCCCTCTGAGGACTACTGAAATAACTTAGGTATTCTCCCTCCTTTTCATCTGCAAAATAGTCCAAAGGGGAAAAAGATGGCGTTAGAATATTTTCCAAACCTATCACTACAGTAGCTCTATCTAGGATATTGAGCACTTTTCTCCCGGACAACGCCGAGTACTTTGAAAATCAAGGAGGCCACCTGAGCACTACGTAAATTACTTAGGTATCCTCCCTCCTTTTTATCTGCAAAATAGTCGAAGGGGTAACGAAGATGGCGTTAAAATATTTTCCAAACCTATCACTACAGTAGCTCTATCTAGGATATCGAGCACTTTTCTCCCGGACAACGCCGAGTACTTTGAAAATAAAGGAGGCCTCCTGAGCACTACTGAAATTACTTAGGTATCCTCCCTCGTTTTTATCTGCAAAATAGTCCAAAGGGTAACGAAGATGGCGTTAAAATATTTTCCAAACCTATCACTACAGTAGCTCTATCTAGGATATTGAGCACTTTTCTCCCGGACAACGCCGAGTACTTTTAAAATCAAGGAGGCCTCCTGAGCACTACTGAAATTACTTAGGTATCCTCCCTCCTTTTCATCTGCAAAATAGCCCAAGGGTAACGAAGATGGCGTTAAAATATTTTCCAAACCTATCACTACAGTAGCTCTATCTAGGATATTGAGCACTTTTCTCCTGGACAACGCCGAGTACTTTGAAAATCAAGGAGGCCTCCTGAGCACTACGTAAATTACTTAGGTATCCTCCCTCCTTTTCATCTGCAAAATAGTCCAAAGGGGAACGGAGATGGCGTTAAAATATTTTCCAAACCTATCACTACAGTAGCTCTATCTAGGATATTGAGCACTTTTCTCCCGGACAACGCCGAGTACTTTTAAAATCAAGGAGGCCTCCTGAGCACTACTGAAATTACTTAGGTATCCTCCCTCGTTTTTATCTGCAAAATAGTCCAAAGGGTAACGAAGATGGCGTTAAAATATTTTCCAAACCTATCACTACAGTAGCTCTATCTAGGATATTGAGCACTTTTCTCCCGGACAACGCCGAGTACTTTTAAAATCAAGGAGGCCTCCTGAGCACTACGTAAATTACTTAGGTATCCTCCCTCCTTTTCATCTGCAAAATAGTCCAAAGGGGAACGAAGATGGCGTTAAAATATTTTCCAAACCTATCACTACAGTAGCTCTATCTAGGACATTGAGCACTTTTCTCCCGGACAACGCCGAGTACTTTAAAAATCAAGGAGGTCTCCTGAGCACTACTGAAATCACTTAGGTATCCTCCCTCCTTTTCATCTGCAAAATAGTCCAAAGGGTAACGAAGATGGCGTTAAAATATTTTCCAAACCTATCACTACAGTAGCTCTATCTAGGATATTGAGCACTTTTCTCCCGGACAACGCCGAGTACTTTTAAAATCAAGGAGGCCTCCTGAGCACTACGTAAATTACTTAGGTATCCTCCCTCCTTTTCATCTGCAAAATAGTCCAAAGGGGAACGAAGATGGCGTTAAAATATTTTCCAAACCTATCACTACAGTAGCTCTATCTAGGATATTGAGCACTTTTCTCCCGGACAACGCCGAGTACTTTGAAAATCAAGGAGGCCTCCTGAGCACTACGTAAATTACTTAGGTATCCTCCCTCCTTTTCATCTGCAAAATAGTCCAAAGGGGAACGAAGATGGCGTTAAAATATTTTCCAAACCTATCACTACAGTAGCTTTATCTAGGATATTGAGCACTTTTCTCCCGGACAACGCCGAGTACTTTGAAAATCAAGGAGGCCTCCTGAGCACTACTGAAATTACTTAGGTATCCTCCCTCGTTTTTATCTGCAAAATAGTCCAAAGGGTAACGAAGATGGCGTTAAAATATTTTCCAAACCTATCACTACAGTAGCTCTATCTAGGATATTGAGCACTTTTCTCCCGGACAACGCCGAGTACTTTGAAAATCAAGGAGGCCTCCTGAGCACTACGTAAATTACTTAGGTATCCTCCCTCCTTTTCATCTGCAAAATAGTCCAAAGGGGAACGAAGATGGCGTTAAAATATTTTCCAAACCTATCACTACAGTAGCTCTATCTAGGATATTGAGCACTTTTCTCCCGGACAACGCCGAGTACTTTTAAAATCAAGGAGGCCTCCTGAGCACTACGTAAATTACTTAGGTATCCTCCCTCCTTTTCATCTGCAAAATAGTCCAAAGGGGAACGAAGATGGCGTTAAAATATTTTCCAAACCTATCACTACAGTAGCTCTATCTAGGATATTGAGCACTTTTCTCCCGGACAACGCCGAGTACTTTTAAAATCAAGGAGGTCTCCTGAGCACTACGTAAATTACTTAGGTATCCTCCCTCCTTTTCATCTGCAAAATAGTCCAAAGGGTAACGAAGATGGCGTTAAAATATTTTCCAAACCTATCACTACAGTAGCTCTATCTAGGATATTGAGCACTTTTCTCCCGGACAACGCCGAGTACTTTGAAATTCAAGGAGGCCTCCTGAGCACTAGTGAAATTACTTAGGTATCCTCCCTCGTTTTTATCTGCAAAATAGTCCAAAGGGTAACGAAGATGGCGTTAAAATATTTTCCAAACCTATCACTACAGTAGCTCTATCTAGGATATTGAGCACTTTTCTCCCGGACAACGCCGAGTACTTTGAAAATCAAGGAGGCCTCCTGAGCACTACGTAAATTACTTAGGTATCCTCCCTCCTTTTCATCTGCAAAATAGTCCAAAGGGGAACGAAGATGGCGTTAAAATATTTTCCAAACCTATCACTACAGTAGCTCTATCTAGGATATTGAGCACTTTTCTCCCGGACAACGCCGAGTACTTTGAAAATCAAGGAGGCCTCCTGAGCACTACGTAAATTACTTAGGTATCCTCCCTCCTTTTCATCTGCAAAATAGTCCAAAGGGGAACGAAGATGGCGTTAAAATATTTTCCAAACCTATCACTACAGTAGCTCTATCTAGGATATTGAGCACTTTTCTCCCGGACAACGCCGAGTACTGTTAAAATCAAGGAGGCCTCCTGAGCACTACTGAAATTACTTAGGTATCCTCCCTCGTTTTTATCTGCAAAATAGTCCAAAGGGTAACGAAGATGGCGTTAAAATATTTTCCAAACCTATCACTACAGTAGCTCTATCTAGGATATTGAGCACTTTTCTCCCGGACAACGCCGAGTACTTTGAAAATCAAGGAGGCCTCCTGAGCACTACTGAAATTACTGAGGTATCCTCCCTCCTTTTCATCTGCAAAATAGTCCAAAGGGTAACGAAGATTGCGTTAAAATATTTTCCAAACCTATCACTACAGTAGCTCTATCTAGGATATTGAGCACTTTTCTCCCGGACAACGCCGAGTACTTTGAAAATCAAGGAGGCCTCCTGAGCACTACGTAAATTACTTAGGTATCCTCCCTCCTTTTCATCTGCAAAATAGTCCAAAGGGGAACGAAGATGGCGTTAAAATATTTTCCAAACCTATCACTACAGTAGCTCTATCTAGGATATTGAGCACTTTTCTCCCGGAAAACGCCGAGTACTTTTAAAATCAAGGAGGCCTCCTGAGCACTAGTGAAATTACTTAGGTATCCTCCCTGCTTTTTATCTGCAAAATAGTCCAAAGGGTAACGAAGATGGCGTTAAAATATTTTCCAAACCTATCACTACAGTAGCTCTATCTAGGATATTGAGCACTTTTCTCCCGGACAACGCCGAGTACTTTTAAAATCAAGGAGGCCTCATGAGCACTACTGAAATTACTTAGGTATCCTCCCTCCTTTTCATCTGCAAAATAGTCCAAAGGGGAACGAAGATGTGAATTTTACATAAGAATACGCTTTTATATGTTATGTATATTCTCTAACCTTGTTTTAAAAACCTAAATTGTGTTTTTAAACGTGAGTTATCGCTCTTCCTTAGCTATTCTCTAACAAATAAATTCAAGTTGGACTTGTAAAGCTAGCGCCCGAGAAGGTTAGCAATCTGGCCATTAAAAATTGCCTGGGCCGCCCCGTCGGGATTCCCCTGGTAGAGGCGCCTCAGTAAGCAATAAACTTACTCCTCCCCAAAGAGGGGAGACAAAGCCTGGGAGTGTGGACCTCCTAGAACTGCACAGGACAGACCCATAGACCGGCGGAATGAAGCCCCGAAGGCCAAGACGATACCAATCTATGGAGTGCAGTATCCATCGGAACAGATACTACACCTTGATCTTAGCCAAAAGAAGTGAATTAATGTAATTTTCGGTAAAAAAAAAATGGCGTCTAAAAGCTATGTTGAATTAGAGAAAAACGGCCTGGGGGAGTCTAAAATTATTTTTTGATATTCAAAATTCATGTAATAAGTTGTTAAATAGTATTATACAATGTTTGTTGAAAGAAAATCCTTGTTATTATTACTTGTTAATTATTAATGTAATTTAAACAGTGTATATGTAGATAGACCGCTGTGCTGTCGTAGATTCGTTATAAATACTGATAGAAATCTCTCCAAAAATTTCAATTTCGGATCCTTTCTCAGCCTTTTGGCTAAGATCAAAGTGTAGTATCTGTTCTCGGCAATTTGCCTTTTAATGCTCTCTGGAGGATGGTGGAGGAGGGGAAAACAGCATTCCCGGGGTTCAAGCTAATTGACGAGGAGCACCCTTCCCTTAAAAAATTATCGTTTCAATGTCCGGGGAGGGTCCCTGTTTATGTTCACCCCTCTTTCTTTCGGGCCCTTAAACTAACCTTCCCCTTGGACGTGGGAGGTTTGGCACGAGACGGACGGATTTCGTCCGAACTGCTGACCGGCAGTCTCGGTCAGGCCTTCGGCGTCCTCACTCCCGAGGACTTTAGCCCCGTTTGCGACACTAACTGATGGGGATCACAAATTTGAACTTGGCTTGTTGGAATGTGAGGGGCATGAGATCCCGAGGCAAAGCTGCTCGCGTGCTAAGGGATCTCGTGGCCCGTAAGGTAGATGTAGCTGCAATTGAAGAGACCCACTTCTGTTCGTACGGGGATTGTGATGTGCTGACTGACGACTTTGACGTCTACTCAGCATATGGCGATGTTCGTAGGAGTGGCATCTCGGTGATGGTTAGACGCAGCCTGTCGGCAAACGTTAGCGTTGTTCATACGGATGCGGCGGGACGGCTGGTCGTGGTCGATGTTGCCGTCGAAAACAGTGAGTTTCGGATCGTTGCGGTTTATGCGCCCAACATTGCTGGCGAGAGGGTTTCCTTTTTTCGACGGTTGGAGGCGTTCCTCGGGGGTCCGGAGCGAGTAGTTTTAATGGGGGACTGGAATGCCATCCTAGACCCCAAGATAGATAAGGTCGGTGGGAATAGAGGGTCGGCGTGGTGTGAGAGCAGTCTGTCTGACCTGATGGCCTCGTGCGATCTTGTCGACAGATTTCGTGTCGATCACCCAGGGCGGGAGATGTGGACGTGGTATACTAGCGCGGCCTTCTGTCCGAGTACCTACTTGGACAGAATGTTAGTTAGAAGAGGCGACATAGATTTCTTATCTTGTCCCACGTTCACTATGTTAGGACATTCGGACCATAAATTAGTTATGGCCCGTCTGAACTTAAGCGATAGGCCTAGGTTGGCTGGGTACTGGAAGTTTAATACCTCCTTGCTGGAGATACGAGACTTCCGGGAACAGCTGACGTTACTACTTCAGCAGGGATTAGTGGGGGTGGTTATCGGGAGTAGATACTGGGTCAAAACTAAGGCTCGTGTTAGAAGCTTTTGTGTCCGCTACAGCCAGCGCCTCGCTCAAGATAGGGCTAGGACACAAAAGCAGGCAGAGGATAAGATGACCCGGGCGGTGGCGGGGGGGGATCCCCTAGAGATAGCCTTAATTACGGGGGACCTCAATCGCTTGGCCAGCGAGCGATATGAGGGACAAGTAGTTAGAGCTAGGTTAAAGAAAGTCTCTAACGAAGCCGTGAATGTTGACGCTGTTGAGCGTAAGGCTGCTTTACGTCGTGGCTCGGACGGGTACATTCGGAAGGTGAAAAACCTGGAAGGACATACCCTGGTATCGACTCGTGAGATTTGTGAGGGGTTCCGTGAGCATTTGGAGGAACGCTTCACCCAACTGCCCAGACTCCGCGGCCAGGAGTTTGACAGCTATTTGGCTGACTCGCCCCGCCTCGAGGCGGCTCGAGCAGCTGGCTGTGATGGCAGGATTACGGAGGGCGAGATCGTTACTGCGTTGAAGCAGGTCGGCTTGAACAAATCTCCAGGACTCGATGGTCTGCCGTACGAAATGTATTTGAGGCTGTCGCCCATGTTTGTCCCAATTCTGAAGGATGTGTTTAACCACTGGTTTGCTCAGGAGTCAATCCCTGGACAGGTAACCAAAGGAGTGGTCACATTACTGAAGAAGGGGGACCAACCTGGTGGGGGTAATTTAGACGATTACAGGCCCATAACTCTGCTAAACACAGAGTTAAAGATTTTGGCCCGCGTTCTTGCGAACCGCCTGCAGGTTGTTATCGGTGATTTGATCAAGCCTGAGCAGAACTTTGCTGTGAAGGGGAGGTCGATTCAGAACAACTTGCATTTGATTCGCATGATCATAGAGGGGACAGAAGACGACGCTGAAGCCGCGCTGATCAATTTAGATCAGTCCAAGGCTTTCGATAGGGTCGACCATGGTTTCCTGAAAGCTGTTTTAGCGGCTGCCGGTTTTGGTCCGGACTTCCGCAGGTGGATCTCCATTCTGTATGACTCGCCGACGGCAGTGGTGCAAGTCAATGGAAAGAGGTCGGAATCGTTCGTTGTTTCTCGGTCGGTACGTCAGGGTTGTCCGCTGTCGCCCCTGCTCTACATCCTGGCGTTGGAACCCTTCCTTCGCAAATTAAGGGATCAGGCGACAACACCAGTCCTGCGCGGAATCGCTATCCCTCCTCGCAAAGCGCGAGTCAGGGTTTCCGCGTTTGCCGATGATGTCACCGTTTTCGTGTCGAGCCGTACTGACATTCGAACGGTGATTAAGGCGCTCGCTCGGTACGAAGAAGTGACAGGGGCCATAGTCAACCGCAGCAAGTCGAACGGCCTGCGGTTGGGTGCCTGGAGCGGAGAGACCGCTCTTCCAGGTGACTTCAGCTGGTCGGATGGCCCGGTTCGAATCCTCGGCGTATGGTTCGGGCCGGGCCTCCAGCTGGAAAAGAACTGGTCGGAAGTACAGACAAAGGTCGAATCGTCGGTCCAGGCTTGGATTCGAAGGAAGCTTTCCTTAAAGGGCAGAGCGGAGGCGTGCGCCACTTACGTCTTCCCTCTCATCCTTTACCGGCTGTCTGTACTACCACTGCCTGCGGCCCGCCTTCACGCTTTCACGCGCTTGCTCTTCTCGCTTCTTTGGAAGGGCCGGAAAGCGTACGTCCGCAGACAGGTCTGTACTCAAGTTCCGAGTGTGGGAGGCTTGGGGATGCCTGACTTGGCAAGTCATCGACATGCCGAGAGACTGGCTTTCCTGAGTCGGACTTTGATGGAAGACACTCCGTGGGTCCCTGCGGTCGGGAGCGCCTTTCCCAACCTCATACCCGACCTCTCGGTCGAAGGTCGACGTAGGCCGAGAGGGGAGCCCTTGTTCTTCGCCGAATGCCGGGCCGCGCTTAGAGCGTTGCCGGGGTCCAGTAACCTTGCCCGGTCTAGGAAGAGACTATATCGGGATCTAGTGGAGGGTACCGCTTCGGACCCACTTGAGGAGCGGCTTGGATGGTCGAGGGAGGAGTCCCGCTCCCAGTGGAGTTGGGCGCCGGGCCAGAGTTATCTCAACAATTCTGAGTATTCTCTGACCTGGCGACTGGTTCGGAACGCACTGCCCCTCTATGGCAGACTACGCAGAGATGGCTTAAGGGACGTCCCCTTATGCCCGCGCTGTGAAGACGACGAAGAAGAAACGGCCGAGCACGCCTTTTTCACCTGCAGCAAAGTTCGACGTCTCTGGGAGTATGTCGGAGAGGTGACGGCTCGCATCGACGCCGAGCAGCCGATGGTCCTGGATGTCGCATCTGTCATCAACAACGCAGCTCCGCAATGGACGGGGGAAAAACGAATGGTGTTTCTGACCATCCTAGCCGTAGCGAGACTAGTGACGTGGGTTACACGTCTTGATGAGGTTCATGGGGTTGGATCGGTTTCGGATCGCGATCTGGTAGTTTACTTTAAACATCAACTTAAAGTGAAAATCAGATGCGATTGGAAGCGATTACATCGCATGGATTTCAATAGGAGATGGGTGCATGACACTAGTTTGTGCATCCGACGAGGCGCCAAGTTTGAGTTCGTGTTCCCTCCATAGTTATGGCACACGCGGTACTAGGTTCTACGGAACCCACCCCTGTAGACTTTTTTAATTAAAAGAGCAACTCTTAACTAGTAGGAATGAGAGATATCCTGTCCCTATATTATTTTTGCCGGCACTAGAGAGCTTCCAAAGATTCCCACTTCCATTTTTTACTTTGTCCCCGGTCGCTTGAAACCTTTGGCATTACCATCTTGGAAGCCGCCATCCACCCCAGATCCCATTCCCGATGAAGTTATTTTTGAATACCCCTCTTTTAAATTCCCACTCCCATTTAGGGACTGACCCGCTTGTTTTCGGTCTTGGGGCCGGAAAACAGCGGGTGGTCCAACACTTAGCAACGAGGGAAAGACGGGCCATACTAACCCCCCTTTTTTATCATTTTATTTGGTTCTTTATTTTTCTTTCTTTTTTGGGTGTTTTTAATAATTTTTTCCCACTCCCACGATAATTATTATTTACAACGGAAAATTTTTGGGATATGTTAAGTAGGGATCCATCCACAGAGTGAATGCGGTATTTTGGTGCAAGAAACTGGTTAAGAGTAAGAAAAAGTTTTTATTTTCTGTTTTTGTTGTATTTTTGTTGGAAATAAAAAATGTTAAATGCTTGTGTCACTTATCCCCGACCCCCCCTCCCCCTACATCCCGGGCGCTATGCCTAAGGTCTGGTGAGTTCCCTAAGGTTTGTAAAATCTCCATCTGTAGATAAAGATGGAGGTTGTCCGAGGGAATTCACCGGCCTAAATAACTTCTCGGCAATTTGCCTTGAGATCAAGTGTATTATCCGATAGGTGTCGGTTTTACACTGTCAAATCAAAAATCAGATTATCATTTTATTTTTTAATCCCTTTTCCTTTTGGGAATTTCATCTCCCCTAAAGTACAGGCTAATACCCTCGGTCGGGATCTCACCGACGATTACTTATACTCCTCCCCCTCCCCTGAATTTCACCTGGGGCGTTCACACCGGCGAATGCTGACACTCCACCTCCCCAAGTTTCGCCTGAGGCGCTCATCCGGCGAATGCCGACACTCCCCCTCCCCAGATTTGGCCTGAGGCGCTCATACCGGCGAATGCCGACATTCCTCCTCCCCAGATTTGGCCTGGGGCGCTCATACCGGCGAATGCCGACATTCCTCCTCCCCAGATTTGGCCTGAGGCGCTCATACCGGTGAATGCCGACATTCCCCCTCCCCAGATTTGGCCTGAGGCGCTCATACCGGCGAATGCCGACATTCCTCTTCCCCAGATTTGGCTGAGGCGCTCATACCGGCGAATGCCGACATTCCCCCTCCCCAGATTTCGCCTGAGGCGCTCATACCGGCGAATGCCGACATTCCTCCTCCCCAGATTTCGCCTAGGGCGCTCATACCGGCGAATGCCGACATTCCCCCTCCCCAGATTTGGCCTGAGGCACCCCACCGCCGAATGCCGACATTCCCCCTCCGCAGATTTGGCCTGTGGCGCTCACATCGGTGAATGCCGACATTCCCCCCCCCTCCCCCCCATTTGGCCTGAGATGAGGAGGTAATGCCTGGGAGTATTATATCAGGATAACAGAACGGCCATAGTGAGGAAGGGAGGGGGGAAGAAATATTAGCGTCTATTAATAATTAAGAAAGAAAGGGTGGGAGTGAGAGGGAAAGAAGAAAGAAAGGAAAAAAAATGGTTGTAGTGTGAGTGAATTTCCTCCCGCCACTCCCTTACTCTGACGTCATATCTAGTTTATCGTGACTTTGCATTATTTTTCTTCTCAAATTAGTATAAATAACGTTGAAAAATGGAGTTAAAAGCCACCCCCCATTGGAGAAAAGTGCTCAGTCGACCCCGGAAGAGTCAATTTTTTTTTCCGGTTCCGAGATATTAGACGCGCCTGGGCTGGCCGGTCGGAATGATGTCACCCGTGTGACCATGTGTTGGGTACTTTCGGAGGAGAAGCTTTACATACATACATACATACATACATCCATACAGACAGGTGGGATTTATATAATAGACTAGCGGGGCTACCCGGCGTTGCTCGGGGTCATAAAAACATAATTGAAGAAAAATCGCGTGGGTAACATCTTTATATTAAAACTTCTATTTCTCTCCCTCTCTCTCTATAGCTGTCTCTTTATCTTTCTACTTTTATCTACCCTGGTCGCTACTTTTAAATTTTGCCTTTTGCGAAAGCTGTTCCTTCCCCACCATTTCATCCTACGTTTCACAGGGCAATAGTATGACTTATTTCTATTAAAAGTACCACCACTGTCTGCGCCTTCTATATAGGTACCGGTGTTCATACTATATATTTTGAATCCCCTCATGATTTCCTTCATCATTTTAACTCCCCTCGTTGTATTCATCATTTTCGATCTCCTCATACTATTAATCATTTTCAATCCCCTCATAATATTCTTCATCATTTTCAATCTCCTCATACTATTAATCATTTTCAATCCCCTCATAATATTCTTCATCATTTTCAATCCTCTCGTAATATTCCTCATCATTTTCAATCCGGTCATGATATTCTTAATAATTTTCAATCCTCTCATGATATTCTTCATTTTTTCAATCCTCTCATGATATTCTTCATTATTTTCAATCCCCTCATGATATTCTTCATCATTTTCAATCCCCTCATGATATTCTTCATCATTTTCAATCCTCTCATGGTATATTTCATCATTTTCGATCCCCTCATGATATTCTTCTCATTTTCAATCCCCTCATGATATTATTCATCATTTTCAATCCTCTCACGGTATTCTTCATAATTTCCAATCCTGTCAGTCTATTCTTCATAATTTCCAATCCTGTCAGTCTATTCTTCATAATTTCCAATCCTCTCATGACATTCTTCATCATTTTCAATCCTCTCATGACATTCTTCATCATTTTCAATCCTCTCATGACATTCTTCATCATTTTCAATCCTCTCATGACATTCTTCATCATTTTCAATCCTCTCATGACATTCTTCATCATTTTCAATCCCCTCATGACAGTCTTCATCATTTTCAATCCTCTCATGATAGTCTTCATCATTTTCAATCCTCTCATGATAGTCTTCATCATTTTCAATCCTCTCATGATAGTCTTCATCATTTTCAATCCTCTCATGATAGTCTTCATCATTTTCAATCCTCTCATGATAGTCTTCATCATTTTCAATCCTCTCATGATAGTCTTCATCATTTTCAATCCTCTCATGATAGTCTTCATCATTTTCAATCCTCTCATGATAGTCTTCATCATTTTCAATCCTCTCATGATAGTCTTCATCATTTTCAATCCTCTCATGATAGTCTTCATCATTTTCAATCCTCTCATGATAGTCTTCATCATTTTCAATCCTCTCATGATAGTCTTCATCATTTTCAAACTTCTCATGATAGTCTTCATCATTTTCAATCCTCTCATGATATTCTTCATCATTTTCAATCCTCTCATGATATTCTTCATCATTTTCAATCCCTCATGATATTATTCATCATTTTAAATTCCCTCATGGTATTCTTCATCATTTCCAATCCTGTCAGTCTATCCTTCTTCATTTTAAATCCTCTCATGATAGTCTTCATCATTTTCAATCCTCTCATGACATTCTTCATCATTTTCAATCCCCTTATGATAGTCTTCATCATTTTCAATCCCCTCATGATAGTCTTTATCATTTTCAATCCCCTCATGATAGTGTACATCATTTTCAATCCCCTCATGATAGTGTACATCATTTTCAATCCCCTCATGATAGTCTTCATCATTTTCAATCCCCTCATGATAGTCTTCATCATTTTCAATCCCCTCATGATAGTCTTCATCATTTTCAATCCCCTCATGATAGTCTTTATCATTTTCAATCCCCTCATGATAGTGTACATCATTTTCAATCCCCTCATGATAGTGTACATCATTTTCAATCCCCTCATGATAGTCTTCATCATTTTCAATCCCCTCATGATAGTCTTCATCATTTTCAATCCTCTCATGATAGTCTTCATCATTTTCAATCCTCTCATGATAGTCTTTATCATAGCTCTATCTAGGATATTGAGCACTTTTCTCTCGGACAACACCGAGTACTTTGAAAATCAAGGAGGCCTCATGAGTACTACTGAAATCACTTACGTATCCTCTCTCCTTCTGATCTGCAAAATAGTCCAAAGGGGAACAAAGATGGCGTTAAAATATTTTCCAAACCTATCACTACAGTAGCTCTATCTAGGACATTGAGCACTTTTCTCCCGGCCAACGCCGAGTACTTTGATAATCAAGGATGCCTCCTGAGGACTACTGAAATCACTTAGGTATCCTCTCTCCTTCTGATCTGCGAAATAGTCCAAAGGGGAACGAAGATGGCGTTGAAATATTTTCCAAACCTATCACTACTATAGCTCTATCTAGTACATTGAGCACTTTTCTCCCGGACAACGCCGAGTACTTTAATAATAAAGGAGGCCTCCTGAGGACTACTGAAATCACTTAGGTGTCCTCTCTCCTACTGATCTGCGAAATAGTCCAAAGGGGAACGAATATGGCGTTAAAATATTTTCTAAACCTATCACTACAGTAGCTCTATATAGGACATTGAGCATTTTTTTTCCCGGAAAGCGCCGAGTACTTTGAAAATCAAAGAGGCCTCCTGGGGACAACTGAAATCAGTTAGGTATCCTCCCTCCTTTTCATCTGCAAAATTGTCCAAAGGGGAAAGAAGATGGCGTTAAAATATTTTCTAAACCTATCACTACAGTAGCTCTATCTAGGATATTGAGCACTTTTCTCCCGGACAACGCCGAGTACTTTGAAAATCAAGGTTGCCTCCTGAGCACTACGTAAATTACTTAGGTATCCTCCCTCCTTTTCATCTGCAAAATAGTCCAAAGGGGATCGAAGATGGCGTTAAAATATTTTCCAAACCTATCACTACAGTAGCTCTATCTAGGATATTGAGCACTTTTCTCCCGGACAACGCCGAGTACTTTGAAAATCAAGGAGGCCTCCTGAGCACTACTGAAATTACTTAGGTATCCTCCCTCCTTTTCATCTGCAAAATAGTCCAAAGGGGAACGAATATGGCGTTAAAATATTTTCCAAACCTATCACTACAGTAGCTCTATCTAGGATATTGAGCACTTTTCTCCCGGACAACGCCGAGTACTTTGAAAATCAAGGAGGCCTCCTGAGCACTACTGAAATTACTTAGGTATCCTCCCTCCTTTTCATCTGCAAAATAGTCCAAAGGGGAACGAAGATGGCGTTAAAATATTTTCCAAACCTATCACTACAGTAGCTCTATCTAGGATATTGAGCACTTTTCTCCCGGACAACGCCGAGTACTTTGAAAATCAAGGAGGCCTCATGAGCACTACTGAAATTACTTAGGTATCCTCCCTCCTTTTCATCTGCAAAATAGTCCAAATAGGAACGAAGATGGCGTTAAAATATTTTCTAAACCTATCACTACAGTAGCTCTATCTTGGATATTGAGCCCTTTTCTCCCGGACAACGCCGAGTACATGAAAATCAAGGAGGCTTTCTGAGCACTACTGAAATTACTTAGGTATCCTCCCTCCTTTTCATCTGCAAAATAGTCCAAAGGGGAACGAAGATGGCGTTAAAATATTTTCCAAACCTATCACTACAGTAGCTCTATCTAGGATATTGAGCACTTTTCTCCCGGACAACGCCGAGTACTTTGAAAATCAAGGAGGCCTCCTGAGCACTACTGAAATTACTTAGGTATCCTCCCTCATTTTCATCTGCAAAATAGTCCAAAGGGGAACGAAGATGGCGTTAAAATATTTTCCAAACCTATCACTACAGTAGCTCTATCTAGGATATTGAGCACTTTTCTCCCGGACAACGCCGAGTACTTTGAAAATCAAGGAGGCCTCATGAGCACTACTGAAATTACTTAGGTATCCTCCCTCCTTTTCATCTGCAAAATAGTCCAAATAGGAACGAAGATGGCGTTAAAATATTTTCCAAACCTATCACTACAGTAGCTCTATCTAGGATATTGAGCGCTTTTCTCCCGGACAACGCCGAATAATTTGAAAATCAAGGAGGCCTCCTGAGCACTACGTAAATTACTTAGGTATCCTCCCTCCTTTTCATCTGCAAAATAGTCCAAAGGGGATCGAAGATGGCGTTAAAATATTTTCCAAACCTATCACTACAGTAGCTCTATCTAGGATATTGAGCACTTTTCTCTCGGACAACGCCGAGTACTTTGAAAATCAAGGAGGCCTCCTGAGCACTACTGAAATTACTTAGGTATCCTCCCTCCTTTTCATCTGCAAAATAGTCCAAAGGGGAACGAAGATGACGTTAAAATATTTTCCAAACCTATCACTACAGTAGCTCTATCTAGGATATTGAGCACTTTTCTCCCGGACAACGCCGAGTACTTTGAAAATCAAGGAGGCCTCCTGAGCACTACTGAAATTACTTAGGTATCCTCCCTCCTTTTCATCTGCAAAATAGTCCAAAGGGGAACGAAGATGGCGTTAAAATATTTTCCAAACCTATCACTACAGTAGCTCTATCTAGGATATTGAGCACTTTTCTCCCGGACAACGCCGAGTACTTTGAAAATCAAGGAGGCCTCCTGAGCACTACTGAAATTACTTAGGTATCCTCCCTCCTTTTCATCTGCAAAATAGTCCAAAGGGGAACGAAGATGGCGTTAAAATATTTTCCAAACCTATCACTACAGTAGCTCTATCTAGGATATTGAGCACTTTTCTCCCGGACAACGCCGAGTACTTTGAAAATCAAGGAGGCCTCCTGAGCACTACTGAAATTACTTAGGTATCCTCCCTCCTTTTCATCTGCAAAATTGTCCAAAGGGGAACGAAGATGGCGTTAAAATATTTTCCAAACCTATCACTACAGTAGCTCTATCTAGGATATTGAGCACTTTTCTCCCGGACAACGCCGAGTACTTTGAAAATCAAGGAGGCCTCCTGAGAACTACTGAAATTACTTAGGTATCCTCCCTCCTTTTCATCTGCAAAATAGTCCAAAGGGGAACGAAGATGGCGTTAAAATATTTTCCAAACCTATCACTACAGTAGCTCTATCTAGGATATTGAGCACTTTTCTCCCGGACAACGCCGAGTACTTTGAAAATCAAGGAGGCCTCCTGAGAACTACTGAAATTACTTAGGTATCCTCCCTCCTTTTCATCTGCAAAATAGTCCAAAGGGGAACGAAGATGGCGTTAAAATATTTTCCAAACCTATCACTACAGTAGCTCTATCTAGGATATTGAGCACTTTTCTCCCGGACAACGCCGAGTACTTTGAAAATCAAGGAGGCCTCCTGAGCACTACTGAAATTACTTAGGTATCCTCCCTCCTTTTCATCTGCAAAATAGTCCAAAGGGGAACGAAGATGGCGTTAAAATATTTTCCAAACCTATCACTACAGTAGCTCTATCTAGGATATTGAGCGCTTTTCTCCCGGACAACGCCGAATACTTTGAAAATCAAGGAGGCCTCCTGAGCACTACGTATATTACTTAGGTATCCTCCCTCCTTTTCATCTGCAAAATAGTCCAAAGGGGATCGAAGATGGCGTTAAAATATTTTCCAAACCTATCACTACAGTAGCTCTATCTAGGATATTAAGCACTTTTCTCCCGGACAACGCCGAGTACTTTGAAAATCAAGGAGGCCTCCTGAGAACTACTGAAATTACTTAGGTATCCTCCCTCCTTTTCATCTGCAAAATAGTCCAAAGGGGAACGAAGATGGCGTTAAAATATTTTCCAAACCTATCACTACAGTAGCTCTATCTAGGATATTGAGCACTTTTCTCCCGGACAACGCCGAGTACTTTGAAAATCAAGAAGGCCTCCTGAGAACTACTGAAATGTCTTAGGTATCCTCCCTCCTTTTCATCTGCAAAATAGTCCAAAGGGGAACGAAGATGGCGTTAAAATATTTTCCAAACCTATCACTACAGTAGCTCTATCTAGGATATTGAGCACTTTTCTCCCGGACAACGCCGAGTACTTTGTAAATCAAGGAGGCCTCCTGAGCACTACTGAAATTACTTAGGTATCCTCCCTGCTTTTCATCTGCAAAATAGTCCAAATAGGAACGAAGATGGCGTTAAAATATTTTCCAAACCTATCACTACAGTAGCTCTATCTAGGATATTGAGCGCTTTTCTCCCGGACAACGCCGAATACTTTGAAAATCAAGGAGGCCTCCTGAGCACTACGTAAATTACTTAGGTATCCTCCCTCCTTTTCATCTGCAAAATAGTCCAAAGGGGATCGAAGATGGCGTTAAAATATTTTCCAAACCTATCACTACAGTAGCTCTATCTAGGATATTGAGCACTTTTCTCCCGGACAACGCCGAGTACTTTGAAAATCAAGGAGGCCTCCTGAGCACTACTGAAATTACTTAGGTATCCTCCCTCCTTTTCATCTGCAAAATAGTCCAAAGGGGAACGAAGATGGCGTTAAAATATTTTCCAAACCTATCACTACAGTAGCTCTATCTAGGATATTGAGCACTTTTCTCCCGGACAACGCCGAGTACTTTGAAAATCAAGGAGGCCTCATGAGCACTACTGAAATTACTTAGGTATCCTCCCTCCTTTTCATCTGCAAAATAGTCCAAATAGGAACGAAGATGGCGTTAAAATATTTTCCAAACCTATCACTACAGTAGCTCTATCTAGGATATTGAGCGCTTTTCTCCCGGACAACGCCGAATAATTTGAAAATCAAGGAGGCCTCCTGAGCACTACGTAAATTACTTAGGTATCCTCCCTCCTTTTCATCTGCAAAATAGTCCAAAGGGGATCGAAGATGGCGTTAAAATATTTTCCAAACCTATCACTACAGTAGCTCTATCTAGGATATTGAGCACTTTTCTCCCGGACAACGCCGAGTACTTTGAAAATCAAGGAGGCCTCCTGAGCACTACTGAAATTACTTAGGTATCCTCCCTCCTTTTCATCTGCAAAATAGTCCAAATAGGAACGAAGATGGCGTTAAAATATTTTCCAAACCTATCACTACAGTAGCTCTATCTAGGATATTGAGCGCTTTTCTCCCGGACAACGCCGAATACTTTGAAAATCAAGGAGGCCTCCTGAGCACAACGTATATTACTTAGGTATCCTCCCTCCTTTTCATCTGCAAAATAGTCCAAAGGGGATCGAAGATGGCGTTAAAATATTTTCCAAACCTATCACTACAGTAGCTCTATCTAGGATATTGAGCACTTTTCTCCCGGACAACGCCGAGTACTTTGAAAATCAAGGAGGCCTCCTGAGAACTACTGAAATTACTTAGGTATCCTCCCTCCTTTTCATCTGCAAAATAGTCCAAAGGGGAACGAAGATGGCGTTAAAATATTTTCCAAACCTATCACTACAGTAGCTCTATCTAGGATATTGAGCACTTTTCTCCCGGACAACGCCGAGTACTTTGAAAATCAAGAAGGCCTCCTGAGAACTACTGAAATGTCTTAGGTATCCTCCCTCCTTTTCATCTGCAAAATAGTCCAAAGGGGAACGAAGATGGCGTTAAAATATTTTCCAAACCTATCACTACAGTAGCTCTATCTAGGATATTGAGCACTTTTCTCCCGGACAACGCCGAGTACTTTGAAAATCAAGGAGGCCTCCTGAGCACTACTGAAATTACTTAGGTATCCTCCCTGCTTTTCATCTGCAAAATAGTCCAAATAGGAACGAAGATGGCGTTAAAATATTTTCCAAACCTATCACTACAGTAGCTCTATCTAGGATATTGAGCGCTTTTCTCCCGGACAACGCCGAATACTTTGAAAATCAAGGAGGCCTCCTGAGCACTACGTAAATTACTTAGGTATCCTCCCTCCTTTTCATCTGCAAAATAGTCCAAAGGGGATCGAAGATGGCGTTAAAATATTTTCCAAACCTATCACTACAGTAGCTCTATCTAGGATATTGAGCACTTTTCTCCCGGACAACGCCGAGTACTTTGAAAATCAAGGAGGCCTCCTGAGCACTACTGAAATTACTTAGGTATCCTCCCTGCTTTTCATCTGCAAAATAGTCCAAATAGGAACGAAGATGGCGTTAAAATATTTTCCAAACCTATCACTACAGTAGCTCTATCTAGGATATTGAGCGCTTTTCTCCCGGACAACGCCGAATACTTTGAAAATCAAGGAGGCCTCCTGAGCACTACGTAAATTACTTAGGTATCCTCCCTCCTTTTCATCTGCAAAATAGTCCAAAGGGGAACGAAGATGGCGTTAAAATATTTTCCAAACCTATCACTACAGTAGCTCTATCTAGGATATTGAGCGCTTTTCTCCCGGACAACGCCGAGTACTTTGAAAACCAAGGAGGCCTCCTGAGCACTACTGAAATTACTTAGGTATCCTCCCTCCTTTTCATCTGCAAAATAGTCCAAAGGGGATCGAAGATGGCGTTAAAATATTTTCCAAACCTATCACTACAGTAGCTCTATCTAGGATATTGAGCACTTTTCTCCCGGACAACGCCGAGTACTTTGAAAATCAAGGAGGCCTCCTGAGCACTACTGAAATCAATTAGGTATCCTCACTCCTTTTCATCTGCAAAATTGTCCAAAGGGGAACGAAGATGTTAATTTTACATAAGAATACGCTTTTATATGTTATTTATATTCTCTAACCTTGTTTTAAAAACCTAAATTGTGTTTTTAAACGTGAGTTATCGCTCTTCCTTAGTTATCCTCTAACAAATAAATTCAAGTTGGCCTTGTAAAGCTAGCGCCCGAGAAGGTTAGCACTCTGGCCATTCAAAATTGCCTGGGCCGCCCCGTCGGGATTCCCCCGGTAGAGGCGCCTCAGTAAGCAATAAACTTACTCCTCCCCAAAGAGGGGAGGCAAAGCCTGGGAGTGTGGACCTCTTAGAACTGCACAGGACAGACCCATAGACCGGCGGAATGAAGCCCCGAAGGCCAAGACGATACCAGTCTATGGAGTTCAGTATCCATCGGAACAGATACTACACCTTGATCTTAGCAGCCAAAAGAAGTGAATTAATGTAATTTTCGGTTAAAAAAAAATGGCGTCTAAAAGCTATGTTGAATTAGAGAAAAACGGCCTGGGGAAGTCTAAAATTATTTGTTGATATTCAAAATTGATGTAATAAGTTGTTAAATAGTATTATACAATGTTTGTTGAAAGAAAATCCTAGTTATTATTACTTGTTAATTTATTAATGTAATTTAAACAGTGTATAGTGGATAGACCGCTGTACTGTGGTAGATTCGTTATAAATACTGATAGAAATCGTTCCCAAAATTTTAATTTCGGATGCTTTCCTGGCCTTTTGGCATCGTCAGCAGCAGTAGACAAGGAGTCCACAGAGAAGGGGAGGAAGCCCACCCCGACCCCTATACCAACCAAGGGGAGACCGATGCCTGCAGCTTTGAAGAGGAAGCTGACAGCCCTCTCATCAGAATCGGAGGAAGAGGGAAAGGAGGTGGAAGCAGCAATGGAGCCCCCCAAAAGAAAGGACCCAAAAGCTAAAAAAGTCCGGGAGTCAGCAAGAGAGGAGGAAAACATTAAATCTTTAGCCCCCTCCGAGTCAATGGAACAGGAAAATGTTCCTCTCAAGTTTTACACTCCCTTAAACAGCCCTCGGGATAGGTCCCCAGTGTCGGCGAGACAGAGGGAAGAGGAGGCTCCCATCCCAGTAGCGCCGCCGGCCTCTGAACCAGAAGGAGCTGCTGAGGGAGTCATGCCAGAAGTCGTTCCAGGAAGAAAGCAAGAGGTCATTCCAGAAGTCGTCCCGGTACCACCTCCTCCTACGCCAGTGAGACGGGAGAAGACTAGGAGGTTCCCCTTTCTGCCGGGGGTAAGGATCTGTGAGGCGGATTCATTACAGGTCCAATCAGACCTCAATGGAAGGCAGAGGCGATACATTAAGCAGCTGGAGAGCTTCACCCACGTAGGAGGAAAACAGGTGCAAGACCCCCGAAATTTTAAAAATGCACCCAAAATTATAACGTTTGTGAGGCAGGAAACCGGGAACGGGAGGGAGAAAGCATTATGGAGAATGCTTAGGGCGGCCAAGGACGCAATCCCGGAGCAACCCCTTATAGAAGAGGAGCACCCTTCATTTAAGGAAATTAAGTCCAAATGTAGTGGGAGGGTCCCCATTTATGTTCACCCCTCATTTTTTCGGGCTTTAAAATTAACTTTCCCCGTGGACGTGGGAGGTTTGGCACGAGACGGACGGATTTCGTCCGAACTGCTGACCGGCAGTCTCAGTCAGACCTTCGGCGTCCTCACTCCCGAGGACTTTAGCCCCGTGTGTGACACTAATTGATGGGGACCACAAATTTAAACTTGGCTTGTTGGAATGTGAGGGGCATGAGATCCCGAAGCAGGGCTGCTCGCGTGCTGAGGGATCTCGTGGCCCGTGAGGTAGATGTAGCTGCGATTGAAGAGACCCACTTCGATTCGTATGGGGATTGTGATGTGCTGACTGACGACTATGACGTCTACTCAGCATATGGCGATGCTCATAGTTGTGGCATCTCTTTGTTAGTGAGACGCACCCTGCCTGCGGCGGTGAGCGTTGTTCATGCGGATGCGGTGGGACGACTGGTCGTGGTCGATGTTGCCGTTGAAAACAGCAAGTTTCGGATCGTTGCGGTTTATGCGCCCAACATTGCTGGCGAGAGGGTTTCCTTTTTTCGACGGTTGGAGGCGTTCCTCAAGGGTCCGGAGCGAGTAGTTTTAATGGGGGACTGGAATGCCATCCTAGACCCCAAGATAGATAAGGTCGGTGGGAATAGAGGGTCGGCGAGGTGGGAAAGCAGTCTGTCTGACCTGATGGCCTCATGCGATCTTGTCGACAGATTTCGCGTTGATCACCCAGGGCGGGAGATGTGGACGTGGCATACTAGCGCGGCCTTCTGTCCGAGTACTTACTTGGACAGAATGTTAGTTAGAAGAGGCGACGTAGATTTCATATCTTGTCCCACGTTCACTTGGTTAGGACATTCGGACCATAAATTGGTTACGGCCCGGTTGAACTTAAGTGATAGGCCTAGGTTGGCTGGGTACTGGAAGTTTAATACCTCCTTACTGGAGATACGAGACTTCCGGGAACAGCTAACGTTACTACTCCAGCGGGGATTAGTGGGGGTGGTTATCGGGAGTAGGTACTGGGTTAAAACTAAGGCTCAGGTTAGGAACTTTTGTGTCCGCTACAGCCAGCGCCTCGCTCAAGATAGGGCTAGGACGCAAAAGCAAGTAGAGGATAAGATGACCCGGGCGGTGGCTGGGGGGGATCCCCTAGAGATAGCATTAATTACGGGGGACCTCAATCGCTTGGCTAGCGAGCGATATGAAGGTCAAGTAGTTAGAGCTAGATTAAAGAAAGTCTCTAACGAAGCCGTGAACGTTGACGCTGTTGAGCGTAAGGCTGCTTTACGTCGTGGTTCGGATGGGTACATTCGGAAGGTAAAAAACCTGGAAGGACATACTCTGGTATCGTCTCGTGAGATCTGTGAGGGGTTCCGTGAGCATTTGGGGGAACGCTTCACCCAACTGCCCAGACTCCGCGGCCAGGAGTTTGACAGCTATTTGGCTGACTCGCCCCGCCTCGAGGCGGCTCGAGCAGCTGGCTGTGATGGCAGGATTACGGAGGGCGAGATCGTTACTGCGTTGAAGCAGGTCGGCTTGAACAAATCTCCGGGACTCGATGGTCTGCCGTACGAAATGTATTTGAGGCTGTCGCCCATGTTTGTCCCAATTCTGAAGGATGTGTTTAACCACTGGTTTGTTCAGGAGTCAATCCCTGGACAGGTAACCAAAGGAGTGGTCACATTACTGAAGAAGAGGGACCAACCTGGTGGGGGAAATTTAGACGACTACAGGCCCATAACTCTGCTAAACACAGAGTTAAAGATTTTGGCCCGCGTTCTTGCGAACCGCCTGCAGGTTGTTATCGGTGATTTGATCAAGCCTGAGCAGAACTTTGCTGTGAAGGGGAGGTCGATTCAGAACAACTTGCATTTGATTCGCATGATCATAGAGGGGACAGAAGACGACGCTGAAGCCGCGCTGATCAATTTAGATCAGTCCAAGGCTTTCGATAGGGTCGACCATGGTTTCCTGAAAGCTGTTTTAGCGGCTGCCGGTTTTGGTCCGGACTTCCGCAGGTGGATCTCTATTCTGTATGACTCGCCGACGGCAGTGGTGCAAGTCAATGGAAAGAGGTCGGAATCGTTCGTTGTTTCTCGGTCGGTACGTCAGGGTTGTCCGCTGTCGCCCCTGCTCTACATCCTGGCGTTGGAACCCTTCCTTCGCAAATTAAGGGATGAGGCGACAACACCAGTCCTGCGCGGGATCGCTATCCCTCCTCGCAAAGCGCGAGTCAGGGTTTCCGCGTTTGCCGATGATGTCACCGTTTTCGTGTCGAGCCGTACTGACATTCGAACGGTGATTAAGGCGCTCGCTCGGTACGAAGAAGTGACAGGGGCCATAGTCAACCGCAGCAAGTCGAACGGCCTGCGGTTGGGTGCCTGGAGCGGAGAGACCGCTCTTCCAGGTGACTTCAGCTGGTCGGATGGCCCGGTTCGAATCCTCGGCGTGTGGTTCGGGCCGGGCCTCCAGCTGGAAAAGAACTGGTCGGAAGTACAGACAAAGGTCGAATCGTCGGTCCGGGCTTGGATTCGAAGGAAGCTTTCCTTAAAGGGCAGAGCGGAGGCGTGCGCCACTTACGTCTTTCCTCTCATCCTTTACCGGCTGTCTGTACTACCACTGCCTGCGGCCCGCCTTATCGCTTTCACGCGCTTACTCTTCTCGCTTCTTTGGAAGGGCCGGAAAGCGTACGTCCGCAGACAGGTCTGTACTCAAGTTCCGAGTGTGGGAGGCTTGGGGATGCCTGACTTGGCAAGTCATCGACATGCCGAGAGACTGGCTTTCCTGAGTCGGACTTTGATGGAAGACACTCCGTGGGTCCCTGCGGTCGGGAGCGCCTTTCCCAACCTCATACCCGACTTCTCGGTCGAAGGACGACGTAGGCCGAGAGGGGAGCCCTTGTTCTTCGCCGAATGCCGGGCCGCGCTTAGAGCGTTGCCGGGGTCCAGTAACCTTGCCCGGTCTAGGAAGAGACTATATCGGGATCTAGTGGAGGGTACCGCTTCGGACCCACTTGAGGAGCGGCTTGGATTGTCGAGGGAGGAGGCCCGCTCCCAGTGGAATTGGGCGCCAGGCCAGAGTTATCTCAACAATTCTGAGTATTCTCTGACCTGGCGACTGGTTCGGAACGCACTGCCCCTCTATGGCAGATTATGCAGAGATGGTTTAAGGGACGTCCCCTTATGCCCGCGCTGTGAAGACGACGAAGAAGAAACGGCCGAGCACGCCTTCTTCACCTGCAGCAAACTTCGACATCTCTGGGGATACGTCAGGGAGGTGACGGCCCGCATCGACGCCGAGCAGCCGATGGTCCTGGATGCAGCATCTGTCATCAACAACGCAGCACCGCCGTGGTCTGGGGAGAAACGAATGGTGTTTCTAGCCATCCTAGCCGTAGCAAGACTAGTGACGTGGGTTACACGTCTTAATGAGGTTCATGGGGTTGGATCTGTTTCAGATCGGGATCTGGTAGTTTACTTTAAACACCAACTTAAAGTGAAGATCAGATGCGATTGGAAACGATTACATCGCATGGATTTCGATAGGAGATGGGTGCATGACACTAGTTTGTGCATCCGACGAGGCGCCAAGTTTGAGTTCGTGTTCCCTCCATAGTTATGGCACACGCGGTACTGGGTTCTACGGAACCCACCCCTGTAGAGTTTTTTGATTTATTTCAAAAAACTGGTAACCTCTTAAACTAGTAGGAATGAAAGTTATCCTGTCCCTATTTTATTTTTGCCGGCACTAGAGAGCTTCCAAAGATTCCCACTTCCACTGTTTTATTTTGTCCCCGGTCTTTTGAAACCCTTGGCATTACTATCTTGGAAGACGCCATCCACCCAATGATCCCATTCCCGATGAATTTATTTTTTGAACACTCCTCTCTTAAGTTCCCACTCCCACTTAGTGACCGACCCGCTTGTTTTCGGTCTCGTGCCGGAAAACAGTGGGCGGTCTAACACTTAGTCATGAGGGAAAGCCGGGCCATACTAACTTTTCTACCATTTTATTTCGTTCTTTATTTTTCTTTCTTTTTGGGTGTTTTTAATATTTTTTCCCACTCCCACGATAATTCTTTTTTACATCGATGTTTTTTGGGGATATTTTAAGTAGGGATCCACCCACAGAGTGAATGCGGTATTTTGGTGCAAGAATCTAGTTTAGAGTCAGCAAATGTTCTTTTTATGTTGTTTGTAAAATTTTGTGAAATAAAAAACATTGAACAGCTTGTCTCACTTATCCCCGACCCCCCCTCCCCCTACATAACGGGCACTATGCCTAAGGTCTGGTGAGTTCCCAAGGTTTGTAAAATCTTCATCTGTAGATAAAGATGAGGGTTGTCCGAAGGAACTCACCTGCCTAAATAAACTGGCCTTTTGGCTAAGATCAAAGTGTAGTATCTGTTCTCAGTTACGACATTTTCGTCTTCCCAAAGACCAAGCGTCCCGCTACCGGGCCCGTTGGCTAGGTTTAAAGCGTTTTCTTGCCCCTTTGGGGCTTTTGTTACTTTTTTTCCTCCCCCTTTTGGGGATTTTTTCTCTTTTTTTTGTTTTTTTATGATCTTTCTAGTTCCTCCCCCGTTGGGGAGGCAGCTCCCACTTGGTTTTAGAGCTAATTTCTCACTTTTCTCTATCTAGTTCCAGCTCCCACTTGGTTTTAGAGCTAAGTTTCTTACTTTTTTCTTTCTTGTAGCCACTTTTTTGGCAATTAATATTAATTAATTCTGTTTTTCAGAGTCTGACTGCTTGTCCCAACTTAAGCAGCCGGCAGGTTCGGGGAAGACTCACGTGCCTTTTGGCGACGGTCTCCCTGATTCCGAATCGGCGGGTTGTGGTCGGCAGACAGACACAGATTGAGATGGAGGCCACCTGGGTCTCAAAAGCCAGAGCTGTCTTGGCTAAAGACAGCGAGAGGGGTGCGGCCGCGAAGGGCGCCCCAGTTGCGAGTTCGGTGAGTGCCGCGTCGAGCGACACTCCAGTCCGGTCGGGGGGAGACACGCTCGAGTGCTCCCCAGGAGGTGTTGCCCCGCAGGGCACCTCTGGAGCTTTGTTGGGGAGTGTCGTGCCGTGCGATACTCCAGTTCGGTCGGGGGGGGAGACACGCTCGAGTGCTCCCCAGGAGGTGTTGCCTCGCAGGGCACCTCTGGAGCTTTGTTGGGGAGTGTCGTGCCGTGCGATACTCCAGTTCGGTCGGGGGGAGACACGCTCGAGTGCTCCCCAGGAGGTGTTGCCACGCAGGGCACCTCTTCATCGCGACGAGGGAGTGTCGCGTCGAGCGACAATCCAGCGTTGTCGGATTTCCTTTTGGAAATGGAGACGCCAGCGGTTCCAAGAGTATTGGTGTCTCCGGAAGTTTTCTTCCAAGGGTATGATGATACCCCTTTTCATAAAAGTAAACTAACGAAAAGCCAGTCGTGGGACTTAAAGGTGGCGGAACAAAACTACCGCCCAGGTTTATTTGTAGGGTGCTCCTCAGGGGATGAAAGTCTATCAGGGGGAGAGGGCCCAAGTAAACCAGCTCACAGACCGGAAAGGAGGAAGGGGATCGCGGCTAATGAACCATGGCCAAGGCCGTCCAACTCTGGTTCGCGGATCCCCAATAAAAAGAAGATCGAGGTAACGGCTTCCGCTAAACCCACTAGTTCAGTGTGGGGGCCCAAACAGCAGAAGACTCCTGAACATTATAGGAGAGTGTTCGAGGAAAAATACAAGGAGTTCACTGAAGGAAACACAGTGAAGCTGCCTCCGGGAACGCTGGAAAAATTGAGGAAGAGGATCATCTCCTTCGTAACTTTGGACGCAAAGGCGAATGGGTTGGTAGGAGTCCTGAAGGAGAGAGTCATGGAAGCACTGGTGGGCTTGAAGATCCCAGCTTCCTATATCCTCAGGAAAAGCTTTGCAATGTGGGATGTGCTGCTCCCAACCCAGGAGGTAGCAGAAAAGCTAGCAATGGGCGGAGACGTAGTCTGGAAGGGCATGAAATTAAGACCCGAATATATGGAAAGGAGAAGCGCGTCAGTTTCGGTTCTCGGCGTCCCATGCTGCATCGACTCCGACCATCTGGGAGCGATAATGTCGCAGTATGGCGACGTCGAGGAGGTGGTGCCGAATCGCGGAATGCATGGTATTCTGACAGGAGAATACAGGCTGAAGATGAGGGTCAACCGGCAGGGGTTTCAGGCGATTCCAGCGCAGTTAAAATGCGAATCCTGGTCTATGTCGATCATCGTGGAGGGAAGAAGGCCACATTGCTGGCGCTGTCAGACGCCAGGGCATGTGGCAAAGGACTGCCCCCAAAGAATAACAGCAAAGCCCCCGGCGGCTGTTCCCCAAAAAGCGCCAGCCGTGTCGGCATCATCGTCAGCAGCAGTAGACAAGGAGTCCACAGAGAAGGGGAGGAAGCCCACCCCGACCCCTATACCAACCAAGGGGAGACCGATGCCTGCAGCTTTGAAGAGGAAGCTGACAGCCCTCTCATCAGAATCGGAGGAAGAGGGAAAGGAGGTGGAAGCAGCAATGGAGCCTCCCAAAAGAAAGGACCCAAAAGCTAAAAAAGTCCGGGAGTCAGCAAGAGAGGAGGAAAACATTAAATCTTTAGCCCCCTCCGAGTCAATGGAACAGGAAAATGTTCCTCTCAAGTTTTACACTCCCTTAAACAGCCCTCGGGATAGGTCCCCAGTGTCGGCGAGACAGAGGGAAGAGGAGGCTCCCATCCCAGTAGCGCCGCCGGCCTCTGAACCAGAAGGAGCTGCTGAGGGAGTCATGCCAGAAGTCGTTCCAGGAAGAAAGCAAGAGGTCATTCCAGAAGTCGTCCCGGTACCACCTCCTCCTACGCCAGTGAGACGGGAGAAGACTAGGAGGTTCCCCTTTCTGCCGGGGGTAAGGATCTGTGAGGCGGATTCATTACAGGTCCAATCAGACCTCAATGGAAGGCAGAGGCGATACATTAAGCAGCTGGAGAGCTTCACCCACGTAGGAGGAAAACAGGTGCAAGACCCCCGAAATTTTAAAAATGCACCCAAAATTATAACGTTTGTGAGGCAGGAAACCGGGAACGGGAGGGAGAAAGCATTATGGAGAATGCTTAGGGCGGCCAAGGACGCAATCCCGGAGCAACCCCTTATAGAAGAGGAGCACCCTTCATTTAAGGAAATTAAGTCCAAATGTAGTGGGAGGGTCCCCATTTATGTTCACCCCTCATTTTTTCGGGCTTTAAAATTAACTTTCCCCGTGGACGTGGGAGGTTTGGCACGAGACGGACGGATTTCGTCCGAACTGCTGACCGGCAGTCTCAGTCAGACCTTCGGCGTCCTCACTCCCGAGGACTTTAGCCCCGTGTGTGACACTAATTGATGGGGACCACAAATTTAAACTTGGCTTGTTGGAATGTGAGGGGCATGAGATCCCGAAGCAGGGCTGCTCGCGTGCTGAGGGATCTCGTGGCCCGTGAGGTAGATGTAGCTGCGATTGAAGAGACCCACTTCGATTCGTATGGGGATTGTGATGTGCTGACTGACGACTATGACGTCTACTCAGCATATGGCGATGCTCATAGTTGTGGCATCTCTTTGTTAGTGAGACGCACCCTGCCTGCGGCGGTGAGCGTTGTTCATGCGGATGCGGTGGGACGACTGGTCGTGGTCGATGTTGCCGTTGAAAACAGCAAGTTTCGGATCGTTGCGGTTTATGCGCCCAACATTGCTGGCGAGAGGGTTTCCTTTTTTCGACGGTTGGAGGCGTTCCTCAAGGGTCCGGAGCGAGTAGTTTTAATGGGGGACTGGAATGCCATCCTAGACCCCAAGATAGATAAGGTCGGTGGGAATAGAGGGTCGGCGAGGTGGGAAAGCAGTCTGTCTGACCTGATGGCCTCATGCGATCTTGTCGACAGATTTCGCGTTGATCACCCAGGGCGGGAGATGTGGACGTGGCATACTAGCGCGGCCTTCTGTCCGAGTACTTACTTGGACAGAATGTTAGTTAGAAGAGGCGACGTAGATTTCATATCTTGTCCCACGTTCACTTGGTTAGGACATTCGGACCATAAATTGGTTATGGCCCGGTTGAACTTAGGTGATAGGCCTAGGTTGGCTGGGTACTGGAAGTTTAATACCTCCTTACTGGAGATACGAGACTTCCGGGAACAGCTAACGTTACTACTCCAGCGGGGATTAGTGGGGGTGGTTATCGGGAGTAGGTACTGGGTTAAAACTAAGGCTCAGGTTAGGAACTTTTGTGTCCGCTACAGCCAGCGCCTCGCTCAAGATAGGGCTAGGACGCAAAAGCAAGTAGAGGATAAGATGACCCGGGCGGTGGCTGGGGGGGATCCCCTAGAGATAGCATTAATTACGGGGGACCTCAATCGCTTGGCTAGCGAGCGATATGAAGGTCAAGTAGTTAGAGCTAGATTAAAGAAAGTCTCTAACGAAGCCGTGAACGTTGACGCTGTTGAGCGTAAGGCTGCTTTACGTCGTGGTTCGGATGGGTACATTCGGAAGGTGAAAAACCTGGAAGGACATACCCTGGTATCGTCTCGTGAGATCTGTGAGGGGTTCCGTGAGCATTTGGAGGAACGCTTCACCCAACTGCCCAGACTCCGCGGCCAGGAGTTTGACAGCTATTTGGCTGACTCGCCCCGCCTCGAGGCGGCTTGAGCAGCTGGCTGTGATGGCAGGATTACGGAGGGCGAGATCGTTACTGCGTTGAAGCAGGTCGGCTTGAACAAATCTCCGGGACTCGATGGTCTGCCGTACGAAATGTATTTGAGGCTGTCGCCCATGTTTGTCCCAATTCTGAAGGATGTGTTTAACCACTGGTTTGTTCAGGAGTCAATCCCTGGACAGGTAACCAAAGGAGTGGTCACATTACTGAAGAAGAGGGACCAACCTGGTGGGGGAAATTTAGACGACTACAGGCCCATAACTCTGCTAAACACAGAGTTAAAGATTTTGGCCCGCGTTCTTGCGAACCGCCTGCAGGTTGTTATCGGTGATTTGATCAAGCCGGAGCAGAACTTTGCTGTGAAGGGGAGGTCGATTCAGAACAACTTGCATTTGATTCGCATGATCATAGAGGGGACAGAAGACGACGCTGAAGCCGCGCTGATCAATTTAGATCAGTCCAAGGCTTTCGATAGGGTCGACCATGGTTTCCTGAAAGCTGTTTTAGCGGCTGCCGGTTTTGGTCCGGACTTCCGCAGGTGGATCTCTATTCTGTATGACTCGCCGACGGCAGTGGTGCAAGTCAATGGAAAGAGGTCGGAATCGTTCGTTGTTTCTCGGTCGGTACGTCAGGGTTGTCCGCTGTCGCCCCTGCTCTACATCCTGGCGTTGGAACCCTTCCTTCGCAAATTAAGGGATGAGGCGACAACACCAGTCCTGCGCGGGATCGCTATCCCTCCTCGCAAAGCGCGAGTCAGGGTTTCCGCGTTTGCCGATGATGTCACCGTTTTCGTGTCGAGCCGTACTGACATTCGAACGGTGATTAAGGCGCTCGCTCGGTACGAAGAAGTGACAGGGGCCATAGTCAACCGCAGCAAGTCGAACGGCCTGCGGTTGGGTGCCTGGAGCGGAGAGACCGCTCTTCCAGGTGACTTCAGCTGGTCGGATGGCCCGGTTCGAATCCTCGGCGTGTGGTTCGGGCCGGGCCTCCAGCTGGAAAAGAACTGGTCGGAAGTACAGACAAAGGTCGAATCGTCGGTCCGGGCTTGGATTCGAAGGAAGCTTTCCTTAAAGGGCAGAGCGGAGGCGTGCGCCACTTACGTCTTTCCTCTCATCCTTTACCGGCTGTCTGTACTACCACTGCCTGCGGCCCGCCTTATCGCTTTCACGCGCTTACTCTTCTCGCTTCTTTGGAAGGGCCGGAAAGCGTACGTCCGCAGACAGGTCTGTACTCAAGTTCCGAGTGTGGGAGGCTTGGGGATGCCTGACTTGGCAAGTCATCGACATGCCGAGAGACTGGCTTTCCTGAGTCGGACTTTGATGGAAGACACTCCGTGGGTCCCTGCGGTCGGGAGCGCCTTTCCCAACCTCATACCCGACCTCTCGGTCGAAGGACGACGTAGGCCGAGAGGGGAGCCCTTGTTCTTCGCCGAATGCCGGGCCGCGCTTAGAGCGTTGCCGGGGTCCAGTAACCTTGCCCGGTCTAGGAAGAGACTATATCGGGATCTAGTGGAGGGTACCGCTTCGGACCCACTTGAGGAGCGGCTTGGATTGTCGAGGGAGGAGGCCCGCTCCCAGTGGAATTGGGCGCCAGGCCAGAGTTATCTCAACAATTCTGAGTATTCTCTGACCTGGCGACTGGTTCGGAACGCACTGCCCCTCTATGGCAGATTATGCAGAGATGGTTTAAGGGACGTCCCCTTATGCCCGCGCTGTGAAGACGACGAAGAAGAAACGGCCGAGCACGCCTTCTTCACCTGCAGCAAACTTCGACATCTCTGGGGATACGTCAGGGAGGTGACGGCCCGCATCGACGCCGAGCAGCCGATGGTCCTGGATGTAGCATCTGTCATCAACAACGCAGCACCGCCGTGGTCTGGGGAGAAACGAATGGTGTTTCTAGCCATCCTAGCCGTAGCAAGACTAGTGACGTGGGTTACACGTCTTAATGAGGTTCATGGGGTTGGATCTGTTTCGGATCGGGATCTGGTAGTTTACTTTAAACACCAACTTAAAGTGAAGATCAGATGCGATTGGAAACGATTACATCGCATGGATTTCGATAGGAGATGGGTGCATGACACTAGTTTGTGCATCCGATGAGGCGCCAAGTTTGAGTTCGTGTTCCCTCCATAGTTATGGCACACGCGGTACTGGGTTCTACGGAACCCACCCCTGTAGAGTTTTTTGATTTATTTAAAAAAACTGGTAACCTCTTAAACTAGTAGGAATGAAAGTTATCCTGTCCCTATTTTATTTTTGCCGGCACTAGAGAGCTTCCAAAGATTCCCACTTCCACTGTTTTATTTTGTCCCCGGTCTTTTGAAACCCTTGGCATTACTATCTTGGAAGACGCCATCCACCCAATGATCCCATTCCCGATGAATTTATTTTTTGAACACTCCTCTCTTAAGTTCCCACTCCCACTTAGTGACCGACCCGCTTGTTTTCGGTCTCGTGCCGGAAAACAGTGGGCGGTCTAACACTTAGTCATGAGGGAAAGCCGGGCAATACTAACTTTTCTACCATTTTATTTTGTTCTTTATTTTTCTTTCTTTTTGGGTGTTTTTAATATTTTTTCCCACTCCCACGATAATTCTTTTTTACATCGATGTTTTTTGGGGATATTTTAAGTAGGGATCCACCCACAGAGTGAATGCGGTATTTTGGTGCAAGAATCTAGTTTAGAGTCAGCAAATGTTCTTTTTATGTTGTTTGTAAAATTTTGTGAAATAAAAAACATTGAACAGCTTGTCTCACTTATCCCCGACCCCCCCTCCCCCTACATAACGGGCACTATGCCTAAGGTCTGGTGAGTTCCCAAGGTTTGTAAAATCTTCATCTGTAGATAAAGATGAGGGTTGTCCGAAGGAACTCACCTGCCTAAATAAACTGGCCTTTTGGCTAAGATCAAAGTGTAGTATCTGTTCTCGGCATTTTTGCCTTGAGATCAAGTGTATTATCTAGTCCTATCCAGTAGGTGTCGGTTTTACACTGTCGAATCAAAAATCAGATTATCATTTTTTTTTTAATCCCTTTTCCTTTTGGGGATTTCTTCTCCCCTAAAGTACAGGCTGAGGTCGTGATCTCACCGACGATTACTCATACTCCCCCCCCCCATCCCCTGAATTTCACCTGAGGCGTTCACACCTGCGAATGCTGGAACTCCACCTCCTCAAGTTTCGCCTGAGGCCCCACTGGCGAATACCGATTCCCCCCCCGATTTGGCCTGAGGCGCTCATACCGGCGAATGCCGACACTCCCCCTTCCCAGATTTGGCCTGAGGCGCTCCCCCTCCCCAGATTTGGCCTGAGGCGCTCATACCGGCGAATGCCGACATTCCCCCTCCCCAGATTTAGCCTGGCGCCCCACCGGCGAATACCGATACTCTCCTCTCCCCCAAATTTGGCCTGAGGCGCTCACACCGGCGAATGCCGACACCCCCCCTCCCCAGATTTGGCCTGAGGCGCTCCCCCTCCCCAAATTTGGCCTGGGGCGCTCATACCGGCGAATACCGACATTCCCCCTCCCCAAATTTGGCCTGGGGCGCTCATACCGGCGAATACCGACATTCCCCCTCCCCAGATTTGGCCTGAGGCGCCCCACCGCCGAATGCCGACACTCCCTCTCCCCAGATTTGGCCTGTGGCGCTCACATCGGTGAATGCCGACATTCCCCCTCCCCCCCTATTTGGCCTGAAAGGAGGAGGTAATGCCTGGAAGTATTATATCAGGATAACAGAACGGCTATAGTGAGGAAGGGAGGGGGGAAGGAATATTAGCGTCTATTAATAATTAAGAAAGAAAGTGTGGGAGGGAAAGAAGAAAGAAAGAAAAAAAATGGTTGTAGTGTGAGTGAATTTCTACCCGCCACTCCCTTACTCTGACGTCATATCTAGTTTATCGTGACTTTGCATTATTTTTCTTCTCAAATTAGTATAAATAACGTTGAAAAATAGAGTTAAAAGCCACCCCCCATTGGAAAAAAGTGCTCAGTCGACCCCGGAAGAGTCAATTTTTTTTTTCCGGTTCCGAGATATTACACGCGTCTGGGCTGGCCGGTGGGAATGATGTCACCCGTGTGACCGTGTGTTGGGTACTTTCGGAGGAGAAGCTTTACATACATACATACATACATACATACATACATACATACATACATACATACATACATACATACATACATACAGACAGGTGACGTTTATATAATAGATTATAAAACATCTAAAACAACTTATTAATGCGAAATAACGTGACGTCCGATAACAGTTTAGTAAAAACTAGTAATGCTGTATATGTGTTCAAATGCCCAATGTGGCTCTAAAATAAGACATATATTGGTATGACTAGAACAAGTAACTCTTGCCTCCTGACATGTCACCTCTCCTCTCCTCACAGCTCCATTTACCAACATCTGGTACCACATGACATCCCCAAAAAAGATTTCAGAAACATTAATAATAAACACTGCCATCCTTGATGTCTCAAATTGCAACCTGCGCCTCCCCATCATCAAAGCATTACTCATTCGAGTAAACAAACCAACCACCAACCAAGCTCGATATTAATACACCATTAAAATGCTTTTAAAATGGTTTTAAGTGACTTTCTCAATAAATTCACCAATTTTAATTTTGTAACTCATCATGTATTTAACAAAGCGTCATGAGAGTCAAAAATGTTTGCAGATATGGTGAGTTCCTGTTCACACTCGAGCAGAATATTAGATCGTTGGCCCCACAAACACGAATTGTCACTGTTGTGTAATCAAACATATATCTAAATTAATAAATTCAAAAGTTTTTTTCACTTATCCAAACTATATTTACATCAAAACACCTTAGCTGTACCTAATTCATTTATGCAATAAAATATTTTAACATACGGTATATATACTCACAGAAAACCTTACTAAACACTCACGGCTATAATTCATTTGCATATTTACTTTTTAAATATTGTCTAATGAATTCATATTCAGTACAATTCACTTATAATTTGATTCTGCTATTTTATTATATATACGAAAAAGTTTTCTTGATATTAATATCATTATCAGTGGTAATATTATTTTAAGCGATTTAATGAACAAAGTTTAAAATTCGAAATCATAACATTCGTTTCATTATTTGTTGTTTTTTTTTTTTTTGGTTACACGTTTTCGCACGCGTATATTTACATACAGCTAACACTTGGATTACTTTGCAATAATTACTTTTTAAATATAAAGTTTGCATAAAACACAATAATTAACAAAGATTTTTCTGTTAATAAGTAAATACATGCTTTATTATTTTTAAAACTAAATTTTTTGTTGATGCTGTTCCGCAGGAGCAGAGTTAGGCATAATGTCAGTATTTAACGTGGGGATCATCCAGCTCCCTCAAAAGGGGCACTTTGGATTGGAACAAACATTTAAATGCCCTCGGTCTAGAAAGATTTCTCCTTCACTGACAGAGGAAAGAAAAACTAAGTGCAGCATCAAAACAGGTATTACATTTTGTTCCTAGCCAAAAGGCCAAGAAGTCAACACGTTGGTAGTGATGATGATGATGATGATGATGATAACTTTAACATTTGTCATGAAAAGGAAACAAAAATTCATCTCATCTTTCTAAATTACAACAAAAAAATAGATTCTTTTTTTTTTTAATATTCATTAAGTCTTTTCCTGTTGTTTGTTTTAAGGCAAAAAGTAACAATTTCGAATTACTCGGTAAGTAAAATTGCTTTATTTGACCAATCGATGTTCGACTCTTTCGTTTATTCATTTCATTATATAACCAGTTTTTAATGGGGAAATCATTTTCTTTTTTATGCTGAAAAAAAAATAAAATTCCTCAATTTTGAATATCTTAAAGACCATATAAATTGATGGTTTTGTTGTTCTTTTTTGTAATAAATAAAATTTGACTATGTCATGCACAGTAAATTCCCTATAGATTGGAATGTATCAAATAACACTATGAAAATCATATTTTTGTTGTTTTCCTCCAAATTACTTAAATGTCAAATGAAAATTATTTCTTTGTTTTCTGTAAAGAAGATTGCAACCTCAGTAATTGTTGCCCAGATGCGGGTAGTTTTTGCTAGTATATATATATGCAGAAAAAGAAAGAAAATCTGACAATGTGATATAAATAAGGGCTAGAAAAGTTATCTTACAAATATGTTTCACTACAATTTATAGCTTTTCTAGATATGTAAAAGGCGAGGGGAAAATGTTATTAATTCAAGACCAAGTTACAAAAAGAATGAGGTAAAATTAGTGAGAAAAAAGAAAGAGATAGAAAGAAAAAGGAAAAAAAAGTGGAGAGGAAATGTGTTGACGACTTTAAAAAAATTATTGGACTGACGGCATTGTCTTTAATGACACTCAAAAACTGCTGTCAATACAATTCATTCTTAATATTTAAAAAATGTTAGCTTAAATGTGAATTTTGAATAAATGAATAAGATTTCTTTTTAAAATGTCAACTGGACTTCATTTCATTCGTAGAAGAAATTCATGCCAAATACAAATGTAAAACCAGCAGTAAAAGTGCTTCCAACAAAGCATTCACCAAATAATGACTTAGGGATCAGGAATGTTTTTTTTTGGGGAGGGGGGGGGGAGAGATCATCATGACAATAAACTGGAGGACTCAACAGTGTCTCATAATATCATCAAGTTTTACTTGCATGTCACATAAATTTGTGTAAGAGAGAATGAGTAACCATTATTTACTGAACATGTTTTTATCGTCTGTCAGTATTTGTAATTATTATTATAATTTACATCTATTCCACAATCAACAAAAATATTTCAACTGCCACCAACACATTCAAAATTAGAGTCTCAACTCTGATCACAGCATTCTCGATCACTACCAAAGAGTTATTCAGACGTTCGTTATCACTAACACTTGCTGGTCAGGAAGCAAAGATCATTGTACTGCTGTTATTACTACTATTATAACTAGCTGTCAACCATGGTGCCAGAGGGGGGGGGGATGAGGCATGTTTTAAAATTTTGTATTTTAAAATACAGCGTTTATATTTTTATTCAGAATTCGACAGAATATACGTTTTAAAGAAATTTGCAAGACATTAAAAAATTATCAAATATTTACATATTATGCATCCAAATAATTCTGAAACTATCCTCTATATGAAACTTGATGATTTCCGTCGATATATCTTATCAATTTCGAAATATTCATATTTAACTTTGACCACTCCTATCTTCATTTCTGATAGTAATAAAAGCCCAAATCACTTGGTTCTCAAACTAATCATCTATGTTTAATTAGCCTGTGAAATCTCAAGAATATCCAATCAAATCAACCCTCTGCATTTTAATCGGAATGTAAGTAGGGGTGGGACGTAATGGGTGAAAATTTCAGATTCATGCGAGTAGTATTTTTTTTTGTTCATTTATACATAAATAACACTAAACAATCAAACATTTTGAAAATTCTGCAAAATTCAGAAGGTGCAGGCCAAAAATAGCCGTTAGAGTTTCATGCGACATTGCAGGTCCTAAAACATCCTCAAAAGCTATGAATGGATATAGATGATTAAATCTGATATAGTACTTTAATTTAGGACCATTTTCAGGTTTTCATGAATGTAAAATAGCCAAAAACTAGTGAAAAATAGCCAAAATTAGCCAAAATCCTTTTGGCCTGCACCTTCTGAATTTTGCAAAATTTTCAAAATGTTTGATTGTTTAGTGTTATTTATGTATAAATGAACACAAAAAAATACTACTCGCATGAATCTGAAATTTTCACCCATTACGTCCCACCCCTAATGCAAGGTATGAAAAATAAAAATGAAAAAATAAAAATTTCCCTTTCTAGCGTTTGTTTTCATTTTTAACTTGGAGTATAAAAATATTTAACCTATAAAGGCACATGGAATTAATATCATTGCAATGTTTATTTTATCCTCTTCCCATCCATATAATTTTATCGGCTTGTAATGCTACTAAGAAAATCAAAATAAAGAGAAAGAGACCGAGTGCAGATGGGGGGGGGGGGGAAACGTTCAGTAAATTATTGATGACACAAAAGTCATTTAACTCCCCTACACCATCATGAATCATTTTAAGTCTTAGCCTCCACGGCAACATTAACATTTTCAGAAAGAACTGTTATAAGAGGAAAAAGAAGGCAAGACAAAACAAAGAGAAAAACAGGAAAAGAGAAAGAAAGATAAAATACTTCAATTGATTATGCTCCGATGAACTGGCTACTCTGGTGTCGTCTTGGCCTTTTAGCTAAGATCAAAGTGTAGTATCTGTTCCGATGGATACTGCACCCCATAGACTGGTATTGTCTTGGCCTTCGGGGCTTGATTTACACCGGTCTATGGGTCTGTCCTGTGCAGTTCTAGGAGGTCCACCCTTCCAGGCTTCGCCTTCCCTCTTTAGGGATGAGTAAGTTTATTGCTTACTGCCTGAGGCGCCCCTACCGGGGAATGCCGACGGGGCTGCCCAGGCAATTTTTAAACCCCACTTTCTCGACCCGACCTTGGGTCACATCTTACTTTTGGGAGTAAGAAAAAAATGGCCTTGTGCCTAACTCCTGGAGAGGAGTAAATCAATACTCTGGTGCCCCCTCGACGTGAATTCACTAGATCAACTCGACAATCAGCTAAATCCCATCCATTCACTGTGGAGGTCCCCAGATGCCGCAGAGCCTTCTACTTTAATAGCTTCTTTCCTCGTGCTGCTGACCTCTGGAACTCCCTCCCTGCCCCCGTTTCCCCGACAGTACCAATATGCAGAGGTTTAAAACTAATGTAAACAGACATCTCGCTGCACAGCTCCCAACTTAGAATTACACCCTAAACCTACTCCCTAATTCTCAGTAGCCCCTTACGTCTACAGTGGCGTCCTGCCTTGTTTGGGATGAAATATCATAAATAAAAATAAAAAAAGTGAGAGAAAGGAAGAGAAATAAAATCCAGCCAAATAGTTGCTTATTAAAAAAATAAAAACAAAAAGCAGAGAACTCACATCCATGGGAGGTTCTAGCAATTTAATTAGAAATCCGCTTTTTTTTGGATTAAAAAAAATGGTATTCCACTAAAAAGCGGAGAACTCACACCCTTGCAAAAGAAGAATCTATTTTTACTTTTTTAATGAAAAAGTTTGGATTAAAGACTCAAAAAATCACTTTTCCGGAGTTGACATTCGAGTGGTACGAATTTCAGACAATGTTCTTGAAAAGCTCTACAATTTTCTTTTATATGTCCTCTCCACTCAGCTCTACTTAAAAATATCTACTCCCAACTGTCCGTATAAATCATCAGGATGAGACATACATATGCAGCTATTGGCTCGGGATGAACAAATATTTAAAAACAGCATTGAATATTCAATTCTGCAAACCAGCAAACCCAGCCAGGGTGATTGGTACCATCATAAATTCCTTGGACCTTTCAATTATCTTTTCTGGTTGGCTATGAGGAAGATCCTCGCAGTTAACCTGCTGCTTATCACCAACTTCTTAACTTCTGACTACTTCAAAATGCCCCTCTTTCTTAACATGTGATTTCTTTCGACCAATCAGAGCCTTTCATATCTCACTATGTAACAAATCTAAGCTTTACTTTATTTAATTACTAGCTGTACCTACCCGGCATCGCCCAGGAGTAAAAGAAAAACTGATTGATTTGTTTATGAAGAAACTGAGATTAATTTTACTGACTTTAATTTTGTAATCAAATTATTTTGTGAAACGAGAATTTGAAAGTTTGTTTTAGTACTTGACATCAATCGATTAATAGTAAGGAAGAAATGATAATGTGTAATCAATGTGGAAATTTCCCTTTAATGTTTATTAAATATTATAAATTAAAAGGAAAACTCTTTGATATACTTACATATCAGGCAAAAGTAGCTATCTACACCAAAAATTACGGAAAATTATCGCTTAGAATTTTAATTAAAAATATAAATTAGTTTTATTGTATATTTCTGATTCTCCATTGGCATGGACGCATTTTACAACTTTAATTTAGAAGAGGTACGTAATATGGAGAACAGGGAAGATAAGTCATTAAATGCGTTTGTGCCAATGGAGAATCAGAAATATAGGATAAAGCCGATTTATATTTTTAGTTAAAATTCTACTCGATAATTTTCCGTAACATTTCGTGTAGATAGCTACTTTTGCCTGATACATAAATATATCAAAGAATCTTCCTGTTAATTTATTTTTAACTACCATATTTCACCTGTGTATGTCTACATCCAAGCACCAAAAAACTGTTACAGAGGAGACATTTTCCGATACTCATCAAATATTATAAAAAGGAAGTGACGATGTAATGACTTATTTTCCTTGCCATCTGCAAAAATATATATCTAAGAACATGTGTTTTTAAACATTAAAGGAAAGTTTGTTTTTTTTAGAAAAAAAAACAAAAAAACTAACTGAATTGAAATAAAATATATTCCTGCCAATAACAATGGGCTAGTCTGAATCAAGTATCGATATGTCAGACGAATTGCTATTTGGGTATGAGTTTGAAAATCCAGCACAATAACTTTATATGTTAGATTTCCCTATTTACTATCCAATGTGGCCTTACGTTTTACATAACCAGACAAGCAAGAAAAAAAAAAAGCGTTTCCTAAGAAATAGATATCACAGCTGGATTCAAGAATAATGATTTATCTCAATAGAATATAGGTCAATGTTAAGTGTAACAACGAGTAAGTATAAAAAGGACATGCTCGTATTTATGAGGTGTCAACGAAGTACTTAATAGGCTGAAACATAAATAATAGCATAAAAAAATTAATTTCCTCATCTTTAACATTTTGTATTCAAACTAATATCATTATTTCTATTTATAGATCGGAAGGGCAGAAAATAAGGGTTCAGTGTTTGCATTTGAGACATTTTCAATTATTTGCTTATTTTAGAATTGAATGGATACATTGAAAACGCATTTTCTTATTTTGCCAGTCATTTGACATATTATACAAGGACTGTCTGGGTTAGTTTAATAAAAAATAACTCAACTGGAAATGTTACATAGTGCTACACCATTCTCGTCTCATACTGTGTCTTATCATTACCTTTTTTTATATTTCTCTCTTGAATCGAAAACAATACATAAGTCTATCATCTATTATATAAAGGGTAGTTGCCTATGTGTGTGTGTGTGTGTCCATCTAAAAGTCAGAAACTACACAATACACATATACAAAACTGATATAGTCTTATTCAGCATTGCCTCAGAGAATATGAACACATTTTTTTTGGTAATATTCATTATTTTGGGGTCGGAGAGGGGAGATCAATATTTAGAGTGAATTTTTTCCATCAACCTTCGGTGTGAAATAGTAATTGTGAAAGGAGGGTGGGAGAGGGGAGATAAAGAGAGATGTAGGGGGATAGAGAGAGGTAGAAAGAAATTTTAAAAGAGATGATACACACACTTTTTAACTATCTTTTTGTCATGCCCAGACAATGCTTGGTAGCCATGCTATTATATAAGAATTACTCTAAACGCACTTTTTCAAACTAATTTATAACGATCATATTTGGTTAAACGTTCATTTTATATGCCGACTTTCAAAAATTGACTTCCAGATCTTTATCCCTCTATCTCTCAAATCCATCCTTATCATTTCCTCGCATATTTTCCTTGGTCTTCCCCTGCCGATTAACCCTGCTCCCTCAACTGTTCTACATCTAACTCGAGGACTCTCAACCATTCTTTCAATGTGACCAAATCAACAAAGTCTCCTATTCTGCATACATCTCCCTATACTGCCCAGATTTAATCTTCCCCTGAGGTCATCAGATCTAAGCCTTTCTTTAAGACTCACATTACACATCCATCATATCATTCTCATATCATTTCTCTCCAAGCAACACATGTCCACAACCCTCACTGGCCAGGTTTTATTTCCATACATCATCACACTGCGTGCACACTTGCCTGATAGACTCTTCCCTTGGTTGACAGTGGTCATGCTTACCCCGTCCAAATAAAGATAAGTAAAATAATTAGAATGAGGCATGCAGTCTTTGTAGGTATCTCAAACCAAAATTGTATTTTCATTACGTTTAAAAACTTTTAATGCAGATACAGATTTTTGCAGAGCTATGATACCAAATTTATTTTTCCTACTTTATTATTATAGCTGGACCCATGGAAATTCTACAATTGTATTCATTTTTATTACTTTTGGTCCAGGAGCCAAATTTCACAATATATAAAATATAGGCTTCAAACAAGTGAAAAATCCTTACAAATGTAATGAAATCTTACAAGCCTACAAATTAGGCAACTGTTAGAACAGGAGCCGTAACTCTTAGGTAGCGCTAAGAACGGCTGCTCCATCAACATTTGTATAATATCGAGGGTAACTGTATGTGCCATGGGACCCTACAGTTATCCCCGGTGGGCTTTCCCGAGGCCAAACCCCCCATGGACCAAGTCACAACTAATGGACTGGTTGTGTGGGCTTATTGGCACCAAACAAGCACCCACTTTCCCTCCCCACTCTATCTCAAAACAAACATGACATTATAAAGTAAAAAAAATCAAACCTAAATCAGATACCTGCCAAAAAACATCTTCGCTTCTGCCCTTGAGATTAGCATTCACAAATATCCGGGGACTTAGAACCAACATCAACGACGTAGAAACGTTTCTCCTGACAAACTCCCCGGATATCCTAGCACTAAGTGAAACAAACCTTCAATCCTCAATCTCCTCTCACCACTTTGACGTGACTGATTATTTCTCACTCTACCCTAAAGACTGACAAACATATGCACGGGCTAGGAGTTTATGTTCGGAACACTCTCTCCTTGACGAGAGAACATAGGTTAGAATCAAATGACCAAGCCTACATTTGCTTTAGATTGACTTTGCAATACAGCGTTAGCTACCTATATTTCTTATACCGTTCTCCTTTGATCCAGGACTGTACACTGCTTAACTCTGTCTCTGAAAGCATAGAGCACTCTCACTCAACTCGAATGCCCAAATACATGTATTTGGGGATTTTAATGCACAACACAGCTGGTAACTCTACGTATAATTTCTCCTTAGCTCACTCCCTCTCACAGACTGTCACTTTCCCAACCCGCCTCCCTGATCATGTGGACCAGCAAGCCTCATTTCTCGACCGGTTCTTGACCTCACTGCCCGAGGCTTGTGTGACAAATGCCCATAGTCCACTCGGGAACGCTGATCATATTGTGGCAATGATTGATATCACCCTAAAAACTCATCCCAATGCTGATGAGCCGTTGCTCAAAACAACGAGCAGGCAGATTTTGATTCCATCAGAGATCACATCAGCAACACCACATGGAGTAAAACCTTCTCACTCCCTGCTGATCAGTGTAACAAATGAGTTAACTGAATGGGTCAAAGCTGGCATTGAAACATATGTCCCCATGCGAAAATTCTTCAGCAAACCCCACTCTCCTCAATGGTTAACTCAGAATGTGCAGCTGCCATTGCTGAGAGGCAGCAAGCATTCCGACAATTCAGCTGCCATAAGTCAACTGCGAATAGACAGAAATTTATAGGGTCAAGAAATAATTGTAAAGTAGTGATAGGTGAAGCAAAGATAAAGTACACAGAGATAACCAGAAAACACATTCAGTCACAGAAACTAGGTACTCGTGATTTCTGGAAAGTCTAAAATAGTGTGGTGAACAATTGACAATCAACGATTCCCCTGCTATCGAACCACAATGATGTCGTTTGCATGGCAGCTGATAAAGCTGAACTACTTGCACAGCGTTTCGCCCTAAAATCCACTTTGGACTCAGTAAAACCACCCCCTCCCTAAATTCCCATTGCGGACTGAAACCACACATGAAAACCTGGTCATCACCCCATCTCAGGTCAGGGACATAACAAAAAACCTTGACACCTAGAAAGCGTGTAGGCTTGATCTTATACCAGTAATAGTAATAAAGAAATGCTCTGCTGAACTGGCCCTTGTCCTCTCCAAACTCTACAACAAATGTCTCACTGAATCTTGCTTCCCTGATAGCTGGAAAATTGCGTCTGTGGTACCAGTCTTCAAAATTCTGAAGATGGAACTGACCCTCAGAATTATCGCCCCATCAGTTTACTCTCAATCTTTGCTAAAATCTTTGAATCCTTTATCAATCTAGTGGTAGTCCATTACCTAGTTAATGCTAAACTTCTTTCTGACCGTCAGATGTGATAACAATACTCCATGCATGGGCAGATGGTGGCTTTGTAGAGATATAGAATAATGTCAGGTGTGAGAAGTTTACTAGCACGGTAGAGGGAGTCCACCTTCCTTGCAGCAGCTTTGGCAATGTATTTGTTCAAATTCATGTTACCTGTGAATGTTAGGCCGAGGAGTTTGAATGTTGGACTCTCAGGTAGGGGCTGGAGTTTGGTGAATGAATAGTGAGGGACCTATTAAGTTGGCTGGTGCATCATACACTTGTCTCTCCCTCTTAGACAAGGTCAAAAAAAGAGTCGCAAACTTAATAGGTCCCTCACTATTCACCAAGCTCCAGCCCCTGTCCCATCGCCACAATGTTGCATCCTTGTGCCTGTTTTACAAGTACTTCAATGAATTGTGCTCCGATGAACTTGCTGCTCTAGTGCCCCCTCGACGTAAATACACTAGACCAACCCGACAATAAGTTAAGTCCCATCCATTCACTGTGCATATCCCCAGATGCCGGAGAGCCTTATACTCCAATAGCTTCTTACCTCGTGCTGCCTGCCTCGGGAACTTGTTTCCTGCTCCGTTTCCTCGACTGTACCGACATGCAGAAATTTAAAACTAATGTAAACAGACATCTCGCTGCACAGCTCCCAACTTAGGATGACTCCCAAAACTTACACCCTAATTCTCAGTAGCCCCTTACGTCTACAGTGGCAACTTGACTTGTTTGGGGTGAACTATGATAATAAAAAAAATTTTTTTAAATCCCTTGAAAAAACGTGCAAAAGTGACACAGAAGCACAACTTTGTTCATATAAAATTCATTTCAACAGCTAACACATTGAATCTTCTATGATTTACAGCACATTAAAGATCATTTATAAAATTCCGAAACATCAAATACAAAGTTTTACTTCGTTTTGTTTATAATTTGAACATTGAAAATTATATAAATTAAAAAATCAGAATAAAAAGGATAATATGGAGTCTATTCATTCCTGGGCAACACTAGGAGGCTTGTTAGTAAACTATATTTTAAGTTAAGTTTAATTGTCATCCTTCTTCCAATAGTTTCAGCTACTTGTTCCAGGGAGAAGTATCAAGATGACAGAGAATATCTTTAATTCTGGTCCCGAGAAGCCAATAACATTTATGCATCCCATCGAAGGCCGATATGACACGACTCAGCAACAAATTTATAATTTAGGTCTAGGTTTTATTCAATATTTTATTTTCAATCCTGTAGTATTACATAGCTACTCAAAAGATAAGTAGCATTTTAGTCTCTAATTGTCAGCCATTTTAATTAGGCTTTGAAAGAAAAATGAAGCCATCTTAAAGAGCATAAATGAATAGAGAGCTTAGCTTGCGGACTATTTTTAATAAGGGCTGACCTCATTGGTCAGCGCAACCTTTGGAGTAAAGAAAAAAAAAATTCTTATGATGCATCCATCTAAATTATGGCTTAACCAATGGATGTATACCAAGGGCTAAATTAGAGTAGACAGAGTTGGGAAGTAGGGTAGGCAAAAGTCAAAAAAGAAAAAAAGGTAGAAAGAACAGGAAAAGATGGATTTCAGAGTGAGTGCGGGTGTTTGAGGCAGTTTAGTGTTGTGCCAAGGACCCAAAAGAACTATGAAGGCACAAAAGATTAAAAGTAAGAAAATCCTTTTCAGTGTTTGTTTAAAAAACATAAGTAAAAAAAAATGTATAAAATATTTCTTTTTTTGAAAACGCAATTTTGAGTTAACTTACCTTTGGTGTAAAAGGCTTAGCTCCCGCATCCGCTCCTCCTGGTGGCGCTTCTCTTCCTCATCCTGAATTTCTTTGGCCACTGGGAGGTCGTCACGGGCAGTACGCCGGTTATAGCGATTCAAACCATAATGGAAGTCAACTAGAAAGAAAAATAGGAAAGAAAAAATGTTAGCAAGAAAAGCCAGAAACAACTCACATAATTAAATGGATCCATATATAATGTAGAAAGAAAGACCGCAAATTATTGCTTCCAGGAGGGGAATAGAAATGTATAATCAGTTATCTCCTCCCCCCCCCCCTCTTAACGGATTTGTTACAAGCAGAAGCAGCCCTAAATCTAACCTCTCCTTAACACAGCAGAGCTGTGGTAATGAGTATTGTCAGAGCTATGTCATTAAGAACTTTGGTTCCTGGCAGGGCCACCCATGGTGGATTGAGCTGTCACCTAGAGGTATTAAGACTGCAATCCAGCTAAAGGGGATCTAGTGAAATCTGGTTGGATCTGACACGGCCATCGTAATAACTCAGGCCAGTTAACAGAGACAAGCTTTTCTGGTGACGTCATTGATAGTGGGTAGTAAGAACTGCTATCAATGAGGACCGGAAGTGCCAAAGGCGCTAACGTGCATGCGTCCATCTGTTTTCAGCAAGTAATCAGACAAGCAGACTCACGTCCATAGGATTATTCATTCACTTGGAAATCATTGTTAACTTGTTCCTGCTATTCTGACTTTATTCCCCTGTCAAGAACATGTCTACCCTCCTAAGGATTATTCTATTCACTTGGAAATCATTATTAAGTTGTTCCTTTTTCAAATGTATTCCCTTTTTTATAGATATCAAACGCAAAAGAAAATAAGAAAATTACAACATGGCTGCATTGCATTAAAGTTCAATTTTAAAGTCCTAAAAAAATAAATTAGAATTTTATTTTGGAATAAAAAATACAATTTAAAACTGATTAATAAGTTTCATCCAAAATGTATGCGAAAATCCAACAAAATAAGCGAGATCTTCAAACAATAATATATTGTAAATAAACTGTCTGTTTGGAGAAAAAAAATCCCCCCCCCCCCACAAAAAAAAGCATTAGTTTTAATTTATTATAAATTTTTTACTATATTGTAAATAAACTGTTCGTTTTGCAAAAAAAAAAAAACACACACACACATTTTAATTGATTTCAATAAATGTTCTATTAATTATTTTGAATTATTGATTTTGTGTTACTTTACTGAATTCGTAATCTTTCATGTTTAATTTACATTTCACGTTTGATTTACTTTTAAGTTAAAAACAATCAAGAAACATAATTTTTTTTTTTTTTGGAAATGAGAGCAACTCTTATCAAATTATTCAGCTAAAACTAATGATAATGAAATGTTCATATAAAAAATAAAACTGCCTAAGAATAAGAATTTATCTTCTATTTGTGTTTATAAACCAAAAGATATTTCCATACAGCATAACTGATACTAGTCTTTTCATTCGATGTAGACCAGGTTGTCATAGCAATCAACTCAAGCATTAAAAATAATCATGAAAGAATGAACTTATTTTAATGAATATTAAATCAGACAAATTATTTTTCAAAGAAAAATGTTCATGTTTTAAAAATTTATGATATTTTATTATTAAGTATTAATTTAATGTTTGCTGTCTCGCCTACGCAAATTACACGAAATAATACATTTGCACAATTTCTAATAAAGTAATGTGTTTATTATATTCCATGGTCGTTAATTAATATAAACTGAAAATTTCATAAAAAATTGGTTGATTTCCTGAATTTAAATGCATTTTTAAGTGAAGGGTGAGGTCAAAATGTCCATAGTCTGACTGACGACAGATCTCATTTGTTACTTTAGAGCATGACGTCATTTTCCAGTGCTCTGGCTAGCTTGATGGTCGTGGCTCTGGTCGTTCCTGCCAATGCGTCTATAGATAATCTACAGCAAGCAAGGACGTTCAGTTATCTACTGCAATGCAGAATGGAGCAACTGCCGATTCTTGTTAACCTCTGTGTCGAAGTAACCTGAAATCCTTCAGAAACATTAAATGTCCCAAATCTACGTGATAGCCCTTAATCAAAAACAGATGATATCAACATCTTCTTTTTTGACGTTGCATTCGTGTCCAACTCACTTAACAACAGCAGCTAACAGGGCTTTGGTGAAAATTCACGAGTCAGCATCAGGATCCATCATCCCCTGGTCATCTCTGCCTGTGTGTGTGGCAAGCAAGGACATGCTAGGCTTGGAACTGCAAATCTATGGAGTGAGAATAACAATGTTGCTTCTGCGCATGTGCAATCATCATTTATTTGTGTGTTCGGAGACAGATCTTGCCCGACTTTGTATGCAAACACTGGGCCATGTTGCTCTTGGTGGCAGTAGTAAAAACTTACAATCTTGCAGGTCAACAAATACGTATGGCCAACAAGGAGGACCTCATACAGACCAGACAATCCTGAGGCACGATCTTTGTGGGCTCTGTGTAGAAGTTTGATTTGCTAAACAAGAAGAACGACAGCAGTAGGCTTGTCTTTCCTCCTGTCAAGATAAATTTGATCATTAAACATTATTTTAAATTGCTGAGATTTCTCTTAGGCACTTTATTTTCTGTCTATTCTCCTTGCTATTATATTTTTTTGCGGGAATTTGTGACCCTTTGTTAAAGTAAGTTGTTTTGTATTGTTACATATTACAGAAGTGTAGATAGAGTTAATGGGTACAATTGACAAGGTTTGACCCCATATATGAGGGTGAACGTCTGTTTGCTGAGATTTATTCTATGTACTTAATTGCCTGGAGGAACACAACCACTTTTCAACCAGACATTTTTACTTAAATCACATAAGTTAATAAAATGATTTTCTGCATTAAGTAATGGCTGACAAGGTGTGAGACCCCCCTCACCTCCCCATATGCAAGAGCGATGTCTGATTGGTTGATTTAGTCATGTGGGTATATATAAGATCTGATGATATAAACGATTGCAGTAACGTTTATTTATTATTTTACTAGCAGCAAGACCTGACGTTGATCGGGATTGAATGAGGAACACTGTCCTTTTTCACTATGCTCATAAAACCATATTACTCAAGTTTTTTTTTTACTGACTACCCCCACTCTTCACCGGTTTCGGACCCTAATATAATTGAAAGAAACTGAAATTTTGGAAAACTCTCTGAATTAGTGTCTTATACATATGGTTTAAATTTCATTAAAATCTGATATACATATTTGAAGTTTTAAGGGGGGTTCTGCCCCCATATCTCCCTAAGAGAGGTGCACAAAGATTCGACACATAAAATGGCACGTAGAGATTTGGGACTACTTCCATTGTCTTCCGTGGATAATTTTATACATAGGATTTAAATTTCAAATTTCATCTAAATAGGATATATTTAGAGTTTTAAGGGAGGTTCTGTCCCCCATAGTTTTGTTAGGGATTCAGGGCCACTTCCATTATCTTCCCAAGACATTTTTTACATATAAATACACTTTTATACACTTTTAGATTTTATGTAGAATCTCTAACCTTTCCATCAATAGGAAACACACACACACTAACATTTATATATATATATAAAGAGAGAAATTTCTAAGATTCTCTAAAAATGAAAGAAAAAGTTAATCAGTTTTCTGCATTAAGTTATGTTGTTACATATTAAATATAGATTGAGTTATGATTGACACGGGTGAAGTTTTGATTGGTTGATTTAGTCATGTGACTATACATAGAATTTATGATATAGATGATTGTCAGTGGAAAAGACATGTAAGTTAGGATCCATACAGGAACATATAGACCGCTTCTAAAGAAAATCCAGAGACAACTCATAAATTTAAAGTCATATTTACACTTTATTCTGTTTTCTTTTGCTTCTTTTTTTAAATTTTTTATTTTAAACAACTTCAGAGTCAGATTGTTTTAAATCAATACCTCATCTCTGAGGTGAAAAGTCAGAGTTGGGTGGTTGGCAATGTTTGCAGCAGTCTGAAGTCATCGGTCAGTAATTTTGCAACAGTCTGGACTTGGAGTCAGTGTGTTGTATATTGCTGTTCGATTTAAAAAAGGACAATGAACACTTGTAAAAAAATATAATTGTATATCTTCATTATTAGAGTTGTGACAAATGGGTAGAGGGGAAGGAAGAGTCAAAGATGCCTGAATTGCACTCACAGGAATAAATGGAAGACAAAATAATTGGTTGAATCTCTAGCGTGACGGGATTCTCTATGCTTACCTACAAAGAACGACTTTCGTCGCTTTTGTCCAACAGAAGAAAGGTAGCATTCTCCGTTTTTGCTCACTGGAACAGCTAGCCAGAGGAGGTCGTCATGATGCCTACCATATCCAGGTTTAAAGTCATCCTGGACAAACATTCAAATGATATGTATTGATTTACTCCTCTCCAGGAGTTGGGCACAAGGCCAGTTGTTATCTTACTCCTACAAGTAAGATTTGACACAAGGTCGGGTCGGGAAAGTGGGGTTTGAAAAATTGCCTGGGCAGCCCCGTCGGCATTCCCCGGTAGGGGCGCCTCAGGCAGTAAGCAATAAACTTACTCCTCCCCAAAAAGGGAAGGCGAAGCCTGGGAGGGTGGACCTCCTAGAACTGCACAAGACAGACCCATAGACCGGCGTAAATCAAGACCCGAAGGCCAAGACAATACCAGTCTATGGGGTGCAGTATCCATCGGAACAGATACTACACTTTGATCTTAGCCAAAAGGCCAAGAAGTTCTAATTTTTACATGGCTTGCTGCACTTTTTTATTTTTTGCCAATAAAATTGATTGACTGAGTCAGTCTCCTTAATTTCACATTGCAATGTCTCTTCTTGAATGGACCTTTGTGAACCCAATTTGGCTACGCCTCTTATCGCATGTTGCCTCTGCAACTTCATATGGCCATACCCCCTTCCACAGCCAACTGGAATCGTTTTTACTTTTAGCAATCAGTACATGTTATTCCCAGTTCGATTGGACAAAGTCTTCTCAACCAATATCAAACAAGGAGTTGGCAATTTTTACAGGAGTCACAGTAAAGCTTTATTTCTAAACTTGACTGCAAAAGCAATTTTTTTTAGCTAATACCTTAATTCTGAGGTAGGAGTCAATTATGGATCGCAATTCTTGCAATCTGGAGTCAGAGCCAGCATTATTTACAAGAGTCGCAGTAAAGTATTTTCTTTTAACTGCCTCTGCAATTCTGTAGGTTGATAAATTGTTTAACAGGTTCTTCATAAAATCGAGGGAAAATTATCTTATTCACAAACTCAAGAAATAATGGGATAATTTTGTGCAGTCAAGTGTGAAAGAATACATAAATACCCAACTCATTAGTCTGGTTTACGTTTTGCTTCACTGAATAACCCAATAGGATGGCTTATTAAGGATAACAAAAACAGATATAGACTTAAATATATTTATCTTTATATAAACAGGAACAGATATGTATTATTTGGATTATTCGGACTACTGTTCTCATCATGGATGTTATTCTCACAACGTTTTGGATGATGTAATCTCCGACCATTTTCAGTTGTATCTTGCTTAACTCAGAAATCTTTCTGTCAAACCTGTGAATCTATACGGAATTCGAATGGCACCCTTTATTTAATCGACAGAGGTAGCTTGCTCTCGTTCCATCAGTAATGCGGACCCGTGGCATAACGGATAAAATGCTAAGTAATAATCGGTTCTAAGTGACAGACTTTTGCAGGTTGAAGGTTCAATCCTCAGTACGATACTAAGAATGTAATTATGAATTACTTAAGACTTCTAACCGGTCATAGCTGATAGAACGAGAGGAAGCTATCTCTGTGAATTAAAGGTTTTCTGTGCAAAATTTTATACAGATTCCGGAGTTTAACAGAAAGATTCCCGAGTTCAACAAGATAAACCTGAAGGTTGGAGGTTCAGCCAAAACGTTGTGAGAATAACATCTAAGATGAGAACAGTAGTCCGAATAATCCAAATAATTCAAATTATCAATTCTTATCCGAAAAATTCCGAAACATAACAAGAACAGATATTCCTAAGAATCGGACATCCGATCTGCTTCATGATGAAAATGATATTTCAAACTAACGAAAATCTTATTTCAAATCCCTTTCTTCAAAAAGATATCGTACACCTTGAGCATGTCTAACGGTTGGCAACCAGAATGGTGAAGGTATTCTCCACACCCCTCTACAAAGAATGGCTTCAAAGACTACATCTGTCATCATATGAGCAACGAAGGATGTGAGGGGACCCGATTCTGGCATACAGTATCATCAATGGGAATGTAAATCTATCTTTAGAGGAGTTTTTGGTCCCAATGTCTAGTTGTGGTCTCTGTGATCACCCACAGAAGATGTACCATCATTGCTTTCGTCTCAACGTCTTAGATTCCTAAAAAGCATCCATTCAATCCATATGCTTAGCGGTGAAAATAATATTTACAAACTAATGTGCGACAAACCAACAAAATTTTTATTTGAAATTAACAAAACAAAATCGCATTTTTAAATAATTTCAAAACTCTTAAGCCAATCCAACCAAAATCATTAGTACACATTCATAATAACCTTTGCCATTACTAAACAGCAGAACGTTATGTCGACCAAGAGCAGAGTCTACAAAGCATGTGTACACGGTGTGGTGATATATAGAAGTGAAACCTAACTAATGAGGGTTGAAGACATGCGTTGCATGGAGAGAAATGATATGAGAATGATATGATGGATGTGTAATGCGAGTCTTCAAGACATGCTCAGATTCAATGGTATGGCTATGTTGAAATAATGGATGAGAGTTCCTGGGTTAGTAGAAGTAGAACTATTAAGGTAGCAGGGTAAACCCACAGAGGTAGGTCAAGGAAAACATGGGAAGAAGTGATAAGGATGGACGTGAGAGAAAGAGGGATAAATAAAGACCTGGTCAGAGATAAGTTAGTTTGGAAGTCAATTTCTAAAAGCTGTTCAACACATGTCAGCATGTACAATGGATGTTAAACCAGATATGATGATATTCAGATCGTAGGACAGTCGAAATAACATTAAAAAAAACAACAAAAAAAACGTTACTGCACATGTGCATTAATGTCCTTATTTCTTCCCTACAGACTCTTTCTCACAGAAGAAACGCTAGTCTTTCTCTACTCTATCGTCATTTTCATGGCAGGTGTTCGACTGAGTTCCAATATCTGTTTCCCACCAGTAAAACATTCACAGCAAAAACATGTTTAGCTACAACTACTATAAAGTATTTTCATTTCTTCCTCTGTGTACCTGGAGCTAAACGAAATTTCCATGAGCAGAGTTTCTTTCCAAGAACTATCTGTCTGTGAAATACAATACCATAGAGCTGCTTCCCAGCTGACTACAACATACTCATTTTCAAGTTCAATATTAGCAAATTCTTGTTGAGCCGTCCTCTTAAATAATCAAATTCTGCCCAGTTTCACCCATCATCTCTAATACTCAAGATGTTGATCTCACCGTCCACCTGACAAATGCATTAACCCTTATCCTCGAGTGGCATTTGGGCCTTGATAACCTGCGACTCATTAGTACAAAAAAATATTTGGCCCAAGCGTAATTTTGTCAAAATGATGCTTCGTTTGAAAACTTGTATTCCTTATCCAATATATAAAGTAAAGTCAGTCTCTTTATCATTTTCTTTCTACAAAATCAATATTTGATTCTCGTACATCAGTTTTCCCGGTGGATCGTTGCAGCATGTGTTAAGAAGAATAAAATGAAATTCGATTTAATTCCTTCCAGAAAATATTTTGTCCAAGTTCGATTTATTTTCAAATGCCTGCCATCTTAAAAAAAATTGTTCATACATACATACATACATACATACAGGGTTACTTCCCTTTTATTGGAACAAAAGAAATAATATTTTGGAAAAAACAACAAAAAAACAAAGTGCAAGTAAATAGATTACCGGGCACCGCCACATAAGCACAGCTTGTAAAATGTGTAATTTATCAAATAAATGTAAACATTTTATTAAAATTGGTAATAATTCTGATTGTGTTTAAAAAAAAATAATTACACATTGGATTGTTTACAAAGAGTAATCTGGGAATGAGCTTTACATCACAGATTGGGGATGGGCCCATAACCCCCTAGCGCCGACACTGTCGAGCATAAACGTAGATATTATTTGATGATCCGACTCATGAGCAGTGACATTTAATTGATCATGAAAAAAAGCATGGGTTTGGCAATTGTAATAGAGTCACCTTTTGTGTTCGTCCCTGAGATTTGTTGACGGACATGACAAAACATATTCTGACGAGGAATTGCAACCTTTGGAAATTAAATTAAATGTCACCGAGAATTACTGACAAATTCTTGGCATAAATACATTTTTTTCCAGCAGCAGATGTAGTTGTCACTATAATCAGATCCTGAATAAACTCCGACAAACAGTCATGTGACACTGCAGAAATGCAGTGCCGCCCAAATTCCAAAGAAACACAAAGATAGTTTTTCAGTCTCTCTCTTTGATGTTGCAGTGGTGCATGCGCTTATTGGTGTGTCAGATTCAAGTTTTGTTAATGCATCACTTTTGCTAGGGGATGTTTGCAACCTCTACATGGTCGATCTTGTGAGTAATCTATTACTAACAGTTGAATGAAGTAATTAAAAATAATTGTAACTTGTTGATTTATACAAATATATATACATATACATTAATTAAGTTCAAATATATTGATAAAAAGAACCTAGAACCAATATTTTTTCAAAAGTGCTCAATACAAAGTCAAGTTTTATAAAAATAAAACTTATATAAACATTTAAAACAGCCTACGTGAGTTAACCACAATTTCAATGTTAATACATCTACTTGGGGCTGTAAGATGAACAAGAGTTGATCTTACAGCACTGAGGAGATGTATTAATGCTGGTTAACTTGTGTAGGCTGTTCTAATATATATATATATATATATATATATATATATATATATATATATATATATATATATATATAATAATCCAGGCAAGGTAAACATCCACAGGATAGTAATCCAAAGAATTTCAACCAGGCTTATAAAAAGTGCTCAATATCAAATAATGCTTTTATATATGATTATTTTTATTTACACAGACATGTACAAAATCTGCGACACTGGCATGTCAATGTTATCGATCAACAGCTGTTATAAACTGATCTTAACCTTTCCAAATATGATCTAAGGTTAAGATCGGATTTTAACTCTTCCTGATGAGATCTCAGTTTATAACAGCTGTTGATCGATAACATCAACATGCTAGTGTCACAGATTTTGTGCATGTCTGTAAATAAAAACAATCATATATATATATATATATATATATATATATATATATATATATGAATGAGTAAATGCGAAATTTTTTTCATTTATCACTCCTATATTACCACTAAAACGGGTTAGTGTTATTTAAATCAATAATACAAAATAGTATTATTAAATACGATATATATAGTACTGATGAAACACCCTTAGACACCAATTAGGAATCCTAATTTGCATATCTATTTTGTAACCAGTCTATTATAAATTAATGCTTGGTGTTATTGATTTTAAATTATACTGTATCTATTTCTCTCAATATATGTAAAAGTTTTGTCGATATTAACATTAATAATAATTTAATTCATTAAAGTTATTTAATTAAAAAAAAAAGGATAAATTCATTCATTTTCAAAGGTCAACGTCATTTAGATGAAACTTATTTACTTTATAAAAAAATATATATCGGCGCATCAATATGAGTACTCTATCTCTCTCTCTCTCTATCCAAACCAAATTTTCTTTTTTATTGTTTTTATATATATATATATATATATATATAGTCTCGGAAGTTTCTCAACCATTAAAACTATATAAAAAATAAAAAAATATATAAAAAAAAAAAAAAAAAAGAAACAACTTATAGTCTCAAGTCTTCCAGTGGAAAATCACTCATGTAAGTCAATTTATTTTTTACAGTTATTATATTAGTTAGTTTCTAACACTATTTTGAGGGATCATCAGTTGTTTACCATGAAAAACTGTTTCGGGAATTTATATATATATATATATATATCATATACTTGACAAATCAGATCATAAAAAAATAGATTATCCCAAAAGACTGAGAACTTAGTACAACTGTGAATTGTTACAAGGGTAAAGGGGAAGCACTAGATAGAGGTAATTACAAATACTGAAATCTGATGGATCAGGTCCTGAAAATGACAGAGAGAATAATTGAGCAGTAAATAAGTCAGATAAGCATAGATGAAATGCAATTTGGATTTATGCCTGAGAAAAGTACCACTGGTGCTATATTTATCCTGAGACAAATGCAAAAGAAGTACCTTGGTAAGAATAAGAACCTGTATTTTGCTTTTGTGGATCAAAGAGATTGTCTTTTGGACTTTGTGTAAACTAGGAGCAAATGAGTGGTTGGTGAAGGTTGTTCAAGCAACGTACAGAAATGCTCAAAATTGTGTTAGAATTAATAGCACAATTAGTGACAGCTGTAATGTTAAAATAGGAGTACATCAGGGTTCTGTACTGAGTCAATTGCTTTTCATTTGTGTCATAAAACCATTGTCAAGGGAGGAATGCTATGGAAAGTAAAGGTCTGAATGTTAATGTTACCAAGACCAAAGTGATGATCAGTGGTTGGAAAACCCTTGGAAAGGCCATCCTTCCAGCATTATCTTTAATAATGAAGAGACCTCCCCCTTGTCTCCTCATTTAAGATGAGGGGCTGGTGTATGGGTGGTCACCAGGGAATTGTGAAAGTTTTAATTTGGCTATTTTTGTTCCTCGATCCAGAGTTAAGCTAATCTTGTATCACATCCAAACTTGGTGGAAAGTCAGTGAATACCTTTCACTTCCCTCATGGCTTTTTGTACTGAACTAAAGATGATTGGTTCTGTTCGGCCACAAATTGTTTTAAAATCATTAAGAATGCCTGATCCTCTTTTCAACTCACTGTTTTGGAAGCGGTTTGCATCAAAAACCTTGAGCCAGACTTGTGTTAACAAAAGAAATTTGTGTTCATGTCGAAGTGATTCAACTAGCGTACTGAGTTTCCCTGAGTAGAAATTTTTCAACTCACTTAAACATTTTTTTTTTTCTTTAAAATTATCATGACATATTTCTTTGAAAAGTTGCCCAGCGGGGGAAAATAGCTATTCCAGTGTTAGGGGGCAAGGGTTATCTCTCTTATTGCATATTATGAACATAGTTATTTCCCTTCATATCATGTGCGATTTGTTCATATCGGCCATATTAAAATTCTAACATAAAAATACGCTTTTTTAGCATTTTGTATGTATGATTCAACTTGCCATAACTTACTGTTAAAAAATATAATGTAATATACTTGGGTGAGTGAATTAGCCAGAAAATATATTAGCAGGCAAAATGCGGGTATAAACGAACTAGTAGGCTCAATTGCTGACTGTGAGAATGGAAGTGAATTTAAGAAAAGGGAAGTGATGTAATAAGAGAAAAGTATGAGTTTCTGGTGTTTGGTAAATAATGAGTCTGAAGAAAGCGATTGAGCAGTACTAAATGAGTTAACAAAAACCTAACTTAATGGCTTTACATTTACTCTTTCTCTCATTTTTCCATGATGTAATGAAACACTGAGTATTAATAAACCACTGTCCACTCGACATGATGCTTGTCTGAATTATTTCTGTTGTATAAAAGAAAAGAATCAGTTTCATTTTTGCTTTGCTGGCAGGCAACACGGTTCGACAGAGACGAGTTACAGCAGAAACTGACTCAAAATATGGAAGAGAAAAAAAAACTACCTGCAATTCGACGGCTATTATCTAGCGCTAAGTATTCTTTTTGCATGATATATCTTTAATAAAAATGAATTGTAATTTTAAAAACTATTAGTTTGAATTTGAATTCCCTCCCTTGAAAATTAACGAACATACTATTTTAAGAAATGTTTTGTTCCTGTATCCTTTTATTATAAATTAATTTTGATTACTGTTAATATCGACAAAACTATTGACCCCTTATTGCATGCATATATATATATAGGAAAATTGGACAATAAAATTACAAATGAATAACACCAAACATTAATTTAATTAGTTATGCAAATTAGGCATACAATTATCTGTTTGAGTCTTTACTCTCTACTATATATGCAGTATTTCAAAAGATTATCTTGTATTATTGATTTAAATAACCGTGAGCCATTTTGATGGTAATATAGGTGTGGTGAATGAAAAACACTATCAGATTTATTCATTTAGAAGTTCAATAAATTACGTATTTTATAAGGTGGGTTTAATAATTAAAAACAATTAAAAAAATTTTGTTGCCTGATTGGTTAAAATATTTGTCCTTGTGAAGAAGAAATCATTGATATTTTGAAGCACAATGTACATAAGAAGAAATAACTGTTTATTTATCTATTTTTCTTTAGATGTTCTTAGATGTTGGAGGACAACGTTAGAATGGACATGGCGTTACCTCGGATAATACCTAGGGAGATGCGTTGAAACATCCAAGTAGTCTCTTGCTGCTCTGTAATAACGTGGTTTGAAATAGTGCCGAGTAGCATTTTTTTTTTTTTTTGCAGTTGATATTAAAGTATTAGTTTATAACGATGACCAGTTTTTATGAAAAAATGAACCCCCCACCACCACCTAAGTAAAACACAAAAATTAGAATTTATACGCAAAGTAGATTTTTATGGTAATGTTGATGATTATCTCCCTTGATTGAGGGACAATTACAAACTTTTCAATAGAAACAAAATAAGTTCCTTTGTGCCGAGAACAAAAAATTCTCAAAACACAATAAAGAGTTGGCCCTTTCTAAATGGAGAAGAAGAAAAAAGAAAAGGAAAAAATAGGTTGGGATATTCCTCTAAGTGTGTCACAATGCTAAACCCTCACCCGACCCCACTGAAATCATAAGAGCTGTTGCAATCCAATCAGGAAGGGGAGAGGTGTGTATAAAGCTACCGAGTATGAAAAAAAGAAAAGAAAATTAAAGTAGTCCCAGATTACTTTTCTTGTAGAGTTGTAAACGAGGAAGAGGAGGAGGTAAAGTTTTTTTGTTTTTGTTTTAAAATGGTGTGAGGAGGAGGGGGGTGGGGTATCCTGCCAGAATCGGTTTTGCAGGGTTTGTGATCAAACAAAACTCGATAGGGCAGGCATGAGTCACACAGTGAATGCAGGTCACAAATGTTGGACTGAGAAAACAAAATACAAAACGTGAAATAAAATAATGTCAGAAACAACAAAAGATGCAAACAAACTTTACAGCTGATGGCTCGTTTTGTTGACGATGCTGATTTGTTGGTTCTTTTATACGAATACATTTTTTACATTAAAAAAAATAAGTTAAAGAATCTAACCCAGTCATTATTCAAACAGCTTCCTGTGGTGTTTTCTGCATGACATGCCTAATTTCACAAAAATCTTATGATATATATTATAATCTCTCTCTATACAAAGTTAGATATGTGTATAGTTTATATATTTGTATGTAAGGGATTCACTCCTAAACTAATTAATCGATCATTATGAATTTTTTAACATAGGTGCGAGGCGTAAACGTGGGTAATGTGATCTATATTTAATTTAGTTCCATGCAAAAGGAGCAAAAAGATGGTTGAATTCCTTCGTGAAAATTCAGATACCTCTGATTTTTGTGCAATTTTAATAATAGGTAATTACACATCAATTAATAAATATTCCCTAAATTTCAGTTTATTTGAAATATTTTAAATGAATCTTAGGAAGAATAATATGGGTACAATGTCCCATTTGAAAATTACATTATTTCAGATTTGCATTAAATTTGATCCATAGTCATTGGACACCAATAATCCTTGAATTTCAATTTCTTCTTAAGACCCCATTAAATATAAAGAAAAAAGTGGCTATTCTGCAATGATACATTTATGTAATTCAAGTAAAAAAACACTACTCGTCATCCGGCGACTATTAATCTAGCTCTAAGTATTCTTTTTACCATGACATATCTTGGATAAAAATTTATTGTAATTTCAATTTCTTCTTAGGACACTTACATTTTAGACATTTTCTAGGATTAAAATCATGTAACAGATTTTGATCACAATTGGAATAAGGATTGTAGACATAAGGTTTAGTAGCATTATATCTTAATTTTAATCTCTGTAAGGGGACATAAAAGTGACGCAAAACGTCTGTTCAGGGAATTTATTTTACCTGTCCTAGGATGGGTATTCTTTTAGTTATTATAATAATAATAATAATAATAATGATAAAAATAATAATAATAATAATAATAATAATAATAATAATAATAATAATAATAATAATAAAAATAGAACATATGAAGTTTTTTTTTTTTTTTTTTTTTTTTAACTTAGTTCACCCCAACAAGGCAAGTTGCTACTGAGTATCTGTTCCGATGGATACTGCACCCCATAGACTGGTATTGTCTTGGCCTTTGGGGCTTGATTTACGCCGGTTTATGGGTCTGTCCTGTGCAGTTCTAGGAGGTTCATCCTCCCAGGCTTCGCCTCTCCTCTTTGGGGAGGAGTAAGTTTATTGCTTACTGCCTGAGGCGCCCCTACCGGGGAATGCCGACGGGGCTGCCCAGGCAATTTTTAAACCCCACTTTCCCGACCCGACCTTGGGTCACATCTTACTAGTGGGAGTAAGATAAAAACTGGCCTTGTGCCTAACTCCTGGAGAGGAGTAAATCAATACTGTAGACGTAAGAGGCTACTGAGAATTAGAGTGAAAGTTTAGGTTGTCATCCTAAATTGGAAACTGTGCAGCAAGATGCTTGTTCACATCAGTTTTAAATTTCTGTATGTCGGTACAGTTGGGGAAACAGGGAGAGAGTTTCAAAGGCCGGCAGCTCGAGAAAAGAAGCTATTAGAGTAAAAGGCACTCCGGCATCTGGGTACCTCCACAGTGAATGGATGGGATTTAGCTGATTGTCAGGTTGGTCGAGTGTATTTATGTCGATGGGGCATCAGAGCACAATCCATTAAAGTACTTGTAAAACAAGCACAAGGATGCAACATTGCAGCGATGAGGCAGGGGCTGGAGCTTGGTGGATACTGAGGGACCTATTAGATTAGAGACTGCTATGGAGAAACTATATGTGGAGTTACCAGCTGCGTTTGTATAGCTGGACAATCCAAGCCAGTCACGGTGATGATGTACATTAAAATCCCTAAATACATGTCAAGTCAAGTGAAAGTGCTGTATCTATGCTTTCAGAGACAAAGTTTAGCAGGGTACAGTCCTGGGTCTAAGAGTAAGTATATTGTAATACATATATATATATATATATATATATATATATATATGTAAGGAAAGGAAGTCAACATCTTAGAAGCACGGATTATAATGTATTAAAGTGAAATATTTTGAAAATCAACAATCGTGCAAATTTTAAATGCAAAATTCATTTATTTAATTTTTTGTTTTTCCGCGAATTTTCGTTGTAAAATACAACCTTGTCAAGCGAGACGGTCTTATAGTGTTTTTTTTTCCTTCTTTTCTTCCTCCTCATATTAGTGGTATTAACCCTGAGGGGGCGAAAACACATCACGATCTTACGACGTTACTTTTTTTTTTTAGTCCTGGCGATGTTGTATACGCTGATTTGGCGCTTTTTTTAAGTAAGGAAAGGAAGTCAACATCTTAGAAGCACGGATTATAATGTATTAAAGTGAAATATTTTGAAAATCAACAATCGTGCAAATTTTAAATAGAAAAATTCATTTATTTAATTTTTTTTTTTACGCGAATTTTCGTTGTAAAATACAACCTTCTTAAGCGAGACGGTCTTATAGTGTTTTTTTTTCTAAAAGAAGGAAAAAAAACACTATAAGACAGTCTCGCTTGACAAGGTTGTATTTTACAACGAAAATTCGCGAAAAAAAAAATTAAATAAATGAATTTTTCATTTAAAATTTGCACGATTGTTGATTTTTAAAATATTTCACTTTAATATATATATATATATATATGTGATTTTTTGAAAGCTTACCAAAGCATTCCGTTCAGGAGCCCAAACAACACCACAGAAGATATTTTCATTCAGAAATCATTTATTTATCATTTTTCAAATTAAAGTGCTTATTACCTACACGTGTTTCACTACCAAGCAGGTACTTGCTTGGCAGATCATCAGGGAAAAATTTAGCACCTTGAATAAGATTAACAACACCCGGCAATACACAATGTGGTGTTGATTTTCTTGGGGGTCACTTAAGGGAAGAAAAAATAAGATAGAGAATAAAAAATATAAAATATAAAGTAAGAAAGAAAATAATAATAATAATAAAAACAAAAATAATAAAAGTAATTTAGGAACGGAGTTTTGACTGTTGTTTGGTCTTTATATTTCTTAGTGGGGGGGGGGGTGATATTTGTCATCACTGGAGTGCATTAAGGCAAATTATATATTTTTGCTTTTTATTATTTTTTATATATATCCTTTATATATATATATATATCTTTATATATATTTTTGTATATATATTTTTTTAATTCTCTTTTTTACTTTCTATTTTCTATTTTTTTTATTCTCTATCTTATTTTTTCCCTGTAATCGAGTATCATCAAGCTTTTTTATTGGAATAATCCCGGTCTTCACTGAACAATCGTTTTCTCTAAGTGAAAAATCCAAATATATATATATATTGGATTAATACAAAAATGTGGAAACTGCATGACTTATTCAACCATTATATGTCTTAATTTTCTTCAGTTCATGTTTATCCGTTACACCTCTGCATTGTATTACCTTCTATAAATTAACTTTATATACACTTCACTGCATCCAGGGCAATGCCAGGTAGGTACAGTTAGTTTTTTTGTTTATTTTATTACTGTCACCACTTATCAAGGCCAAGAGCCACTCGAGGATAACGGTTAATGGGATGGAACGATTGTCAGCCGAAATTGATGAATGCAATGAACTAAGTTTGATTATTTATTGAACGGTTTATGATATTGGATTTGAAGACGACTATGTTGTAGTCTGAAGGCAAGCAGTCCTGTTGTAATGTTCCACAGATGTGAAAACTCTCGCAGAAAAACTATCCATGGAATTGGCGCCTGACGCTATTCACATGGAGGAAGAAAGGAAAGTCTTTTTCCATTGTGGCAGACAGACGGGTTCTTGCTACATTTATTCAAATTTTGTTGGTTTCTTTTTTGTATCATCAAATGAATAAATTATATATGTAAAACATCACTCAATAAATCCCGGGCCAGACATATAGATGGTGTCACTAATTAAAAAAAATAAATCAATGAGTTTTATAAAGTACTAACCTTCAAACGACACATGTGTAAATTTGAGCCCAATTAGAGTATTAGTTTACAAATTAAAGTTATTAAAGTGAAGCTACTGATAAAATTTTTCAAAACAATGGCAAAATCTGAATTTCGTGTGTTAATAAAGCATTACTTTCTGATGGGAAAAATACTGTTTAAGCAAAGCAATGACTTGATAAGTGTTATTCGGATTCTACTCCATCCGAAACAACGGTTAAGCGATGGTGTGCTTATTTTAAACGTGGTCGTACAGACACAAATTATTCTGAACACTCAGGTCACCCAAATTCGACAGTTGGCCCGGAAAACATTAAAAAAGTCCACAAACTCGTTTGGGCCGATCGTAAATTAAAGTTATGTGAGATAGTAGATGAGTTGAAGGTATAAGAAGGCAGTGTATTCACCATTTTGCATAAACATTTGTCAATGAGAAAGCTGTGTTCAAAGCGGGTGCCGCGTTTGCTAACAGTCGATCAAAAACAACACATCAGTGATTCAGAACATCGTTTGCAACTTTTTAACACAGCAAAAAGGACATTTACGTCAATCCAACCCCAACATATACATACACTACATCCAAGCTAACAATTATTGAATGTCTCCCCCACAAAAAAAAATAAATTATTACATTACAAAATTAAATTCTACCATAATGCATTTTGGTTCATTCGTAAACAAGTCAGCCATTCTATTCTTTTTGTTAAACGAAATGAAAAACAAAGCCCCCCCCCCCCCACCTCCGACATAGTGGCCAAGCAAACAATGATCCCCTCCATAATTATTTAGAAATAATTTTTTAGCATTTTGGGTGAAAAAGAGTCTTTTTGGCCCCTTACGGTCAATTTACTTCTGGAAGTTCATGTAAATTAAAATGTTTGCCCATGTCTGATGTAACCTCTATTCTACATTTCATTAATGAAAAAGACCCATGCACACACAAAAGTTGCATAAAAGGTCATTTTAGTTAAAAGATATTTTAAAATACTTTAATATACAACATTTTTTTTTAAAATATTACAATCTATCAAAAACAGTATCCAAAACGTCGGCATCTACACAAAGAGCATCCAGAATGTTGAAATCTACACAAAGAGCATCCAGAATGTTGAAATCTACACAAAGAGCATCCAGAATGTTGAAATCTACACAAAGAGCATCCAGAATGTTGAAATCTACACAAAGAGCATCCAGAATGTTGAAATCTACACAAAGAGCATCCAGAATGTTGAAATCTACACAAAGAGCATCCAGAATGTTGAAATCTACACAAAGAGCATCCAGAATGTTGAAATCTACACAAAGAGCATCCAGAATGTTGAAATCTACACAAAGAGCATCCAGAATGTTGAAATCTACACAAAGAGCATCCAGAATGTTGAAATCTACACAAAGAGCATCCAGAATGTTGAAATCTACACAAAGAGCATCCAGAATGTTGAAATCTACACAAAGAGCATCCAGAATGTTGAAATCTACACAAAGAGCATCCAGAATGTTGAAATCTACACAAAGAGCATCCAGAATGTTGAAATCTACACAAAGAGCATCCAGAATGTTGAAATCTACACAAAGAGCATCCAGAATGTTGAAATCTACACAAAGAGCATCCAGAATGTTGAAATCTACACAAAGAGCATCCAGAATGTTGAAATCTACACAAAGAGCATCCAGAATGTTGAAATCTACACAAAGAGCATCCAGAATGTTGAAATCTACACAAAGAGCATCCAGAATGTTGAAATCTACACAAAGAGCATCCAGAATGTTGAAATCTACACAAAGAGCATCCAGAATGTTGAAATCTACACAAAGAGTACCAAAAGCATATCTAAAAAAAGTATCCAAAACGTTGAAACATACACAAATAATAAAGATATTTTTTTTATAAAATATTTAGAAAACCTTGCACAACACAAATTATTTATTTTTAAAATAAATTATTTATTCATCTCAAAAACATTTTTTTATTTTTTTATAAACTTGAGTACTTTTGGTAAATCTACCATCTTCAGAAGAATATTTCTTCTTTTTCTTTTTTCTCTTGGTTGAGACATTCTCGTGGCCAAGTTGAAAAATCCGTCTAGGTGTTTTGACGAAGTGAAAAAAGTGTTGATATGGCTGTGTGTCACGTGGTCGGCGTGGAAGGATATTTTGAAAAGTCACACAATTTGAAGCGTTGGGTGGATGGAAATAATAAAGATATTTTTTTTATAAAATATTTAGAAAACCTTGCACAACGCAGATTATTTGTTTTTAAAATAAATTATTTATTCATCTCAAAAACATTTTTTTTTTTTATAAACTTGAGTACTTTCGGTAAATCTACCATCTTCAGAAGAATATTTCTTTTTCTTTTTTTTCTTTTTTCTCTTGGTTGAGACATTCTCATGGCCAAGTTGAAAAATCCGTCTAGGTGTTTTGACGAAGTGAAAAAAGTGTCGATATGGCTGTGTGGAAAAAAAAAAGAAGAACTATTCTTCTGAAGATGGTAGATTTACCGAAATTACTCAAGTTTATATAAAAAAAAAAAATGTTTTTGAGATGAATAAATAATTTATTTTAAAAACAAATAATCTGCGTTGTGCAAGGTTTTCTAAATATTTTATTAAAAAAATATCTTTATTATTTCCACCCACCCAACGCTTCAAATTGTGTGACTTTTCAAAATCTACACAAATAGTATTTAAAGTATTGAAATCCACACAAAATAAATTAGAATGTTTAATTTTTTTTTCTTTTTAATATATAAATTGCCAGAGGTTTCATCGAATCTAATATATGATTGTATAGATAGGCATTCAAAAAGATGTCGACATCCAAACATAATTAACCCTGGGAAAGTAATTAAAACAGGAGCCAGGTGTGCCAAGTATTTTTTCTCTTTCCCTTGAAGATCAAAAAGGCAGTAAGAAATTGTTTTACAATCAAACTAGGGGATTTCACACCTATACAAAACAAAAATGTTTTCACAAGTGGCAGGAGTGAAATGAATGACAACAAGATTTTCAGAATAAAATAGGTACATATAAGTTAGAGAGAAAACTTATGGCTCCATCATGTTAAAACACGGGTTCTTTTTATTTATCTTCCTCCTACAAGGTAAGATGTGACACAAGGTCGGGAAAGTGCACTCTGGCTGTTTAAAAATTGCCTGGGCAGCCTCGTTGGCATTCTCCGGTAGGGGCGCCTCAGACAGTAAGCAATAAACTTACTCCTCCCCAAAGAGGGGAGGCAAAGCCTGGGAGGGTGCACCTCCTAGAACTGCACAGGACCGACAACCCCCAATAGACCGGCGTAAATCCAGACCCAAAGGCCCGAACGATACCGGTTTATTAGGCGGGGTAAAAACCCCTGGTTGAACACAGGTTCTTTTTAGATCACCAAAATGAAGCAACAGAGTCTGATTATTGTGGTCTGCAGGGTCGTGAACACTATTTCTGAAATTTTAAAATGTCCAACTCAAGCCAAAGAAATCTTCTAGTAGCAATCTATAAATATAAAGTTATAGTTCCTATCTTTTTGTTCAAGAATTCATCCTAAGGTTTTGGGAAATGGACCCCTATAACTGTATATAGTCTGAAACTACATTACCCAAGGTACTTGGATAAGTATATTTCATTTTGATCAAAGAGGAAACAATAAAATTGCATTTGCGCTCGACATCCATAAAAAGGAAATATTGTAGTTTATCTATAACTTGAAAATTATAGAAATAAAAAAAAATAGAAATTTTAATAAGGGGTTCAGGGTTTGGAGCAGGAGTTCACAGAGGTCCTCGTGGATTACAAGGAAACGCCAGGTATGCCTCGAGGAGGTTAAAGATTATAAATTTATCGAAATTTATTTCAATTAAATGTTAATTTACTTACACCCCCTCCGAATCAATGCTGAGTTTATCCTTGGGCCCCACCCTAAAAATTGAATGTTATACAATGTTAAATATAAAATACTACTTGCCTTGCTATCGCTTCGCACAGTTTACTATTTGAAATACTTGAAACACTAATTTAAAATAATAAACATTTCATTCATAACGTTGTTGTAAACACAAAACAAAATCTTTCTCATTTATTCATATAGATAAATATTAACATGTTGGTAATTTAGATAAAAATTTATTAATCTTTTAAATGTGACCTAAATAAAGAAATCAATTTGTCTTGTCACTTGCAATGCAGAAATAGATCACAACTTGCTGAAAATCAAGTCGTCTCTCTAAAGAAAGGAACGTTTGAACACCTTTGTTAAATAAGTCTCAGAAATAAAATATTACGAAATAGAACTATTTGTTATATTAAAATCAAAACAATCATTGAATTAAAAAACAATAACAAATAATAGTTAATTAATAAAATGTCCTTTTTCAAAACCAATATGCAAATTAGTTAATCTTGCAACTTATATCGCATACACATAAGCAGTATATAAAAAAGATGGTGCGTCTATTGTGTGAAGTTGAATTAACTTGAAATAAGATGTTTTGAGTTTACCGTTAGTGCGAGAGATGGGTGTAACTTTCGCATTTATTCATTTAGATGGGGTGTTATAGGCTGCGTGAAAAAAGGCAAAAAGGTTTCTCATTCAATCCCAGGAAATGCCGAGTATTTCTGCTAGTAATATATACATGTGAGGAATAAAATACACGATGTATCATAAAATGAAACAAAAGCAAAAACAAATAAAACACACACGTAGTTATGTACATGCCAAAAACATTCTGTTGTGCGACTTCTTTTTCCTGTTTTGCCGTTTTTCAATAAATTTAAAATCTTCACTTTTTCTAAAGACGTTCGTTGATCCAAACGAAACCGGTAAATCTCTCGTTTTTGATAATTTCTTTCTGTGTTTAATTTTTTTGTTATTTTTCTTTATATATATATATATATATATATATATATATATATATATATATATATATATATAGTCATCCTAGCTCTACCCTAGCATATATATGTGTGTGTGTGTGTGTGTGTACTAGTAGATTTACCCATGGTTGCCAAGGTATCAAATATATGTTGATCATAATAAAACTTGGGAAAGGTATGAACCCCTCATTCTGCTCATTTATGGGTTAAATACTACAAATACTCTAAAAAAAAATTTTTTTTTTCAAATTCGGTTACAAAAATAAAACATTTATTTTCAAAAATGGATTATGAATAAGTGTCAAAGTTCATTTGCTATTTAACAAAATGACCCAACCCATTATTAAACATACTACCACAATTTATTCTACATTAATCTCATTTGAAAATTCATAAACTGTGACAAATCTTTAAAAGCTTTCTTCTTGCATAGCTAATAATAAGTCTTTATTTTTATATCATCATTATTAGATAAAAGTATCATTATTCTTATCGTAAAGTAAAGAAAATTATTTTGCCATCTAATTTACATATATAGAGCCAAATCGGTAAAACCAGTTATGTATAGCAATTAAATAATATATATTTATATATATATATATATATATAGTCTCGGAAGTTTCTCAACCATTAAAACTATATAAAAAAAAAAAAATTAAAAAAAAATAATAATAAAAAAAAAAAAATAATAAAAAAAACTTTAAAAAAAAAAAACAACTTATAGTCTCAAGTCTTCCAGTGGAAAATCACTCATGTAAGTCAATTTATTTTTAACAGTTATTATATTAGTTTGTTTCTAACACTATTTTAAGGGATCATCAGTTGTTTACCATGAAAAACTGTTTCGGGAATTTATATTATATATAATAGTAACATTTATGTGCAATATATCTCCAACTACTGCTAATGAGTTTTCGTAGTAAGGGTTCCGGACTACAGCCACTGTGGTCCCAGTTTTGAATCTCGCTAGAATCAGCCACGCTGATGAGCCATAAAACTGCAAAACATTTGTCTGTAGATATACATATATATAATAAGTGTATTAAGAAGACACAAAGCAATGCAGAGAGCCGGATTGATGAGAAGCTGGAAAGAACAAACATAAACAATCGAAGGAGAGGATTTAAGACTATTTATTTTTAATCTTAACTGTGTGTGATGTCCGAATGATGATTAGAAATCATTTTATATTTCAGGAAATGATACTTAATTAGATTGTTGAACAAAACATTAAAATTCTAAATTAAATATGAATTGCCTCTGTGAGGTATAATAATGCATAGACTTTTATCGACTGAATCTATAAATTAATTCTCAGATAAATCTAATTAAGTATCAGTCAAAGTTATCTCTTCTTCCACCTTTATTTTTTTACAGAAAAATGAAAATTTTATTAACTTCCCCGAGATTTTTGTAAAACTTAGATGTAGGCTATAAATGCCTTTAATTAGTAACAAATTTCATTAATTCTATAATCTAATTTAAGAAAACCCACAATTAATATTATTACTTGAATATATGATTATCAAAAGAAAATTTAATTAAATAAAATTTTTTATATTAAAAAAATAAATAAAACAAATGAAAAAAATATATTATTACAACAAACAGTTGATTACTAACCATGTATACCCAGTTAATTAATTTAATATTACACACTTATTTTTGAACACCATATCTATATGTAGGATATAATTTTAAGAAATTAAAAAAAAAATTATTGATTCATTATTTTCTGCAGCATCTCCATATCTGCGGGCCTGGCTTGTTCCCAGTTCTACTTTCTGGCATTCTTAGTGAATTCTACAGTCAGACTTTTTTTTGGTGTCCATTTTTGACAAGGGGACGATTTTCCCGAAATATCAAATGATTTCTAATCATCATCCGGACATCACACACAGCTAACACCATACTTGCTGTTTATGTAAGATTGAAAAGAAAAATAAATAAATAGTTGTAAGTCCTCTACTTCGATTGTTTATTTTTGTTTTTTCCAGCTTCTCATCCATCCATCCAGCTCTCTGCATTGCCTTCAGCCTTCTTAATACATTTATTACAATTCCCAGCAATGCTTCAAGCAAACTACCATTCTCTATTAACACACACACACATATCTATATATATATATATATATATATATATATATATATATATTGTATCTGTATGTATATGTATATATATATATATGTGTGTGTATAGATATACGTGTATAGGTGCATATAGCTGTATATGTTGAGTCTGTATAGACGTATGGATGTATGTATTGAATATATATCTAGAATATTCTTATTTCTTTATTTTTTATTGAATATACATCTAGAATATATTTATAAGCATGTATGTATTCTGAATATATGCTTGATTGATAGTGGATCTGTGTAGGTGTCCATGTTTAGATGTGTATGTATATCAATGTCCGTTTATTTATCTGTTTGTTTATTTAGGTGTGTTTGGGTTTGTTTATATATGTGTGATTCTTGATATATAGATAAGATATTTATACTTGAGTGAGTCTGTTAAGCTGGCAAGCCAGAGCGATAAAATGAGGACAAGAAAAGGCAATGGAGACGCCATAAAGAGTAATAAAAAAAGGGAGGGGACAACCACTTGCAAAAAAGGTAAACTAGTGAAATAGGTAATCCGATATTAATTCATAAGAAATAGAAGATGCTAGATCTCAAAAAAGAGTTATTTAGGATAGAAAATTCTTCAAATCCATCCATTCCTGAAAAATTCTTGGTCTGATGAGGTTGACTTTCTTGGAAAAGTGCAACTGAAACATGTATGCACATATGTAACCAATAATGTTTGTACTTAAATTTATACTTATATATATATATATATATATATATATATATATGCATACACACACACTAGTATAATATAGCATTAGTTTTAAATTTTTATGTTTTTTTTCTTTCTGGGGGGAGGGGGTACGGTTTCGGTTGCACCCCCCTCTAAATGGTATAGTTTCTAAATAAATACTATGCCCACATTACTTACCTTGTTGACTAGAATACATATTCTATAATAAAGTGCAATAGTTTAGGATTTTATCAAACACATACATATTATTGACGCTCATATATGCGCAGCGATCCTTTTCAAAATGTATTTTACTTAATATAACTCAAAATTTGATGCATAGCAATTCTTTGCTCTATTAAATATTTCGTATTTAACTTATTTTTCCAAGTTTTTTGGGGGGAGGGTGCGAGTTTGAGTGGTCGCACTCCTTAACTGGTAAATTTTACAAAAAGAAAGTAATGTGCACATGTTACTCACCATTGCCTAGAATATATATTCAGAAATTCAGCATAAAGGAGTATTAGAAAGGTATCACAATGCAAGAAATGGAAATATGTTGGCAAGTGATAGTCTTCTAATACTCCTCTATATACATATTACACGCAATGCTTCAAGCAAACTACATCTCCTTATAATATATATATATATAATATATAGATATATACACATGTGTGCGTGTGTTAGAACGTTTTCACCCCAAATGCTACGCAATTATGCACTATGTAGAAAATATGCATGAATAGAACTATGCATAATAATTAAATGAAGCCAATCATCCAATAAGAAAACGGAAGAAAAAATACGAATAGTGAATTAATGAGTTCGTTTTAAAAGAAATATGCAAATTAGTTATTCTTTTTGAAACCACTCGCATATCCATGATCAAATATTAGGAATTTTTTTACTTTATAAATAGAAAAATGAACTTTTAATATCAATGTCAGTGCGACAAATAACACTAAACTGCTCCTTGTTTTGAACAACTGAAGATATCGATTTGCTTCCATTTGCAGGTCTTATTAATTTTCATTGACGTACTATATTTTTGCTCTATCCAGTATATTGAGCTTTCCTTATTTCACAATAGGTCCAACTCTCTAAAAGTTTACCTTTTAGTTATAATTTACATATATATATATATATATATATATTATATATATATATATATATTATATATATATATATATGAGAGAGAGAGATGGACAGGTGTGTGTGTGTGAGGTGTGTCTGAAAAGAAATGGAACTGGATGTGCTATGTGAACTATGGGCGAAAGAGTGATAGGCAGATTGTGTTATCGTCTAACACATCTTTGGAGAATGTAATTAATCTTAGCTTTCTGCAACTATTGCATTTCACATGCTTTTGTGTACAGCTCTTCTTCACCACGACAATGCACCTGCTCACAACACTTTGAGCATCCTTCACTTTCTGGTTGAGAAGAGTATTGCTGTATTGGAATGTAGTTTGTTGTTTGGAACTGAAATATGAGCATATTTGCTATAACTATTGGTTGTGAGTAAAGTAGTCAATGACAACCATCTTGCTTTTTCAAGAGGCAAGGTCTCATATCAAAGAACTCACTTTTATTAATTTAATGGCTTAACTAAAAATAGTATCTGGCCCTCATTTCTGGCATGGTCTGATATCTTACTTTCTGAAAGAGCAAGATGGCTGCCACCGATGACTTTACTCACCACAAATATTCATGGCAAATAAACATGCTTATATTTTCTATTAAATATTAAACTTTTTTTCATGCAAATAGGTCACAAATGAGTATTGATTTACTCCTCTCCAGGAGTTAGGCACAAGGCCAGTTTTTATCTTACTCCCACAAGTAAGATGTGACCCAAGGTCGGGTCGGGAAAGTGGGGTTTAAAAAATGAGTAGGTAAACCAAAATAAATTGTTTCTAATTAATTTCTCAACTGTATTTCCTTGAAAATAATTTATGTCGCCAACAGTAATGTTTACCATAAACATTTGTTTTTCAATTATAACTTAACTAAAACATAGATTTTTTTCTTAAGTTAAACTTCAATTGTTTTACTGATTAATTCATGTAAAAATTGTCATAAAATTGCATGTTATAAAAAAAAATGGATGATAATAGAATTTTTCTGTCTTTTGTTTCATTATTAGTGATAATAGAAAATTTTTACAATTGAATCACCCAAATAAAATATTCAAAATTAAGTTGTTTATTAATATTCTATAGTCCTAGTTATCCCCGGGCAAAGCTAGGTACCTCTGCTAGTATCTCAGATATATCTTCTCTATATATAAACCCAATATCTGTGTGTATGTGTGTGATGTTTGTGTGTTCCTATAGAAAGAAAGATTAGAGAATCTGTATAAAATATAAGAGTATATTCTCATGTAAAATTTACCGGGGAAGACAATGGAGTATGGACATTACTTATTATACACAACAAGTCAACACGTCGAATAATTGAATCTGCCCTCATAGCCCTTTCCACAAATAAAATTAAACAAAGAATGGGCTTCTACAATATCTCCCCCAACCTATCAAAAGCAATCATTAGTGAAAACAAGATAATTCTAGACACTGGATGATTCCCTGAGCTTTAAATTAAATATCCTTTGGACCCCTTTCTGCTCTTTAATTTCTCCTCTTCTTTTCCAAAGCTACTTCTATGTATATTTGATATATATGTATGTATACGTTATATATATGTTTCGATCACATTTATGTGCATATATATATATTTATTTCTATTTTTTCTTTTTTCTTTTTTTTTCTTTCATATTTGCATACCCTTCATCTCAACATGAACCCAACCACTATATATATTTCCCATAATTTACAGACCTTCTCGTCTTTTGTCATTTTTGTATTCTTCTTCTGCTCTTGACAAAGCCCACGTGAAATTTGGGCAAAACGTTGAGCGAAAAGGTCTTCCGCTTTTCCATTTTTAATTTCATACCGTCGGATTATTTTTATCCTTTCATATACTAATATATATATATATATATATATATATATATAGAGAGAGAGAGAGAGAGAGAGAGATGGATATATATTGTATTAATTTCTAGATTTATAGCTAAGTGCTCAAACTTTGTGATAAAACATATGTAGATCCAAGTTTGCAGACATTTCATCAACAATACACTGTTGATCAAATGTCTACATATACATATCGGATAGATAGGCCAGACAAAATTGTAAAGGTACCCCACTCTCTTATTTCTGATGACGGCACCATTTGTAAAAGTACCCCACACGCTTCTTTCTGACCCCGTGGGTATCGTTGTCGGCTACTCACGCACAGGTGGTTTATATCCCGGTCACGGTGCCGAGTAAAACAGATACCTCACTCCGATCCGGTGTCACTGAACCACTTGTAACATAGGTGGTCCACTCGTGTCTCTATCTCTGTGCTCACACGTCTGGTTCTCTGCGCAGAAATCTTTCCAGACTGGTAACACCCTCTTTGGGCCGATGATCGTCAATAGTGGCAGTAAAAACCAAGATGTGTCGGTCGAATCTCCTCTAGGTCAGGATGAATGCGATGATGATGATTTCGTGATTCTGTGAAGGCAATGTTACACAAGCAGAACAAATCGACAATAGGAATAATTCAAGTAACTCAGCAATTTCTTTTTGTATCAAATAATTATTAACAAGATAAACAACTGTTTTTAAAATGTCGAACTAAAGTCTATTGTTTTGGTAAAATGTCTTTGTTTACTAAACTATTTCGCCGTTGTTCTCTCTAATCTGTGTGTGTGTGTGTGTGAATCTATTTACGACTGCTTGGCTTAATTGAGACATTAATCTCTGTTGGAAAACGATGGCTGAGCACGGGGGGTGGGGGTGGGGGGTGTCCGGCCAACATGAGCAGGATTGCGACCTACACAGGTCGAATCCCAGCTCCAACTGCCTTCTCTGCCAGCCACTAGGGAACTCTCTTTGTCTCAACTCTCTCTACTCTTTTATTGAGAATGCGCCGACCTCTACGGGGAGCAGGGGCGAATTCTTGTCAGCATCCAATAAGATCACGCCACGAGAACAACAATGAGAGCAACGTGTCATAAGCGAAAAAAAATGATAATTTTTAACAAAAAGTGTATATGGGCCAAAAAACGATATGACCTAAATTGCAATTAACATTCGAGGGCAGAAAGGTCAATACGAAAACAATTAAAACCAAAATACGATTTCGAATTATTTGAAATTGAGATGGGGAGTTCATTTACCAGGGCGATCAACTATGTTTTTTTAACCCTGTTCTTTGTTTATACTGGAAACCTAATATGATGCTTGACTTTGAATAAGCTCGTGGCTAATTCATACTAGCGCTGTATTCTAAGCCCGGCCTTTCGCAGGGCCGCTTAATATTGTCGCATCTGCTTAATATTGTCACAAATTAGCTTTTAGACTTGGGTTTAATAACCAAAAAATTAGTATCAGACAAAACACACTGCCCCCCCCCCCTCTCCAGTAGCCAAACATTTCAACCAAACAGAACATACACTAGATAAGATAAAATGCATTTTAACATACACCAAATTCTCGTCCACATATGCAAACAGAAAGAAACAGAATTGATTTTAAAACTAAACCCACATAAATCAGGTCTGAACTTCTATGAAGGAGTTCTTAACAGTAATTAGAATAAGATGGACGCACGTACGTTGGTATTAAGATAAAAGTAAAAATTATCTTTGTCATTCGTGCAAATGATTGCACACAAAACCAACTTGTACGAAGAATGAGCGTTTTACAAAGTTGAAAATGGCCAGTTTTTCATAAGTTTCATATTCATTTAGTTTTTATCAAAAAATCAAGGTTGGGTTCGAAATATTAAAATTAAAAATTATTATAAATAATTTACATGCTATTATGTTTTCCATAAAGCTATTTTCATAGCTATTAATTTTCATGCTATTATGTTTTCCATAACTATTTTCATAGCTATTAATTTACATGCTATTATGTTTTCCATAACTATTTTTGCTTTATTTGTCAAATATGAAGAAATTCATCATTTTTAGCCAAGAAGCACACTATATACATCTATCATTATACTAAATATTACTTCATCAACGTTTGTTTCTCTAAGTCTTTTTTTTATATATTATATTAACACAAAATACATGCTGAAATATACCTTTGTTCTGGGATTGAATTATGTTTGAAAAAGAAAAATCTGTTCTAATTAGCCGTAATTTATAATTAACTGAATAAGTCACCAATCAATCTCTTAAGTATATATGTATTTCTCGCCCCCCCCCCAATGTTGATTCAACCACTCTCTAATATTTATTAGTGTCTCTGTGTTCATTTAAAGAAAGAGTGACTCTTTTCTCAGTGTCACTGTCTAATTTACTTATGTATCTGTACGCACCACAAACACGGATGTAAATTAGATAGCAAAATAATAAGTGGCTTTACTTCTATATAATAATAAATATAATAATATTAACAATGATAATGATGATAATATAGAAATAAAGAGCTTATTATTTTTAGTTATACAAGAAGGTCTTAAAATATATATCACAATTTATGAATTTTCGAATTGAATCAAAGTAGAATAAATAGTTGTAGTGGTTGTGACCCAACGGGTCACGGGTACGTTTAGTATATAAATCAAGTGAGTCAATATAGTATAATGCTAGTATACGTCTAACCATCTGTTTCAATATGGCTTGATTTCCAAGGTCAATACTGTTACTTGATAGATCATTGAATTTAAAGACAAAAACAAAAAACGAACAAAGATAGAGTAGTGAGAGAGTTGCCCCATTTCAACAGGTGCAGGCGACACACAAGAGTGATTGACACATTCTATGAAATAAAGCAGAATTCAAGTTCTAAGGATTCTGCTGCATCCATCCCTTGCACTATCTTTTCTACTATCTCTAATATAATAATCCATACGCTTGTTTCAATATCTCTAAATGAATAAAATGTGAAAGATTTTCCATTTATAACCACGTATATTACCATCAAAACGTCTCACTGTTATTGAGATCAATAATACAACATTTTATTTACCTCCCCAGAAGGTTAGGCACAAGGCCAGTTTTATCTTACTCCCACAAGGTAAGATGTGACCCAAGGTCGGGAAAGTGGGGCTTGAAAAGCCAGCGCCCAAGAAGGTGAGCACTCTGGCCATTAAAAATTGCCTGGGCAGCCCCGTCGACATTCCCTTCTCTGATTGACGAAAACCATATTGAAAAATGTTTACCTCTTATTTTAACAAAATGTAAACCATAGACAATCAACAATAGATCGATTCGCAACATTTGAGGAAAGTTCAATTATTTTAAGATCCTCTAACAGGTGAAAAATTAAACTTTTCCAAACCCATGACTTCAGTGATGTAAGCTCATGAATTGAAGAATGTTTTCGATTGCTTTGAGGTTTTTTGGACTCAGACTTCTTGCACTTATTAAACGGGCAAAAGGATGTATTCTGAAGTTGGTTCTTTTGTTTAATGCATACCAATTCTTTTTCGGTTATTTAATGCCAAATGATAAGTTTGGTAAAAAATGTTATGCTCCAAATTCCTAATATCTTCAAATATTTACTCATGGTGTAAATTTATGTGAAATTCGTTTCACGCAGTAATTTTCAAATATTCAACTTGTATTTATACATTTGTTTCAGAATTTTTGACATGAGAATTGATAAATTTGTATTATCTGGATTATTCAGACTACAAGACTAATCTTGGATGTTATTTTCACAACGTTTCGGCCGATGTAACCTCCGACCTTCTTCAGGTGTATCTTGTTTTTTGTCGAACTTGGGAAGCTTTATGTCGAACTTGGGATGCTTTATGTCGAACTTGGGATGCTTTATGTCGAACTTGGGATGCTTTATGTCGAACTTGGGATGCTTTATGTCGAACTTGGGATGCTTTATGTCGAACTTGGGATGCTTTATGTCAAACTTGGGATGCTTTATGTCAAACTTGGGATGCTTTATGTCAAACTTGGGATGCTTTATGTCAAACTTGGGATGCTTTATGTCAAACTTGGGATGCTTTATGTCAAACTTGGGATGCTTTATGTCAAACTTGGGATGCTTTATGTCAAACTTGGGATGCTTTATGTCAAACTTGGGATTCTTTATCTTGAACTTGGGATTCTTTATCTTGAACTTGGGATTCTTTATCTTGAACTTGGGATTCTTTATCTTGAACTTGGGATTCTTTATCTTGAACTTGGGATTTTGTACAGAATTTCGAATGGAACTACGGGGATAGCTTGTTCTCATTCCATCAGCCAGTACCAGGTAGAAGTCTTAAGTGATTTTTAACCGTATTCTTATTAAACTTCTGTACTGAGGAGGATTTAATCTTCAACCTCATGAAGACTGTCACTTAGAACTGATTATTACTTAAGAACTTATATCTCTTGTGCCACGGGTCCCTGCGGACAATTCTAGTATGAATTTTAACAGCCTTAAACCTATTCTTGTTTTAGATGTGTAATCTTACTATTAAATATATATGCCCTTCAATAATATTGGTGAAATAGCCATAATTACAGAGAAAGAAGTAGGCCTTTATTATTAAAACAAAAAACACAAAAGGGGATCAAATAATCTATTTTTTCAGATTTAAAAAAAAAAAAATTCTGTTAGCAACCAGGTTGAAAAAAATAAACAGCAGATGAAATTATTATTTCTACAAAGACGTCTTTCAGTCGACCCTTTGTCAAAGTGGCAGTTGAGAATATAATGGCGGGGAAATCATGGATGAATATATCATAAAAAATCAAAGGGAATTATCGAATGAGGGTTTAAAAAAAATTAGGTATGTATCTCAACATACACCTATAAGTTCTAAATTGTGGGTCTACTCCTGTTTGCATAGGGATAGTTGATGCAAGTTAATGGCAACCGCTTCGAGAATCTTTAGATTATAACTTGAACGAGCCCTGTGCAAAACAGATAACGCCTCATCACAGTATCCTCTAGTGCACAATTGGTACTCCAATAAATGGTCACCAATGGCCGACTCATGGGCTTGTAAGCAGTCAGATGTTTGTACCTACTATGGCTGACTACTGTATGTATTTATATACTTAGACAATGTTTGTACTTTTTTATTTGTCCAGATCTTTACTTCTTCCAATATTGATACTTTGCTGTCTTTCCTAATGAATAGAACAGTATTTCTTTTACCATAACCCGATCGGGGTCATACCGAATCTGATGATCTAAGATTTGTAAGTGTGTCTTGTGTGGTTTCTGAATTTTAGCCGGACATACACGCATAAAGAATTGTGACATTCCTTTATAGAATAGACTAATGATTAATTAATGTAAATGTTTATTTTATGTGTGCGTATATGTGCAAGCTATACGACATTTGAGTAGCAGCAGCAAGTCCAACCCTACCTCACCGTAGTAGAGCCGGTGGCAACATGGTGTGTCATAGGTATGTCATCTGGAACTTCAGTTCCTAACAGGGTCACCTAATGCTGAGAGATTTGGCACCCAGAGGTATTAGGCTGCAACCTGGCTAACAAGGCTCTGGTGAAAATCCAGGAGGAGTCAGCATCAGGATCTGTCGTTTTCTGGTCGTCTGTGTGTGTGGAAAACAAGGACGTATCAGGCACAGAATCAAAAATCCATATAGTCAAGATAATAAAGTTGCTTCTGCACAATCTGCAACCAGCTCTCCTTTGTGTGTTCTGTGTCAAATCTTCCCGTGACTTTGTATGCAACCACTAAGTTTGCTGCTCTCGGTGTCAGGGGTGAGTCTGCAATCTTGCAGTTTAACAAACAGCTGCAACCAAAGAGGAGTACTTCATGCAGACCAGACAACCCTGAGGCACGATCTTCATGAATTCTATGCAGAAGATCGATTTGCTAAACAAACAAGCAGTAGCAGCTGTGTAAGCTGTAAGACATTAACTAATATTGATGTATGTGCTTATTTCATGTGTATGTATATATGTATGTGTAAGCTTTACATTTGGCATTCGAATCTAATAAGTAGCAGCACCTAATTCTCATTTAGGGGCCCAAAATACTTTGTCTTATTTTCAGTTCCAACAATGAATTCATAACCTCCACACGTGCATTTATACTTTTCATCCACTTGAATTAAAGTTAGTATTTTATTTCCACAGAAATAACTTTACAGCTTATGGGACAAGGAACGTTTCCAGTACTTTTAACAATTTTGTTTTATGGCATATCAACCCTTTGTTGAATTTAGTAGAAAGCTTTTTAAGTCAATAAACAGGTGTCATAATTCGTCCTCATAAGTCATCAAATGTTATTCATTCCATTCAATCCTCTCGTAATATTCATCATCATTCAGCTGTCAATCTATACATCTCAACCCTTATTCTCGAGTGGCTTTTCGATTCAATAAGTGGTGATGTATTAGTAATAAAAGAATAAAAATAAATAAAAAATCCTTAATATCTCGTTATTCTAGGTGTAAATTTATATGTGCAGCACCGGATGCAGTTTCATGTCCCTATTTACTTGCCGGCTCATGGGGGGCACAGAGTTAGACACAAGGTCAGTTTTTAATGCGGGGAACATCCAGCTCCTCAAAAAGGGGACACTCTGGATCGGGACAAAAATAAAAATTGCCTCAATCCAGGATTACTTCTTCAGTGTCCAAGGACATAACAGATGAAGCATATATAAAGAAGTATTAGAAGGCTATCATAATGCAAGTACTGGAAATATGTTGGAGTCGAGAAGGAGGACAAAAACGAAGTTATTTTTTTGTTCATTTTTTTTATATAGTAAATCATACACAATTTTGACACAGTGATCTAATGTGTATAACCATGTTCCACTAATATATGTTGAGGTAAAGCCTCTTTATCAAATGTTAGATGTTTCAAATTTCGTCAAACTTTGTGGAAATTTGACCACTCCATTTGATAAAGAGGTCTTACCTCGAAATATATTATGAAACACAGTCATACACATTAGATCACTGTGTAGAAGTTTTGAATACACAAGTAAGATTTACTATATAAAAAAAATTAATTAAAAAAGAAATCACTTTGTTTTTGTACTTCTCAACACGTACATATTTCCATTTTTTGCATTAGAATAGCCTTCTAATACTCCTCTATATACATATTACATGTCACACTTCAAGCAAACTACATCTCCTTATTAGATACAGTAAAGTATCAGAAAAGACACTACACTATGATCCTAGCAAAAAGGCCATGGATGCAATACCCACGACAAAATCTATTCAACTCAGATGGAACCCCAACAGATATTACCACTCCAGGGTCAGGGTTGAGAGTAATACCAACTAAAGGGCAACTCCAGATAATCAGAAGCTCCCAAATTAGGGCTTCACCATCAGTCATACTCAGAACAGATTAACCAATCGATGAAACCCGAACAAGTGCTACCACTCCGGGATCAGAGTGAACCTGGGATTAATGGTCACTAAGGGGTGACCCCACATAATTCAAAGTTCCCAAATTGGGGCTTTATCATCAGATGTATCTGTCCAGTGTGTATATAAGCCCTATTTCTTGGAGAATGACATTAAGTGTCACATTCTCCATTATGAACAAATAGGTTTTGTCAGCTGAATATATTTTTCTTGATGTAACAGAACATCTCAGGTAGTATCTTTATGCCTCCCTATAAGGGCACAACGTGACATAAGGTCAGTTTTAGTGTAAGGAAAAGGGGGACTACACTCTAAAAGGTCACTCAGGACTGGTTTTCAAAAGAATAGGCTGAGAGAGCCCAGAGGCATTCTCTCACAAGGCTATAGGCAATAAAGCTACCATCCAACCTTTTGGAGTTATTGCCTGGGACTGGGAGAAAGATTTCTGGCACAGTCCCAGGAGGCCTAACTCCTTTGCCAGCTAAGTATGTCAGGCAGGTACTGACAAAATAAGCGATTCCTTGAAAGGGTGACAGAATGCAATGCAAACAATCTCTAATTATTAAGAGGACCTGCCACATTTCTTTCTTTGCAATTAGTGTCAGTTTTCTATTCAATAATGAAGACCACTTTTAAACAGTAATCTTACAACTTCTCAGACTTAAGTGTTTCCTTTTACATGTAAGAAAACAAACTATGTTTGAATATGTAATGATAATAAACTTTAAACTCAATATCAATTGAGACATGGTGGTTATTGTAAATTAAGCACTTAGTTAAACAGTTTGATCACTCAGCCAAATAATTAGTTGAAACAATAAAGTATATGAAGTCATTTTATGTGTGTGTGTGTGTGTGTGTAATATATAAAATAAGTCGTCCAGATATTTAATTTTAGGCCCAGATAGCAATGCATCAGACAAGTCAATTTTTCGTTTTTATCCTTCCAATATGTTCTGTAAAATAGAAAACTGCTCTTCGCTTTAGATTCTTTTAAAAATTACTTCATCCGACTAGGACTATTTTTCAGATGGATACTCATCATCATCAGCAAATTGAAATGGGCGCCATATTTGTAATCAGCAGCAAATTTAGTTTTATAGTAAATCGATAAACTATCAATTGTTTCATTTTTTGATGTTAAATAGGATTTAAATATTACATTCTTTTTGCATACAGAAAAAAATATGATCTGAAAATCTCCATTCATTTTTATTTCAATGTTGCAACATGTGATGTAAAAATCATACACAACCAGTGAATAAAAACAATGCCCCTTTTCTTTAACATCACACCGTCTTCAAACGGCTAATTTTCTGTGTGTACTTATTGATTACTATGTCAGACAAAGTCGAACCATTATACCATCCTTTCATTTTTTGGTGTCAAATATTAATTTTTCATTTCCTTCATTTTACCTATGCAAAAAGCAACATCTTAACAGTGTTTGGCATACTTAGGATTTAAAATAATTTTTTTTCTTTCTCTTTTCAACAGTTTTCTTTTCTCATGTTCTGCAAAAACAAAGTTCGATTCCATTTATAATTACTTTAGAACAATAAGTCTATATTATTTGGATTATTCAAACTACTGTTCTCATCTTGGATGATATTCTCACAACGTTTTGGCGAATGTAACTTCCGACCTTCATCAGGTATATCTGAACTTGGAATCTTTCTGCGGAACTTGGGAATCTGTACAGAATTTCGGAATGGAAGCTTGTTCTCATTCCGTCAGCCACAACATGTATTCTTAGTATCGCCCACACTGAGGATTGAACCTTAAACCCCCAGAAGACTGTCACTTAGAACTGATTATTACTTAACACCTTATTCGTTACACCACGGGTCCTTGCGGACAATTCTAGTATAAATTTTAGGAACCTTAAACCTATTCTTGTTTTAAATGTGTAGTCTTACTACTTATCACAATTTATTATTATTTATATATATATATTTCTTTTAATGGTAATTTAATCTATTATTTATAATTATAGGTTCCCATATTGTATTAAATTCTATGCTAGGTCGACTTAGGAGGTCATTGTCGCCCAACATATGTGCTGCTTGTTTTAGTCGTCTTACTCTCCACCATTCTCATCTGTCTATAATTTTTACTTTGTCCTATAAGGGTTTCCCTTTTCCCTCCATAATGTGGTCAGCCATAGCCGACTTTACAATATCTCCACATATTACGGCTTTCCGGTGTTCTTCTAACATTACTTTTAGTGGGCGACATGTCTCACCTTTGTATATGTTTCTGTATACATTTTTAAAACAAGAATAGGTTTAAGGCTCCTAAAATTCATACAAGAATTGTCCGCAAAGACCCGTGGCATAAAAGACAAGGTGCTAAGTAATAATCAATTCTATGTAAGCGTCTTCTGAAGGTTGAAGGTTCAATCCTCAGTACGGGCGATACTAAGAATGACTTAAGACTTCTACCCGGTCATGGCTGATGGAACGAGGGGAAATTCCATACAGATTCCCAGAGGTCCACAAGATACACCTGAAGGTCAGATATTACATCGTTTGAAATGTTCTGAGAACAACATCCAAGATGAGAACAGTAGTTTGAGTAATCCAAATTATCAATCCTCATCTCAAAAATTCAGAAAAACAATAAATCTGTATTTCTTTTTGGGAGACTAAACTACTACGTTCCATATTCTTTCATCATACATGCTATGAGTTTTCTAGCATCTGAGAGCAGAAAGTAAACATTTAAATCCAAGAGATATAACTCCAATTATTGTTTGTTATTTCTTTTTTTTTAAATACGTAATTCAATTTGTGTTTCGCGCCTATATGGAACTTTATGTTTCTTCTTTTCTTAATATTAATTCAATCTTTAGAAATCAATAAGTAATTAAGAGAAAACTAGAATAATTTTTAAAAAGTTTTGCATTATCTGGGGTTCAGAGATGGGAGGAGGAGTTTCTTGGAATCCTCAAATTTTCTCGGGTAATGCCGGCCGGGCACATGTTTTGCTAATATACACACACACACACACTAGTAGAATAGCCATCCCAGGATGGGTATAAGCAATGCATATAGCATTAGCTTTAAATATTAATGTTTTTTCTTTCTTTGGGAGTATGGTATGGTTTCGGTGGCACCTGCCTAAATAGTTAAGTTTACAAACAAAAATAATTTTAAAAATATTTATAATTAGCCCACGTTACTCACCCTGTTGGTTAAAATATATATTTCATAATTCCTAACAATACGGATTTTACCAAGCACATACATATTATTGACACTCACGCATGCACAAATCCTTTTAAAAATGTATTACTTAATATAACTCAAAATTTGATTTAGAGCAATTCTTTTCTTTATTAATTTTTTTTTATTTAACTAATTTAAAAAGTTTTTTTGGGTGCAGGTGTGAGTTTAGTGAGCGCACCCCCTAAATGATAAAGTTTACACAAAAAAAAAAAATGAATATATAGTCCAAGATTCATTATGGTCCATTCACTAGTTTAGGACTTACCACCTCTCTCTCTCTTTAAATATACATACTACCTAACTGTATATATATAGAGAGATATTATATAGACAAGGGGTCAGATATTTATAAATCAGGGCCAAACTAAACCGAGACAGCAGATCCTGCACAAAGTGCTCAATACTTTTGCTTAGTTATTTATAGCCAATTTTGTTTCATCACTTGTTTTTTTTGTTGTTTTTTTAAAGCTTTTTTGAAGCTGCACAATTTTATATTGTGCAGCTTCATTATTAATTAGTTTATTATACATATTATTTATTCTTATTATTATTAGTTTTTTATACATATTATTATTATTATTATACATATTATTATTATTATTATACATATTATTATTATACATATTATATATTATTATACATATTATTATTATACATATTATATATTATTATACATATTATTATTATACATATTATATATTATTATTATTATTCATATTATTATTATTATTCATATTATTATTATTATTCATATTATTATTATTATTATTAATATTATTAATATTATTATTATTATTATTATTATTATTATTATTATTATTCATATTATTATTATTATTATTAATATTATTCATATTATTATTATTATTATTATTCATATTATTATTATTCATATTATTATTATTATTAATATTATTCATATTATTATTATTATTATTCATATTATTATTATTATGATTATTATTATTATTCATATTATTATTATTATTATTCATATTATTATTATTATTATTATTATTCATATTATTATTATTATTATACATATTGTTAGTTTATTATACATATTATTTATTATTAGTAGTATACATATTATTATTATACATGTTATTATTAGTTTATTATACATATTATTATTATACATGTTATTATTAGTTTATTATACATATTATTTATTATTATTATACATATTATTATCGAATTTGTAAATCTTTCTACAGTTATCTGCACATAACAATATCTTTGAAGAGTGATTTATCATTTTTATAGAGTTTTTAATTTGTTTTTTGAGACAACATGCGGTCAATATCCAGGCCAGTTTTGTTGATGTATTTTTTTTTATATCAGTTCTCTGCCCATGTTTGGTAAATCTACTTTTCATAAATCCAACTATTAGCAAGCTTTAATATGTATACACATTATGGTGTATTACTTGTAAGTATAAATAAATCCTGTCATATATGACCTGTCTGACATGTACATCAAGGACCAACTCATGAGAGGAATAGAAAACGATACACTCCAAGCTAATCTGCTGGCCAAAGCCAGAACACTTAAATTTCTTGAGCAGCATTGCGAAACTAGACCACAATGACCAACACCTCAGACACGGCTATTGCTCAGATGTCGACATACCACAAACAAAAGAACAGCGCTAGGCAAATTAAAAGAGGATAATTTATGGCAATACAGGTCTTCAGAGCTCGATGAATAATGACAGAATCGCCTGGGCCATCCTGCAATATCACAAAACTCTCAATCCATTGGGATTGGTCTACCCTGGCACAACCCTTGCTCCACAACTGTGTAACTTTATACCAAGCCACACTATATACACAACCACGAGATAAGCCTGTCTCGATGCAATGGTCACTTAATAGAGCAGTAAAACCGCACAGTGGATACTTTATGGCCACTCAAAGAAGGAGAAATAGTCTCAATACAAAACTCAAACAATCAAAGCTTCCAAAACCTAACCTTTCAAAAAGGAAGAAATATTAGCCATCAAGTCACTACGAAATGATGTTATAATACTACCAGTGGACAAAGACAAAGTTATCACGGTGATGCGTATGGATAAATATTCCAACAAATTGGCATACTTAACAGGATCGGGTGGCTACTGTAAAGAATCTGACCATGAAGACGGAGAGGAAGCAGTCACAGATAAGACTTGATAAGAACAAGGATCTCATATCATCACAATAATACAGACTGCTAGTTCAGCAAGCTACCACACTTATACAGCCTTCCTAAGATGCATAAAAATGGTATTCCATTAAGATTCATTGTCAGTAGCTGAGGTTCAGCATTCCATCCATTGAACCACTTCCTGGTGGATATAATCATCTCACGTACAAGTATACAGCATAATCACGTTAACACACTGGTTCCTGTTAAGCAACATTGAGGCTAGTCAGTACTAAAATGGCTGACCATTTGGGAATACCAGGTGCTGTATGAGCTCTCTGTTTATCTCAGCATTGTTTCCAGTCATCCTGGATTTCTCCTTGCCACTGAAATCAAGCAGCGCCGACTCAGGAGACGTGTGGTTGTAGATTGTGAAACCCTTGCTTCACAATTATCTGCACAAGTTCCCTCATAGGGGGTATCTATTGTCTCTCAAGACTGAACGGAGGTCATGACTTACAAGCAAGTCCCCCATCATGTCAAGAAATCTGCCCACTTTGTGAAAAAAAAATCAATTGTACTCCAATTCATTCCAATAAGATGGTCAGTTGAGACATCGGTTTGTTCAAGAAAATACCAACTGATGAGACTGACAGTGATACAGGATGTTGGCTTCAGATTCTTCACTGGAGTAACGCACCAGTATTGTAATATATAATCTGAGGGAGATGTTGATTTTCTGTGAGCAAATAACCTACTACTGAATAGGATCTGACATACCAGCAAGGCGGTTTGGCTATGGGATCACCATTGTCCCAGCACTGGTCAATGTATATACATCATTAAGTCCTGGGCCCAACTAATAAAACAAAAACTTTTAGAAAAAAATGAGACTATTCAACATAGTCTCCTGATTCCAATGCTTTCCTGAGGCCTTTTTTGTAGACGATTTATCTTTGGTCTCAAAATATCTGTCAGTTTCTGATATCACTTCTTTATTGGAGCCAAATATTTTCCCCTGGAGCATTCTTTTGAGGTCTGCAAACAGCCAGTAGTCACCGGGGGCAAGATCTTGAGAATAGGGTGGGTATGAAAGCAATTCGAATTGCAGTTCATATAGTTTTTCTATTGTTGCGATCGACTTGTGACATGCATTGTCTTGGTGAAAGAGAACTTTTTTCTTCTCCATTTGTGGGCGTTTTTTTGGGCGATTTCTTCATTCAAACACGACAATAATGCTATATAATTTTCACTATTGATGGCTCTTCCTTTCTCAAGGAAATCAATGAAAAAACACCTTGCACATGCTAAAACGTATTTTAGCATGTGCACGGTATTTTTTCATTGATTTCCTTACGAAAAACTTGCCTGCTGATGTTCGCATCTTTAGTCACTTTGGACAGCTTTCACCTGCTACTGTCCACTCAGTCGATTTGGCTCTGGAATGAAATAGTGGATCCATGTTTCATCGATTGTCACATATTGATGCAATAACTTCTTTTTGTTTTGTTCAAACAGTTGCAAACAACGCTCTGAATCGTTGATGGGTTATTTTTTGATTGACTGTGAACAAATGCTGCACCCACTTTGAACACAACTTTCTCATTGACAAATGTTCAAGCAAAAATGGTGAATATGCTGCCTTTTGATATCTTTAACTCAACCACTATCTCATGCAAATTCAATTTACGATTGGCCAAAACGGGTTTGTGGACTTTTGTTTAATGTTTTCCAGGACAACTGGCAAATTTAGGCAACCTGAGTGTTTAGCATCATTTGTGTCTGTACAGCCACATACCACCTCTTAACCACTGTGTCCAACAGAGTAGAGTCCGAATAACACTTATCAAACTATTGCTTTACTTGAACAATAGTTTTCCTCATCAGAAAGAAATGATTTATAAACACAAAATTCAGATTTTTCCATTGTTTTGAAAATTTGCAACAGTAGTTTCATTTAAATCAAAGTAATTTGTTAACTAATAATCCAATTGGGCTCAAATTTTTTTTTAGTACTTCATAAAATCATGATTTTTTTAATTAATGGTGCCATCTATATGTCAGGCCTGAGACCTGTTAAGCTCCATAAAACTAAAGTTATCAATATGGCTGTGATATGTGGATGACATGTTCATACTCTAGCCTCATCAGAAAGATGTTCAAGCATTGCTGGATCATGTGAACTCCTATTGACCGTAGTCTTGAAAAGACCAAGGCTATAGTAGGAGGAAAACAGTCAGGACAAAGAGTTCCACAAGCCTGCAGTTCTTGGGAAAAAGCTACTGGAATTTGAAGCTGTATTATAACGAGGTATCAAAACAGCAAAATTGTGAAGACCACTAGACCAAAGAGTCAAATGAGCTGGATCAAAGGAAGCAGGGAATAGATCAGACAATTGTAAGGACACATGCCATAATAGTATTATTAGAAAAGACCGAAACTAGCAACATCACAGGGTGCAGAGAAGAAATTACAGATTACAAATTACAGATACGCTTTTGAACCTTATCAAGAACCCTCAAATGGGACAGGGATTCACCAGCTCAAATATGATGACAGTATAGTTAAAAAGGCAGATAACAAAGAGGCATAAAAAATGATGGCATAAAATGAAAAAATTTGCAAACAGAATTAAAAAACAAATTTAAATTCATAAACTTGACTTTTATGAGGAAACTTAGTTCTTCTCTAGAGTAGTGGCTCCTATTTGAAATGTTCTTTATATTTGGTTTAGAAACACAAATGAAACATGCTACTCACTTTCACCTATAACTTGGCCTTTTGGCTAAGATCAAAGTGTAGTATCTATTCCAGTGGATACTGCACCCTATAGACTGGTATTGTCTTGGCCTTCGGGGCTTGATTTACGCCAGTCTATGGGTCTGTCCTGTGCAGTTCTAGGAGGTCCACACTCCCAGGCTTCGCCTCCCCTCTTTGGGGAGGAGTAAGTTTATTGCTTACTGTCTGAGGCGCCCCTACCAGGGAATGCCGACGGGGCTGCCCAGGCAATTTTTAAATGGCCAGAGTGCTCAACTGTCGGGCGCTGGCTTTTCAAACCCCACTTTCCCGACCCGACCTTGGGTCACATTTTACTTGTGGGAGTAAGATAAAACTGGCCTTGTGCCTAACTCCTGGAGAGGAGTAAATAAATACTCACTTTCACCTATAAACTTTAATCCTTCATCCTGTTTTAGATTTTGGTGTACTACAAGTGTCCCAGACTCTGGTGTGAGAAACACCAAGCAACATCTAACGCCTGTTCTCCATACAGTCTGATCCAAAAGGTCTACATCAGTTGTTGCATGCAGTCGTATCACTTCTTATGCAGGTCTTTCTCAGTTTACCATGCTCCTTAGTGCCTGGTATACCAAAACGCATTATGGAGTTGATGTAGCACGCTGTACATGACTGGAGATGCCGAGTATGTACAGCATCTATAATCTCATCAATACCAAGTTTCTGATGAAACCAAAAATTACTATCGGAAAATGTAATGGCTTCAAAAGGATTTCTTTTAAATATATAATAATGAAAACAAAATGTCTGACACAATGTTTACAGTGGCTGTGGGAAATTCGAACGTGATTTAAGATTCTAATTTGAAAATAATTTCCATCTAGAATTAAAATGCAAAAGTCTAGTATTACAATTCATTTGTGCTCCTAAATTTAAGATGGAATTGGGCGAATTCAAAATTATGGTGATAAAAAGACATTTTTTGTGATAAAAAGACATTTTTTGTGATTAAAAAGACATTTTTGTGATAAAAAGACATTTTTTGTGATTAAAAAGACATTTTTGTGATTAAAAAGACATTTTTTGTGATTAAAAAGACATTTTTGTGATTAAAAAGACATTTTTGTGATTAAAAAGACATTTTTTGTGATAAAAAGACATTTTTTGTGATAAAAAAGACATTTTTGTGAACAATCAGATGAAATATTTAACAGGATTTGATCTTTATATTGCAGAATTCTTTAAATGAAGATTGATAATTTTATTATTCGGACTACTATTCTCATCTCGGTTGTTCACAATGTTTCAGCAGATGTAACCTTCAACCTTCTTCAGGTACAGTTTTTGAACTTGGGGGCCTTTGCCAAACTCAGGAATCTGGAAGAATGTCAAACTGAATGGGCAGATGGTTTAACGGTTAATTGTATTGTTTAACAATCAGTTCAAGAGACAGTCTTCTGGAGGCTGATGGTGATAACTCAGAACAAACAAACAAAATTAATACCTCTCTATCCGGTCATGGTTGACGGAATGAGAACAATCTACCCCATGGATTAAACAAAGTGTTTCGGTTTGAAATGTCGTCCAGAGTTCGACATAAAGTTTAAATGCTTCCACATTCCTTTAAAATTTTGAAAGGTCACAAAGTAATTTACTCTTTTTCCAACTATTAACAAAAGATTAAAATGGCTGAATTGTTTACGAAGAAATCGAAATGCATTCTGATGAGTTTAATTTCGTAATTAAATTATTTTTTGAATAGGATTTTTTTTTAAATTTCGTTTTATTTTATGCTATTGCATTTTTTATTTCAGTAGATATTCGATTGATAGTAAATATAAAAATAATTCTTAAATTTCAGTTTTAATGCAAATAACTATTTTTTTTTAGTAAAATAATTAAATGAAAAATATTAATAAAAAAACAAAAAGGTTTAATATTAAAATAAACTTGGAGCATTTTTGGTAGAATTGAAAAAAAAAACAGAAGGAATAAAAAGGGTTGTTTTACCCTTTTTATTCCTTCTGTTTTTGTTTTTTTTTAACTATTGAACAACTATTTTTCTGAATAAAAAAAATGACGACCAAAACTACACATACAGTCACTGTAAATACAACGGTTATTATTTTGCAAAATTCTTAGAAAAAGTCATTCAGGGTTTTTTTTTTTTAATTTATTTTTTTACTAAGAAATCACAATTTATCAAGGTCAAAAGCCATTTAAGGATAAGGGTTAATGAGATGGAGTGATTGCGAGTTGAGAGATGAAGAACTTTATAAGAGGATTGAGAATGGTTGATGGAGTTCATGACAGGAATCTGTTGACATTGGATTTATGTTGTAATCTGCAGGGAAGCAGTTCCGTGGTAATGTGTTGCACAGACGGGGGAAGGGGTTCATGAAAATTCCGCCTGTTGCTGGACACACGTAAGAAGAAAGGAAAGTTTATTTTCATTGTGGTAGCAGACGAGTTCATGCTGTGAAAGTCTTACAAACAGATGAACCAGTGATTGGAGCTCAGTCGAACACCTTCCATGGAAGTAACGATAGAATAGAGAGAGACCAGTAATGTTTCTTCTGACATTAACCCTGACCTAACTCAAAACAAACATAACTTATTTAGTACCTTTATTCATGAATGAATGTTGAGTCATCAAAATGGCGCCCTTCATCCTTACAATTGGAAAAAATGGAAAGTCTTAAATATTTTTTGTTTTGTTTTAAATAAGCAAGTAGTTTGTTTTCAATAAAAGTGGTAATCATTACTATTACCGACATAAATTATTTAAAGGAAATACAGTTGGGAAATTAGTCAAAAACAATTTATTTTGCTTTATCTATTCATTTGTGACCTATTTACGTTTTTAAAAAATATTAATAAGAAGTTCAAGTTATCGTAAATAGCGATTCTGAGCAAAGTAGCCATCTTGTTTAACGTAAACAGCTGACTAAACAAAGATAGCTACTTTGCTCAGAATCGGTAGTTACGCTAACTTAAAAGGCTTATAACTTTTATTAAATATTTTTAACGCAAATAGATCGCAAATGAGCAGGTAAAGCAAAATAAATTGTTTTTGACTAATTTCCCAACTGTATTTCCTCTAAAATAATTTATGTCGCCAATAATAATGGTTACCATAAAAGTTGGAATGAGAATTGTTTGTATACACAACACGTTCGATCAAATAGGAACTGCATTATATATATATATATATATATATATATATATATATATATATATATATATATATATTGTTTCATTTTACTTCAATCGAAGTTCTCAGAAATCAAGGGCTAACACTCGACCTCTATATGAGATACATAGATATTTGAGTGTTCCATTAAAGTTCACTTTTATCTCTTAAACGTATAGTTAATAAAAAATTTAACATTAATTTTAATTTTCCTCTCCCCAATTGACCAGTTAATTATGTTATCGAATATTTTTCTTTTTGTCTCTTGGGCTTACCGGATTCCAGGACAAGAATTAATCTGGTCTGGTGGAACATTCCGCTAAGTGTTGTTACTCGAGCGGATCTTATTTGGGCTTCGAATACTTTTTTGAATATTTGGTCAGGGTTTACTTGTAGGAGTAAGTACCTTCATGTCAGGTCGTCCTGACAAACCCTTGTACAGAGAGACCGAAGACACTCGAGGATGGTGTCTAGTAGGTAATTCAAACTGTGTGGGTGGGTGTAATGATTATTTAAATTCCAATTACTAAAATTCAGTCTTTTCTCATATTTACGTTTGCAATGGCAGAATTGACGATGGTCTTACAATTGTTTCGTGTATATATATTGGTACAGAAAAATCAGTACAACATTCGTACCGTCGGTTTCAAACACGGAAGAACTTAGCCATCCGGCTCTCTTCAGCTTCTGTTGTCACAGATGAAAACAGAAACTGAAGAGAACCGGATTGCTAAGTCCTTCCGTGTTTGAAACCGACGGTACGAATGTTGTACTATTTTTTCTGTACCAATATATATATATTACGTTCTTAATTTTTAATTCTTAATTAATCGAGCACTCTGCTGGGATTTTTCCTACCATATTACAAATAAGTTTATATATATATATATGTATATATATATATATATGTATATATATATATATACACACACACACACACACACACACTAACACGTTACGCATACAGTCACTATATACAAAGTCTTCCTCCGGTGTTGGCTGTGTCGTGTCAAAACTAACCTCTAAATATAGACAATTCCAGCCCACGCATATTTCATACTATGAAAACTCTTCATTATCTCATTTCCCACATATCTCACGTGTGACATTTGACCCTCGCTGACAGCCACATCGCCGACGGTCGTCTAGACGCTACATTTAAGGTTAAAGCTTTTGTCTCAAGGCTCAACGATATAAATAACAATAAGATAACCGACACACTTCTCGGTGGAGCCACTGATCTAGAAAAGATGACCGTTCTTCGGAAATCAAGTGATCTTCAAGTCTTTAGCTATAAAAACTATATAATATAATTTCTGGTGTAGCTTGAATTAAAGTTTAAAGGTAAAAAAAACGAAAACATGAATATTCGAACGCGCACCTGTCATATCAAAGAACCAACATTGGCTAAAGAGAATAAAAATAAAATAGATAAAACCCCTAAAAACATTAAAGACAGGATTAATTCAATTGACTATTAAAATAAAGTGAATTTATATCGTTAATAACTTAACTCAGACTGATCGGATCATTAGTAGAAAATGTTGACTATTTGAAATAGAAGTGATGTAATAAAGTCGACAACGAAGTACTTAGTAACTACTACATATTCACTACGATTGGTTTAAGGAAACGGCTATGTCGTTTGTAACTGAATAATAAAATCAACAGGTAAACTTAATTTCATTAAGTATTTTAGCAACATAGAATAAAAAGAATGGAGTCTTTGATACGACAGGTACACGTGCGAAAATTAATGGTTTCCTTTGGTTTAGGTCAGTTGCAGAAATGAACAATAATAGTTGATTTGCGCCTTCAAACTTTAGCCTAATTAAAGCCATATTTGGCAATTAAAAAAGTTTCATTATTTTTCCAAGAGTCACAATACAGTAAACAGTTTAGCTACGTTACACAATTATGTGATGATTAGCCATCCGCACCGGCGGTTTCTGGAGCAATAGGTGTTTGGCTACAACACTTTCATCAGCGGTTGGAATAATAAAATATCTCGGGACATCAAAGAATGGTTGACATGCGTTTACTATAGTGACACTTCGAAATTAGAAAGTGATTTTGAACCGTGTAAATTGTCGTAAACAATTCCTAGGCTTGAAGTTTAAAAGCAAACTTCTAGTAGTACGTTTCACCTGAGCTTTTAAGAGAAAACATGAATTTTCACATGTGTCTCTCTCATCTGACAACAACAAAAATGTCCGGCCGCATTTGGCAGCTTGCAACTTTTATTCGTCATAGCTCCAAAATAAAATAGTAACAATTACACAACACAAATTACACGCAGGATAACCTGTAAATGGGAAATTATTTTCATGATTTATAAAAGTTAGTTCGCTAACCGGCCACTCCGAAAATGGCAGATTCGACATTTCATATCGCCCTTATGAAAATGGAAAAATCGTTCTAATTAAAGTTCTGCTTGATATTTTAAAATTCTTTTTCGGGGCGTGAGAGATAAAATATGACTGAGTAAGTACAAAATAATGCTTTTACATGAAAATAATTAACTGCATCGGCCTATAAGTAAAATTGCACCAAACATTCTTAATTACCTTGCTTTATCTCCGCAATTAAAATTTTATATTTTATTTTTTCAGGTTTTATAGTCTACATCATCGGTTCTTTGATATGATAGAGGCGCCCGTGCGAACATTTATAAGTTCCTTTAACCGCATACATTCACCGCACCATAATACTAGACTTTTGCCGTTAAACATCTTATTCAAGCCAGAAATCACTTCTCAAAGGCGTCAAAATGATTTTCGAACGGTCACGAAGGAAACACATGTCGGCCATTTTTACTTATTAATAAATAGTGGATTAAAATGTCCGACTTTACTAATAATTATAATTAATTTACGTACATAATATATAAAATAATGACACGTCCGATTAAGGCGACTGAATGCGATATTCTGCATATTCTTAACCGCTTAGGAAGTGGAAAAATACTAAAACACAACACTGTTCTAGCTGCAAAAAAAAAAAACAATAACAAAACTACGTGTATCGTGACCTTTACAGACCCGAAAGTGATTATGAAGCCTTTAAAATGCCAATTAGAAAACAGTTTTTTGCTTGAATTAAAAAAAAGTGTAAAGCCAAGTATTAACGTCAAGTATTATGGTTGATTCGTGCTCTTAAAGCATAACATTAATTTTTGGACGCATACCTGTCGTATATTTAAAAATAAATACTTGTAAAAATGGACGTTATGTAAATTTATTTTCATAATTTATAAAAACTCAAATTTTTAATTAGCTTTGTTAGGTTATCAATCTCTAAAATTAAAAAAAAAAGTATATTATTAACTAACTATACACATCCGGCGTTGTCCGGGAGAACTTTCATAAAAAAATGTTTACATTCTATATCCGTGATCCTCTTTTAAGTTTTTGAAGTCAAATTATTTAAATCACGAATGATAAAATGAACGTAAGAACAAAGGAAATACTAAACACAGATTAATCATTATCAGTTAAACAATGTTTGACAATCTGGGATCAAAGTGTAGTATCTGTTCTGTCCTCGGTCAGGAGGAGGAGAAATCCTTCCTTCCTGACTCACTTTTAATTTTTGTCCTCGAATCCAATGTCCCTTTTTGGGAGATGGATACCCCCTCCTCACACACACACACACACACACACACACACACACACACACATTAAAAATGACCTTGTGTCTAACTTTGATCTCATGGGGATGCAAGTAATTAGGGACTAAGTCAAAAGTTGAAAGATAGAAACGAAATAAAATCGCATACAAAAGTTTTTTTTTTAAATAACAGATTGTTTTTAATCAAAAAGAAGTCAAATGCAATCATATGAAAATTTAAGTTTCATTGTGTCAAAAAAAAAAAATAGTGTCGCGATCGAAAAATAATATTTTTCTTTGGCAAGGAGCACACATGAGCTTTTATACTAGACTTTTGCCAATAAACTTTAATTTGAGGAATGAGTAAGAAATCATTTCCCATTCGGCAGTTTAAAGGCTCAAAATTACTTTCAAATGTCTATTATTACTTGATTTTCAACCATCCTCCATTTATTATAGATTTTTAAAATGGCTGTCACGATGATTTCTGCATGACCGTACACGAGACTCGAAAGTGATTTTGAAGCGTTTAAACTGGCGAATAGAAAGTATTTCTGGATAGAATTAAAAGTAGACCAAAATCAAATATTATTATGATTCTTGTTCCAGAATTTTTAAGATGAAGATTGATAATTTGGATTATTTGAACGACTATTATCATGCTGGCTGTTATTTTCAATGTTTCGGTCGATGTAACCTCTGGCCTTCTTCAGGTATGTTTGCGAACTTTGGAATCAGAAACTGCACGGAATTTCGAACTGAACCTTTTTATTCAATCCACGGGGTGGATTGTTCTCATTCATTAATAGTTATTCTTAGTTATTATTGCCTGTAGTACATATTGGACCCGCAACCCTCAAAAGACGGACACTTTAGAAGTAATTGTCACTTTAGAACTAATTGTTAATTAACGCAATTAATCGTGACGCCATTGGGCCATGTGGATAAATCAAAGGTCAGTTCGAAATTCCTCACAGGTTCCGAGTTAACTAGAAAGTTCCCAGATTAGAAAAGATGCACCGTAAGAAGGTCGGAGGTTACATCGGCCGAAACGTTGTGAATATAACAACCAAGATCAGAATAGCAGTTCGAATACAAATAATAATTATGCTTGTTTTGTGATCCTAAAAACAAAAGAAAACCAGTATTTCGATCGCGCCATTATTATATTATTGAACCAAATAAAAGTTAAATCAATTTCAAAGTATTTAGTACCTTTTTTTTGTTAATAAATAAATTAAAGACATTTGAGTAAAAAATAATGAACAGTACAAACAAAATAAGAAACGAACAAAGTTAAAGAAAGGAAAAAGAAATGTGGACTTACACAGAAGCAAAGGATGGTTTGAGTTGGCGAAGGACTTCCTCTTCATGTTTTGTGTGGAAAAGAATACAAATCTAAGACACTAAACTTAAATTGAAACGATGTAAAATCGACATTTGTAAATCTAAATACGATATCCTTCCTTCTTCCCTTCTTTCTTCTAAATAAAAGTAATTAAAAAATCTTATGACTCGATTAAAAAAAAGGAAGTGATACAGTAAAAATCACGTTCGATCCAAAAATACTTTTAAACACCTTATTGCATTTTTATACATTTTTTTTTAGTTATCTAACATTAATTTAATTGACACTTAATGAATATTAACTTAGAAAAAGTCACTGTTTATAGTAAAGTTAAAGTATAAAGTCCAGATAAAAACAGAACAAGTACTTTCGAAATTATATTTTAAAACATATATATATTTAAAAAGAAAACTAAGTTAAGTTTTCTCACTTTTTTGTAGTTTAAAAAAGTATATCTAATTTTTTTATGAAATAAATATATAAACGAACCAATCCGTTCCTTTTGTAGCGTGTCCTTGTATAATAAGTTCGTAAAAGTAGCTGATTTAATGTTAAAGTTTAAGCTAAAAACTATTATGAAGTCCAGACTGTTAATATACTCACAACTTTAAAATATCAGATTTGGATTACATTTAGTTGTTGCTTAAAAAAAAAAGAAGATATCTAATAATATAATTTAATAAATAAACCTATCTGTCCCCGGTCCTTGTAGTAAAATAACAAAAGAAAGTTAAACTAAAAAGGGGTTCTTTTTTTTTTAAGTTATGCGTTTTTTCCACAAGGAAGACCATCTGGCCGGGTAGATCTCCTCCTGCCAACCGGGTTGGCTAGTTGAGTTGTTTTTGTTGTTGTTAATTCCAGTCATGAATGGAAAATAAACGGAGAAGACAAGTCATTCGAGTAGTTGTAGTGTAAATAAATAAGTAAATAAATAAGGGTCCAAATGTAAATAAGGTCACCTGTGTAGAAAGTGCGCGACTAAGAAGAGAAAGGTCTCTTCTTGTAACCTGACCGGGTGGTTGAGACAGGTGTGTGTGAGAGGGGGAGAGAGAGAGGGAGAGAGAGAAAGGGAGGGATAGAGAGAAAGAGAGGGAGAGAGATAAAGAGAGGAGAGAGATAAAGAGAGGAGAGAGAGAAAGAGGGAGAGAGAAAGAGGGAGAGAGAAAGAAAGAGAGAGATAGGGAGAAAGAGAGAGAGAGAGAGAGAAATAATATGTGATAATTTTTTTTAAAAAGCAGTCAGTTGGAAAACTGCTACCAAACGTCAGAGACGATGGGTGCGCAATCGGTCCAATGGATGCCGTGACAGGCTACGAAACCGGCTATGATGATGATACAGAGTTCAAATCCAATTGGATCTACCGTGGTCATATTTACGCACTAATACTGCTGTCAGGATGGCTGGCTGAGTTCTAAGTTGTTGTTCCTATTTACTTGCCTCCCCACGAGGGCAAAGTTAGACACAAGGTCGGTTTTTAATGTGGGTGAAATCCAGCTCTCCAAAAGGGTCACTCTGGATTTGAACACATTTTTTTTTAAATGCCTCAGTCTAGAATGACTTCTTCATTGACCAAGGACAGAATAAACTAAGTGTTGCATCAGAACAGATACCACAATTTGTTCCTTTGTTGTTATTTGCAAACATTAAACATGAATACAAGTAAAAGATGATCTAATGGTGAAACGCGTAAAACAGCAACTTGTGTTCAAACAGTCGTACGATATGTATTATTGTTGTGCATTACCATTAAATAATGCTCCCAAAATGGGTTGATTTGCTATTTAATAGACAAATCAAACATCAAAGACAGACACTGACTGAGCTCAGATCTGACAAGATACGCACAAATAATTTTAAGAAAAAGTATAAACACGCAACTTCTTTCTCATATTTAAAATAACAACTTGTCTTCAATTAATCGTCTACAATGAATTACAATAAATATTGTGACGCAATACTTTTGCACTTCTGCATCAAATAACCAAAAAGAGGGCGATATTCCGTTGGCGTCTAAATAAACAAAACGCAAGCGCGCGAAAGAAGGGGAGAAGATCTGGGGATCATATGGACTAAAGAAGAAAAGGATATCATATGATATTAAATATAATAACTAAAATTACCGGACATGATTCCCTTATTTCTTAATTAAATCATCCAGTTATGTAAAGAAAAGTCCGATGTATTGTGATTTCACCTTCATACCTCAGTCAAAAACGAACCACGTTCATGACGACACTGAGGCACTGTGTGTTATGTAGTACGAATAAAGTATCTGACGTAGAGGTATAGTATAAATTAGAGAATAATAATGATATCAAGATACAACACACATGATGACGTATGTCAGAGAGAGAGAGAGAGAGAGAGGGGGGAGGGGGAGAGAGGGATACGGGTACTCTATACATCCAAATATTACAACAAAAACAATTTAAGTCAGTTTTTTTTATATAATTATTTCTTACTGACTAGAAGTTCTTACGCCAATCTCTATTTACTTACCTCCCCACGAGTACAAAGTTAGACACAAGATCGGTTTTTACTGGAGGAAAATCCAGCTCCCCAAAACGGGCACTCTGGATTGAAACAAAACAAAAATTAGATTGCCTCAGTCTAGAAAGATTTGTCCGAAACTGATCGTGATCGAAGACAGAAAACATAAAGTGTGATATCAGAACAGATACTACACTTTGTTCTTAGCCAAAAGACATTACCAGTGAATACTTACTGTCAATAATCAGTGGTGTTCCCTAGAGTCTGAGTGACAACAAGTCTCCCAACATTTCCTGTATTCTCAACCTCTTTCGATAACGATTGCAAATGCCTTTGCGTTATCGCAACAGGCGCTTGCCATTGATTTCTCGCTGGCACCAAGTCTCCCCAAAGTCCCAATACTTTCCGCACCCTTCCATCCTCTTTAACCCATCACGATTTTTTTGTGCGGTATCAGCCGAGGTTGGTGCCATCACATTGTTGTTGTTTTTATTGAAGGGGAGAGGGGGGCCTGTTTATGAAATTTGTTGCAGTTTCAGTTCCCTTGGGTTCATGTGGTGGTGTTCTTTCTATTTTCTTGTTTTATTTCTATTGCAACTTTCATGTGATTGGTTAGCGTTCACAGTTTACCTAATTTACGATGGTCATTTTTATGTATATTGTTTATATAAATATTGTCTTATTGTTTATATAAATATTGTTTATATAAATATTGTCTTATTGTTTATATAAATATTGTCTCATTGTTTATATAATATTGTTTATGTAAATATTGTTTATATAAATATTGTTTTATTGTTTATATAATATTGTTTATGTAAATATTGTTTATGTAAATATTGTTTATATAAATATTGTCTCATTGTTTATATAATATTGTTTATATAAATATTGTCTTATTGTTTATATAATATTGTTTATGTAAATATTGTCTTATTGTTTATATAATATTGTTTATATAAATATTGTCTTATTGTTTATATAATATTGTTTATGTAAATATTGTTTATATAAATATTGTCTTATTGTTTATATAATATTGTTTATGCAAATATTGGCTCATTGTTTATATAACATTGTTTATATAAATATTGTTTATGTAAATATTGTCTTATTGTTTATATAAATATTGTTTATATAAATATTGTTTATATAAATATTGTCTTATTGTTTATATAAATATTGTTTATATAAATATTGTCTTATTGTTTATATAAATATTGTTTATGTAAATATTGTTTATATAAATATTGTCTTATTATGAATAAATATTACCAACCGTTGGTCTTCTCTGAAATATGAGTGGCAACAAGCCTCCCAAATGTTTCAGTACTCCTTGCACCTTTCCAATGGAGGTCTGGTTAGTGCTATCCCGGTCTTTTCACCCTCCTTGACCCTTCACGGTCATTTGGTGTGGTGCCACGCCATGGGATCATGATCATCATTATGTTTTTTAGCAGTGGCTTTCATAAATCTGTAAAGTTGTGCGTTTTTTCTTTGTTAATTGTCATGGTATTACGAGAATGAAAAACATTTTTTTAGTTAGTTATTGTTTAACTTGTAGCAGTTACATGAGTTGCTGATTTTGTATTGATCTACGTGACAGCCAGTGACATGTGATTCGCCTTGGGATTATGTAATCGTCGCCTCTTCACCACGTGCGCGTATAGTTCGAGACCGATTCACAAACAGACAACACGTGATCCTGCGTTCTCTCCTGTCGTCGGCCCGGCAAGAGAATCGACGAAATCCAGGATAAAGATTATTTCGTCTTGTCTACATTCGCTTACTCCAATGTATTATCCTTGTTCTGTTCATGTGCTTCCTGTAAATAAAACTGCACATCTCTTTAGTTGTGAAGCTATCGTTTATTTTGTGAGGAATGGTGATCCCGTTTGCTTATTCTATTCCAAGTAAGTTCGTCATTCTGATTTTCTTCTCGATAAACCCCAATCTAACATTGGCTCTCCCAGCTAAAACTCCTTAACATTAAAAGACTTAAGTTAAATATGATTATATTATTACAATAAAATGATGTTAATTACTACAATGAACAGATCTTTAAAAAATAAAGATAAGATTAGTCTAGTCAAATTTAAATGTCATTTTAATTAATTTAAACAAAACCGGTGCTTACTTATTTTTTCTTTTTTTGTGCATTGTAATAATTAATATCATTTCATTGTAATGATATAATCACCTTTAACTGAAGTCTTTCAATGTTAAGGAGTTAAACAATAACTGAAAAAATTGTTTTCCACTTTCGTTGATTTTAAATAAATGAAAATTAAAAAGAAAAATTGTGTTCTAAAAAATAATTATAATTAATAATTAATGTACATGAAGAAACAAAAAGTAGACCGTAGATTTGAGACCAATGTGGGCTTTAGCGTTCAAAATCCACCTTTCAATGTTGGTACCAAGCTAATACCAGTGCTCCATATTCATTAACAAACTATTCTAGTTGTAAAATAAACGAATGAATACCAATAATATAAAAACAGAAATCTACATTCATAAAACTGAGAAAATATTATTGCTTTTTATTTTTATTTTTTAAATTTTATATTAAAAAAATATTTGTAATCTTAAAGACAGAATATTCGATTAAGTTTATATTGAAATTTAATACGCAATTATGAATTTAAATCGTAAATGTTGAATAGAAATGGAAACTGGGAAACGGCGTTTTGTTAATTTCTCCCATGTGAGAGTCATCAAAACATGGGGGGTTGCTGCAATTTTTGCGACAGAGGGAGAGGGGGAGGGATGGATAGAAGGGGAAGATAGATAGACAGAGAGAAGGAGAGTGAGATAGGAGAGAGAGAGAAGGAGAGTAAGATAGAGAGAGTAAGATAGATAGATAGAGAGAGAGAGAGAGAGTAAGATAGAGAGAGAGAGAGAGAGAGAGAGAGAGAGAGAGTAAGATAGAGAGAGAGAGAGATTAAGGTTCGCGTATTCCTCTTCATCCGCTCTTGAACCCCCTGCGTTCTGAGCTGAGAGCATTAAATTGAAATAAAACTTACATCTAACCTTTAAAATCTGTTTCGAGTGTGCCACGATTAAGGAACTCCATTTTTATGGTAAATGGCTATTTTCGAAATTAGTGGTTTCTCCGATAAATGTTGGTTATCTTTGTGTGTTTTTTAAAGAGCGCAAATGAACCATAATACTTGACATTATGGCTTTATTATACACACTTTAATTCTAGAAAGAAATTACTTTCTCCTATTTACTTGCCCCCAAAGTTAAACACAAGGTCGGTTATTAGTGCGGGGGGGGGGGGGGGGGTCTCTCCCATAAAAGGGACTCTCTGGACTGGAGAACTCTTTTTATTTCCCGTCTCTTACAGGGCTTATTTAGTTCGCATCGGCTTACCAATTTAACAGACGCGTTAGATTTTAACTTTGAAACGAGATTGGTTGGAAAACACTGAGTAAACACGTTTTTCTTTAAAACCTTTTCTTTTGGGAATTGAGGAGGAGAGCGTATCCCAACGAAACAGGGAAAGGAAGAGGGTAGCAATTCAAGCCATTTGCTTTTTTGGCGTTTGTTCGGATCGCATCTCGGTCCACTACACTTAACATTAAACGGAATTTTTTATGAAACGGGTTTCTTTCCAAGAACTTCTTATATGTGAAACAAATTACAACGGGACTACTTTTCTGTAGACTACAACATGGTCATCTTCAAATCTACTATCAACAATTACTTGTCATAATCCGTCCTCATAAGTAATCAAATTTTGGTACTTCTGCAGTTTACGGACCGTGCTATTTTTTGGATAGAATTTTCAAGTTAAATTCAATTTTTACAGTATCTTTTGTTTATGAAATTGTTAAATTAAAGTACAGAAGAGTTAACAAAGCCCCCCCCCCCATGTTAAAAATTGGTTTCTAAATAATAACGTTATGATTTCAACACGGTCTGTAAACTGCAGAAGTACTCAAACTTTGTTCATTCCATTCATTATTTTCAATTCTCTCATAATATTCGTTATTACTCAACTGACAATCCGTTCATCTCATTAACTCTTCTCCTCGAGTGGCTTTTGGCCTTATTACGTCGTGACTCATTAGTATATATATATATATATATATATATATATATATATATATATATATATATCTTTACTTTTGTATTCGTGTGCGCCCACTTCTTTGTAAATTCGTCGTGAATGAAAGTGAGTCATTGAATTTTGTCTCAGCACGACTTAAATCTGACCGACCATTTAACATTTAAGGTAAATATCAAGACTGGCGGAAGGCAATCATTTCCGGCTTTAGTTAGGTTGATTTTTTTTTTTTAGTTACTTTTTTTGCTGACATGTTTCGTTGAATGTAAATGGCTACAGAAATGAAAGTCAGTCAGTCAGTACTAATAATTTGTTATCAGGTTCAGTTAAAATGTCTACTAATTGGGTACGATTAAAAAATAACTAAAATAATTAAAACAACAACAAAAAAGGATTATTAAGAAGTAGGAGTAAAAGAAGTTGAAAGAAGGAGAATTTTAAGAAAAGGGAAGGGAAATAGATGAAGGGGGAATATGGGAGGGGGGATGGAAAGGAAAGGGGATAAGGAAGGGGGAGAGAGAGAGAGGGGAAGAAAGGAGGGGCAGAGTGAAAAGTAGAAGTAATAGGAAGTGAAAAAAAGGATAATGAAAAAGGAGGAGTAAAAGGGAGGAGTGAGAGAAAGGGAGGGGTGAGAGAAAGGGAGAGGTGAGAGTAAAGGGAGAGGTGAGAGTAAAGGGAGAGGTGAGAGAAAGGGAGAGGAATGAGAGAAAGGGAGAGGGACGAGAGAAAGGGAGAGGGACGAGAGAAAGGGAGAGGGACGAGAGAAAGGGAGAGGGACGAGAGAAAGGGAGAGGGACGAGAGAAAGGGAGAGGGACGAGAGAAAGGGCAAAGAACAAGGAGAGTCAGAGTGAAAAGGAGAAGAGGAAGTGAAAAGGAGGAGAGATGAGAGAAAAAAGAAGAAAACATAAAACAAGGAAAGTGTAGGAGGAGGAGTGGAAAGAAAGGAAAGTATAAAATAGAATTACTAACTAGAGAAACCCGCCCCCTCCCCCCGGGTGTTACTTGGGGAAATTGTTTTTAAATTAAAATCTAAAATTCTTTTCACGCAAAATGCTGAGCATGTATCCACAACATAGAACTTATTCTTAAATAGAACTGTTTTATTAAAATGAAAACTGTAGAAGAAAATAATAAAGACGAATAGTTGATTAATGAAACGTCCTTTTGTAAAGCAATGTGCAAATGAGTTAACCTTCATATGTCGATTACATAGACAGGAGTATATTAGAAAGTCGTTTATCTTTTGACATTAAGGATTAGAAGACGACACCAAAGCCTTGCTGGTCAATTAAGATCAGTCCAAAGGTTTCGACAGGGTCGATCATCATTTCCTGGGATCTGTTCTAGAGGCCGCCTAATTTAATCCGGACTTCCGCATATGGACCTCTATTCTATATCGTCAGCTGACGGCAGTGGTGCAGGTAAACAGAATGAAGTCGGGATCGTTTGTCATTTTTCGATTGGTATGTCAGGGTTGTCTCCTGTCGCATCTCTTCATTTTCTTATGTTGGAGCCTTTCCTGCGCAAGCTAAGGGACAGGGTGGCGAGACCAACCCTACACGATATCGCTCTACCCAGATCTCTGCGTATGCCGATGATGTCACCATGTGCGTGTCCAGCTTTCAAGACATTATCACGGTGACTAAGACGCTCAAACGATACAAAGAAGTCACAGGGGTCGTAGTCAACATCAGCAAATCCAATAGCCTGAAGTTGGCTGCCTGGAGCAGCGTGCCTGTGCTGCTAGGTCTTTTCAACTGGTCAGATGGCCCGGTTTGGATCCTTGATGTTTGGTTCGAACCAAGCCCTTAGCTTAAAAAGAACTGATTGAAAGTAGTGCTGAAGGTCGAAGCGTCAGTGCGGATTTGGCTTCGAAGAGGACTTTTCTTTACAGGTCGAGCTGAGGCGTGTGCTACTTACGTCTTTCCGCTACTTCCTTTACTGATTGGCTGTACTAACTCTGACTGTGGACCATTTGACGGCTCTTACACGTCAGCTCTTCACACTTTTGTGGCACGGCAAGAAGCCGCTAGTCCATAGATAGATCTGTACTCAACGTCAGAACGGGGGGGGGGGGTGACTTGACAAGTCATTGATATGCAAAGAGACTGTCATGCCTGAGCCAAACCTTGATAGCGGAGTCTGCGTTTGAGGTTGAGAAGGCTTTTTCCAAACTCGTCACCAATCAATTAGTTGAAAGGCGATGTAAACCAACGGCTCAATTGCAGTTCTTCAACGAATGCCGAGCTGCGCTCAGATTACTGTCGGAGTCCAGTGACCTTGCACGGTCTAGAACAACACTATAGTGAGAGCTAGTGGCGGGGGCCGCTTCTGACCGCTTGGTGAGCAGCTGGGATGGTCATAGAAGGAGATCTGCTCCCAGTGGAGTTGAGCGCCAGGCCGGAGTCAAATCAATAGCTCTGAGTTTTCTCTGACCTGGTGATAGGTCCAGGGTGCGCTACCCCTTTACCGACAGACTTGCAAAGTTAAAACTAGCGTCAGCCTTTTTTTGCCTGCGCTGCCCAGATGTCGAAGAAGAAACACCCGAGCACGCCTTTTTCAATTGCAACAGGCTGCAAGAGTTTGGGAAGTATGTCAACGGGGTGACTTCTCGCATCGTCCCCGAACAGTTGGTACCCCTAGATGTAACATCTGTAGTGTACAACGTGATGCCTTTGTGGTCCAGGGAGAAAGGAATGGTGCTTTTCATGATCCTAGCCGTGGCTAGACTAGTAGTGTTGACCTCACACTTAGAGATAGGAAGAGGGGGTTAGTCGCCTTCCGATTACGATCTGATTTTGCACTTTAAACATCAGCTTAAAGTCAAAATCAGATGTGATAGGAGGTTTCAATCTGCACTATTTAAAAGGAGGTGGATACACACTGCTAGCTTATTTGTGTTTGGAAGAACCAAGTTTGAATATGTGTTCCTTGCCTAGGCAGGGTGCACGCCGACCTAAGGTCTTATCAGACCTCATGTGACAATGTTGTCGATCAGTCAGTCGAGTTGATTCGAACTCAGGATTCTGGTTTTTGCTTTTGGGAAATTCCAAATTATTTTTTTGTTATTAATTAGAGGAGAAACCGAATCCGATAAGGAAGAAAAGAATCATTTACTCCCTTGGGAATTGGGAGGTGAGAGATAACCTATGGTGAAGATACAGAGAATATGATCCATCACTGTCAGATGGTTTTCTCTTATTGATATTTTGAGGAGATTAAAAATCCCCAATAATGCAATGACAACAGTCACTGGGCCACCTGGCTTTCATATGTCACATATGTTTAGTGGTCGAGTGGTGATTCAAGATATTGTCGGATGGACAGAGATAGCATAAAAACATGTTTTCTTAAATCGTTAATGCCAAAAGAATTGAAAAATATTTTTGAACGAGAAGAGAAAACACAAAATCGTCGATAAAAACGGGAATGTTATTTTATCTGCCAAGAGAATTTAGATAGGAACGAGGCCATGTGGTCACTGTGTCACAAACGTGGACATCGAGCTGATGAAAGACTTGGCATTGAATGGATATAGGTTGGGATGACATGTGCCCAGAAATGATAAATACATTTTTCTTCTATGAATAAGTTTCGAGGAGTAACGGTAATGGTGGGAGATAGAAACAGATGAAGTTTTTTTTCTGTAAATGAGTTTCGAGGGAGGGGGAATCTCCTCCCTCCCACTGAGGTAACAGTGGGAGATGGAAACAGATGAAGAAAAAGACGAGGCGTGGATTAAACATACAATTGGTCATTTCTGGGTTTAAAAAGTGGATTAGAAATTACCAATATAGAAAATAATGATAATGAGAATATATTTTTTTTGTTGTTGACTTGAATTCTGTTGGAGGAGGAGGCAAAGTAACGCCCTGTCTCAACACACCTAATTCTCAATATAAGGAAAGCTTAACAGATGCTCAGAGAGTCCACTTTGCTCACCCATCGAATTCACATCGTTCAGAGACGAACCCCGGAAGTAGGGTTGAAATCGCCAAAACCAAACTCGCCCAGAACTTAGTAATATTACCGGTCCAAAACACAGACATTACAAGTTAAAAGAAGTTTTTGAGCAAACATAGTCTTGTACATTTTACCCTAATAATTATTTTTTATACAAAAACACACATCCAAATTTGTTCTTTATTTCTTTTGTTTGAAATTGCCTTCACCCCTCAGAGGTACAAACTTTGAAAACCAGCAAGGAACGATTACTCTCTTGATCTAATTACAACATGGGGAGAGTGGTAATTTAAGGACCTTTCAACACGGACGATCTTCATCAGTACAGCAACCTAAATACACCCGATCAACTCGACAATCACTTAAATCCTATTCCAGGCCTAAGTAAACTCAGACCTCTTAACTGAGTAGAGATTTTCTGGTGATGTCATACATAGTGGTTCTTAGTCCCAGGACCGGAAATGCTTCCGTTTTTTTTTTTTGGATACATTTTATTAAGATAACTCCAGTTCTACGCAATATAGAAAAGTTTGTGAAATGATGCTTTTAAAACTTAATTAACTAGTAACATATATGCTTCCTATGGGTGCATATTTATTATGTTTAAAAAAAAATGTTGGCCTTTTTAACGACAGCTAACAGAATGAAAAAGGGCCCCAAAAAAACAAATAGTCAACAAATAAATGTTACGAAAGGCAAGATAAGTTACTCTTCTACTAACCTGGATAAGTTTATTTGTGTTTTGACTTATTTTAAAGAGTGTTTTTCTTCAAAACAAACCTGATGTCCACCTATTCAGTTAGAATCTCTATATGTCAAGTGTTTGAATGTGAGAAAAAACTCAGAACGTTGTCAGTATTAAAACTGAGTCTGCCACTTAATAACAAACTATTGATTTGAAGAATTTACAAGAAGCTAACTGGGATGAAATGACAAGGGAGCAACAGTTAGATGTTTACAAATTTAACATAGATGTAACAGATGATGATGTTAATCAGTGCAGAGAAGTACTCCCTGTTATATTATTATACTTAGCAGGTTATTGCCGTTATGCAGTTTTTAAGAAAATGAAATGCAATAGTTGTAAGAATTTAGTATCTGAAAAAGATGATGTGGAAGAAATACCTGAAATAAACAGATATTTTCAGGGGATAAATAGAGGTTCTCTATTATATCCTAATCATGCGACGACAAATTTTGTTCTTTACAATTATGTAGTTACTGGTAAAAATTCCTTCTTTTCTTCATTCCGTACATCCAAGACAATTAGTCATGTACATAACATTGAATGTTTTGGCAGATGCTAATCTTTTTCATCTTGACTCTTGTGATGAGAGTCACAGTATTGAAAAAATCGAAAGAATGCTTATCTGAAGCTCTTCAAATTCTCTGCTAAACAATTTTTGTGGTAAGGAAAATGATCACATTAATAAGAAAAAAATAAGCAGAAAAAGAACATTTCAAACATTTATTTAAAATAGCCAACAGATTTTTACATAAGTTTAATTAAAAAAATAATTCTGCACTAGTAACTTTATTGTTTGTATTTAAATTATTTGGTTTAATTTAATTTGTTTTATTTTTTTGTAACTTATCGTTTGTTTTCATTTTTAAAGTAACTTATCGTTCGTTTTTATTTAAATGTATTTATAGTTTGTTTACATTTTAAAAATTATTCATAATTCGTGTATTTATTTAATTATTTATTTCCCTATGTTTTAAAAAATTATATTGAATAAAGGTCAGTTTCAGTATAAATCGAATCGTGTTCCTTTCTTTTTTCTCTTTCAAATGCAATTTTGAAAGTTTTCTAATGCTTTTTTTTATTAAAAGCTATCATTCATTAGATATTAGAAAACTGTGTTGTATTATTTCTGCAATGTTATTATTTAATTCGAGAATTTAATTTTTCTTTGAGTTATATTGATTTTATTAATACAGAATTTAGGGGCTTATTTTTCGTAATATATGAGAACTATATTTTAAAAGATTTTTTTTTATTGTTAACATCTACGATGCTTTATTTTCATAAAAATACATTCATGCATTTTTTTTAGTACCCTGTGATATAACTTTACTTGCACTGGGATTTCTAATAAAGTAATGGGTTAATCATATTTCATGATCGTTAATTAATAAATACTGAAAATTTCATTAAAATTGGTTGATTTCCTGAATTTTGATGAATTTTTAAGTGAAGTGGGGTCAAAATGCCCATAATCTCACTGTTCGACAGCTCTCGTTTGTAACTATACAGCATGATGTCATTTTCCAGTTAACAGGCCTGAGTTTACATAGCCTACGCCATAACACAAGTGGTTTTCCAAACTTTAAGTCAATACTTCTGTTATTGTAAATGAAAGAACAGGGTATCTTTTACAATAATCCGCAGAGTCGCCAACGGAGTCCAAAAAACGAACGAGAACGGGGTAAAAAAATAAATAAGTGACGGTGATAGATATTTTCCTACTTACCTATGAAATTTGTTTGTATTTTTACGTAGTATAAATGGGTTTTTATTAGATGTAAAAAAAAATTTCTTGTTTTTTTTTTTGCACATATTTTTACTAAAACAAAATGGCCGCCTCGCCTAACCTCGTTACGAAACCCCCTCCCCATCGCTTGTCCAATGTTCGTTTGACAAAAATATTGATTTCTAATAAATAGCAGTTGAAACGGCTTAAAAATACAAACAACTGTCACAGATAAGTTGGAAAATAACTTTTATCGGCTACAGTTACTTTTATTTGTTGTATATTTGTTTTTATAGCGTTTTCACTCTGCGGATTATTGTAAAAGATACCCAAAGAAAAATATATACTTTCAAATGTTGACAAAAACGCTCTATTTTTAAATATACTTTTTTTTTAAAGAAAAGTATATTAAAACCTGTGTGAAAGAACTCTTTTTCGGGAATGAATTACTTCCCTTTGTTCATTTTGATCCCTGTGTTATAACACATGGATCAACTTGCAGCGACTTGATCCCTATGTAGATCTTAGAATAAAGCTTCTTCAAACATACTCGACTCAAACTTCTACTACATTCATTACAACCTGAATTGTAATTAAAAGTAAAATCTACTTGGAAGAGTCATTATGCTTTTATATAGAGTAATTGTGTTTACAAACGGCATATAAGTTTTTTTTACTTTATTTCTGTTATCAATACCTTTTTGTTTTGTTTTTTTTTCCTTTCTCATAACTGTAGCTCAATTTCAAATTATTTTTATTAAATATATGAACAACCAAAACGGTTTTGTACAAACAAATAAAAAAGGTTAAACGCTTGTCTGTAAATAAAATAGTAAAATACTAGTTTTATATAAGCAGCAGCCAGCAAGTGTTGTTAAAAAATATCAACTCTTCATTGGATAAAATCTCAATCAACATTTTCTTTCCACCAATAAAAAGAAATACAGGGTGTTTCAAAAGTCTTGGGAACATAACGATTTTTAATAACTCAAAAACTATTAGGAGTTGAAAAATGAAATTGGTACCGTTAGAAAGGTTAAAGTTTCAAGTTTTGTGGGGAATCTTCAAAGTTGCTCAATATGAGCACCATTCGTCACACGGCAGACATCTAGTCGATAGTCCATTTCCTGCCAAACGCGTTCCAGCATCTTGACGTCAATGGTTCCCACAACTGCCGTTACTCGAGCCTTTAGTTCGTCAATATCTCTTGGAAGGGGCGGCACATAGACTTGTTGCTTGACAAAGCCCCAAAGGAAAAAGTCACACAGGGTAAGATCTGGAGACCTAGGAGGCCAGGGCATGAGAACGTCATCACCTCGCCCAGATCTCCTAATCCATCTACCAGGCAGCCTTGTGTTAAGAAACTGCCTTACTCTAAGACTCCAGTGTGGTGGTGCACCATCTTGTTGAAAAATGAAGTCATCAGATTCTGCTTGTTCCAACTGAGCCATTAACCAGTCTTCCAGCATGTTGAGATAGGATTCACCAGTGATAGTTGCCTCTTCAAAGAAGAACGGTCCATAGACACCTTTCTTGGAAATTGCACAAAACACGTTCACTTTTGGTGAATCTCGCTCGTGCTCAAGAAGTTCATGAGGATTCTCAGTACCCCATATGCGAGTGTTATGCTTGTTAACTTTGCCATTCAGATGGAAGGTCGCCTCATCGCTAAAAACAAGCCGGTCATCAAAGCCGTTATCTTCCAACTTCTCTTGCATTGCAATGCAAAAGTCACGGCGAAGTGGCTTATCAGTGTCCTTCAACTTTTGGACCAACTTGAGCTTGTAAGGTACCATTTGCAGTCGTTTCCTTAAGACACGCCAGACAGTTGCTGGAGCAAGCTGAAGTTCCCTGCTGGCTCTTCTCACTGATTTACGGGGGCTCCGCTGAAAGGCTGTCCGAACTTGCTCAACTGCATCTTCTGAAGTTGAAGGGCGACCTGTTCGCTTACTTGGGCACAAACACCCATCTTTCACAAATTTAGCATGCCATCTGACAATGGATTTCCTTTCAGGGGCTTCTTTTTTAAATTTCCTGCGAAGGAGGTTTACCTCGAAAATTCAAAGAATATGACACCATCCATACCATCCTTGTTTGACACATTACGTTTGTAAATAAATATTTAATTGAGAATTATTGAATTCTTCAATATTGCCATTTGTTCTATTTACCGTGTCCCGTATCCAACAGTGTTTTCTACCAAATTGCATTGTCATCGCCTTCAACTTCATATTTTATTTATTTAAATTTTAATGAACGACGTGAAGTAAAAATAGATACACTTACTTTCTTCAGTTTGAAGCTTGTAGGCCAATACTCCATCTTCATGTTCGGACCATTTCTTGCAGACTGAAAATAAGCAGACAAATATATATTTTTTTAATTTAAGAATGATTTTTAGGTTGAGTCGGCTATCCATTTCACATAGAAATAGTTTATAAGAAACTGAAAATTCATTTGTAGCACAATAAGATTTAAACAGCACGGTCTAATATTCAAGAACAACACCAAAACAACACTGTATATTAATAAAACTTATAAGGCAATATATATATATATATATATATATATATAGTAAGTTATGAAAATATATTTATGACAAACTATATAGAGGCGTTCGTGTTTCATTACCGTAGGGAATCGTCAGGTTTAAATGTATGGAATTTGTGTTACTGAATGTTTTTATATCCATGTCGTGTTAAGTCTAGCTAGCTAACCAATCAGATTCATTGTTATTCCCTCCAACGAGTTAATGTTTTCATCAGCTACTCTAAAGAGAAGCCCTGCCTTTGGCTGATGAAAACATTAACCTGTGGGAGGGAATAACAATGAATCTAATTGGTTAGCTAGCTAAACTAAACACGACATGGATATAAAAACACTCAGTAACGCAAATTCCATGCATTTTAGCCTGACAATTCCCTATTGGGATGAAACATGCACACTGCTTTGTAGCTTAATTGCCATAAATATATTTTCATAACTTATTATGTAGCTCTACTCATGTATCGGGCACTGTTGAAGTAGATACTAAAAATCGATACACAATGTATTATATCTCCTATATATGTATAATATTATATGTGGATACATGAAATAATAAATTAAATATATATATATATATATATATATTTTAAAGTGAAATATTTTGAAAATCAACAATCGTGCAATTTTAAATGAAAAATTAATTTATTAAATTTTTTTTATATATATATTTATATATTATATATATATATATATATATATATATATATATATATATATATATATATATATATATATATTACTTTTGTTCAGCCCAAACAAGGAGCATTGCCACTGATACATAAAGAGTTACTATGATTAGGGGTCAGATTTATAGGGGTATCCTAATTGGGGAGTTGTGCAGCAAGATATTTGTTCACGTTACATTTAAATTTCTGTATGTTGGTACAGAATGGGAAACATGGAGCAGGGAGGGAATTCCAAAGGCAAGCAGTCCGAGGAAAGAACCTATTAGAGTAGAAAATTTTCTGACATTTGGGATCCTGGTTTCAGTTTATAATGAAAAATTAGGAAGAGAGTGATGTGTGGAGATCAAGTTGGAGTTTAAGGCAAACCACTGAACAAGCAGTTCAGCCTGTTGCCATGAAAGCGACATCATAGTGGTTGGATAGTGGGGGAATTGTAGATTGCCCATTGTTCACCACACTATTAAAGATTTTCTAGAAATCACCAGTTCATAATTTCTGCAACATTTAGTTTTCACTAAAAGGCATTGCTCGGAATGCAGTAACGCCATTTTGGTTTGTAAATCTTTTCTTTTTGCACATTTTTAAAGCTATACACAAAAATAAATAAAATGTTAATTTGTATAATATATATATATATATATATATATATATATATATATAGTCATCCACATACAGCCTGTTTCGCTGTTTCACAGCTCATCAGTGCGGCTAGACCAGTTAGTGTCTCAAGCCGGGATCGAAACGCAACCGTCGAGCTGACAGTCGGCGATGTTAACCCCTACGCCATCATGCGACACTGACTGAATGTAAGTGATATCTCAATGAAACGAAATGTAAACATTGCAAATGACCGGAGCTCGAAATTAGTTTTACCTAATGAGCATTGCCTTAAAGCTAATGGCCCTTACAAAAATAAGCTCTACCCAGAGGGAGCTTTTATAGTCATCCACATACAGCCTGTTTCGCTGTTTCACAGCTCATCAGTGCGGCTAGACCAGTTAGTGTCTCAAGCCGGGATCGAAACGCAACCGTCGAGCTGACAGTCGGCGATGTTAACCCCTACGCCATCATGCATATATATATACATTTCGAATGAGGTAGATAACTGATATTATAATGTTCAAGTTAAAATAGGAGTTATTACTCTTACATTAATTGAGTTATGCTTAGAAATAAAGACACAATTTACGAATGATGTGTCATGAAACTTATTACCTATTCTTTTACACAGCAGTTTCTGCAAATATGAATTTGTTAACAGTTACTTAGTATAAATAAACAAAAAAATGTATTAGTATTGCCATTTTGTAATAATAGTTACTGATAGCATAGATGGCTTCCATTTTTAATTAAAAATTTGCTGCAAAAAAGGAAGATGGCTTCCCAGTGAAAAATATTCTGAGGCGAATAATTTTATTTACAAAGAAATTAAATTAAATTACAATTTTTTCTTCTTAACAACATGGACCAATGCTAAGAAAATAGCTATTTAGAAGGAAATATTGATATTTTCTAACAAAAGATATTTAGGTCTAATGTTGAAAATCCAGCTTACTTCATTTTATCAACATAGACAATCTGACACAATGTTATCTAATCATCACCTATTGTATTGATTAATCCCAATATATTGTTCTATCATCAGTTTTTAATTGCATTATCTAAACTGTCATTTTGTTTGTATTGGTAAATGTGTGAACACACGAGAGAATGTTTTCAGTCTGATGATGTGTAAACATCACAACAAATATTAATTCAAGGGCAGGTAACTCTGGACATCCTGGTCTGACCCAGCTCATTTACGTACATAATCTGCATTTAATATAGTTACATGTATGTATCAAATATTAATAAAATCCACCAAGCCTTAGTGAAAAAGAAATGTTCTTCTTAAAAGAAAATAAATAAAGTTGTAGACGGATGGAAAATTAGACACCTGTGTCGCACCTGCTCTACAAGCATGTGCGGCAAAACTTGAATCTTGTGGATCTAAATTTGGGACTTTAAAAATGAGTTTTGACTTTGCCAAAAAATATCCTGCAAATTTTTACTGATAAAATAATGGTGTAGAATTTTCGAGTGATTCACCTACAAGAGTGTGCATAATCTTATACACCTGTTGTTTCTAGAACCAAGGTTCTGAATCGTCTGTAGACAAAATCACTCAGATGCTGATGTTAATTTATAAGAAAGTTTATTAATTAGAAAGGAAGAGTCACAGACGGGTTATTTGTGCACATGAGATAGAGACAGATTATTTATATATAAAATTATATATAAATATAATACACACACACATATATATATATATATATATATAATATTTAGAAATAAATATTAAATTATTTATAACCTACAGATGCTAGCGTTTCAAGCCTATTGCTCTGATCAGCACAGGAAAGTAACAATTTCAGACGGTTGAGAGGCACAAACTAAGTTCACAGAGTCAGCCTAGAATCTGCAAGCAGTAGGCTTATCCTAACGGCTACCGGAAACTGTCACATGATTATGGGAAATTTAGATCTATACATGCCTAAAATCGGGCAGCACACAGAAGACTGATCAAGAGGGTTCGACGAACGTATTCGGAACTTTATCTTAGAGCTGTTTGACAGTATATTTTTAACATCCCTGAGAGTGCTCCACTTGAATTTCTTAAAGGGGCTTATTATAATAATATTTATAAATAAATATTAAATTATTTATAACATATATATATATATATATATATATATATATATATAATTTCAGGGTTTATATAAAAAGTATATATTTTTAAGGTATATATCCCTTTTTATATCATCCAAATCGTTTTAGATTACAAGCTCAATGAAGTTATGTTTCCAGCTTCAGAGCATATATGATTGTGGACTGACGTTTTGTCTTGGTCATTGGAATGCAACCAATCTATCTCTCTCTCTCTCATATATATATATATATATATATATATGTCAGACGTCTGTGCGTATACTGATTACATTATGTCATCCCCTCCTCAATAAAGCTGACTTTTACGCTTTCTCTGGGTCACCAGGAAGAAACAATATTATCTCTGTCCGGAAATCACATGATTTTGTTAACTTCCGTTCTGGGGCCACCTCTGACCCCTAGGTGTTACTCAAATTTTTCCATTCATATAATGGCTTTTGTTATGCAACATTTCTCAACTTGGTCAAACCGGCTTTGTACCAAAAATATAGGTAAACTTATGGACGAGCCTATGCAAAACCCTTTATACCAACCTAAATATCACTCCCCGTTCGACTTTTGGCTGAAACAATACGGTAAATAAAATCATAGCTTATACCTACCTATAATCATGCTAAATGTGATTTAATCAACATTTGTTTTCCTATGGATTTTTCCAAGTAGATTTTACTCTAATTACACAAAATACATGTTAAAATATACCTTATTTTCGATATTAAGTTGTTTGAAAAATTCTCTTTTAATTGTTCTAATTAGCCATAATTTATAATAAACTGAACAAGTCACCCATCTCTCACTTCGCTATCTATGTATCCTCTTGTTGGATAATGGCCCTGTGGGAACGGACGCATCTTGAGGTGGCCGTATCTGTTGGAAATCGTTTGGTTTGGCTTGCATGATTTAGTGCGGGTGGACCTGTACAGTCGAGTGCAGAATAGGGCTGTTCTCACGGTTGGAGCTCACAGACGTGACAGGCCACTATTATTATGAGACCTTTTAGGTCGAAGAGTTCAAAGGGGTCAGGCTGTGACAAATGCACCTGCGCATGGGGGTTCTGTGACGTCACGGGCTTTTGCGTGGGAAGCAGAGTTTTTGCAAGTCTGGGTTTTGGAGACGAGCTGAACGGACGTGTTTCACGATGTAGTCTGCAACATGATTAGGGGAATTAAATTCCCTAAGAAAATACAGGCGTGAGACCTCTTTTCCCCCTCCACGAATGGCTAAGGACTTAATTGATAAGTAATTATGATAAAGCAGTAATTTGGTCTCTCTCTTGACGTTAGTGGTTATCTCCAAGCCGACGGATAACTAACGCCGAAAATAAAACAGAACTTAAAAGTTTAAAAGATTGTTTGTCTCCTGAGTCGGTCATGGAGCTTTTTGTTGCAGCGGCGTGGTTCATGGCAGAAACAAAGAAGAAAGAATTCAACCACTGGACGACGTACCCCTCCACGCGATGAGGAAAGATTGAAGGTGCGAGAAATTTAAAGGTATGCGACATATATGATTTTTGGTGTTAAAAATGACGAGTTATTTAAACGAGAACTGCCACGGCCCATTCTGGGACGGGTATACAAAACGAGAACTGCCACGGCCCATTCCATATCGGGGACTACGTAACACTCTCGCCTCCTCTCATTCTTGTTGATTTAACTACTCTCTAATATTTCTTAATATCTCTGTGAGCATTTAGAGAAAGAGTGACGTCTTTTTAAACATCTAATTTACATACATGTGTCTGTACACATCAGAAACATGTATGTAAATTATATGGACCAAATAATAAGTCTCTTTACTTCTATATCAGAATAATAAATAATAAGAATAGTTAATAATAATAATAATAATAATAATAATAATAATAATAATAATATAGAGGTAAAGAGACTTATTTTTAGTTATGCAAGAAGAATGTCTTAAAACATATGTCACAATTTATGAATTTTAGAATGAAATCAATGAATGGTGGTAATGGTTGTGACCCAACGGATCATGGGTACGTCTAGTATTTATCTAAAATAGAGTCTTAACCCTTTTTAGCATCACACACCTGTTCGTTTATCTTGTGATATTTTCAATTTAGAATCCATCCATCACACTGAAATAATAACTGAAGCATTAAATCTTAGGACAAAGAAAACAAAAATTCACTTTTTAAAAAGAAATGATTGACTAAACAAAATTCACAGCTTAATAAAAATCACAAAACATTTAGATAGCAGCCATGTTTGTTGTAGTTTTATTCAGCAAATGTTTTTACAAAAATTAAAGGAGATAATTTTGAAATAACAAAAAAATAAAAATGGAGGAATATTCTTAAGATATGTCTATTTAACCGGTGCATTTAACTATGAAAATGCTTAGACACTTTGCTTGAGAACAATTAGTCTAAGGCAAAGGTACATTATAGTTAACAACGAAAAAAAGGTTAAATAACAAATATTCAACAAATAACTGTCAAAGTTACTTTTCTACCTACCTGCATAATGTGTTTTGTGTTTTAAAATGTTTTTATTTCAATATAAGATTTTGTTCAAATTATCTATCGTTAGAGTTACATTTCATCAGAGCGGACGGATGGGTTTTGCAGACATCACCGTAGTTTGATTGATGGGTTTTTCGTCTTTTGAGGTGAGAAAACAAACAAAATACAGCAAATAACTGTTCGAAACGCAATAAAAATTACTTTTCTACCTAATTGAAAGGAGAAAATGTAATAACTTTGGTCACTTAATTTGAACGAAATTTTATATTGAAATGAAGAAACCTTAAAACACTTTCAGAAGACAAAAAAATATGAAGGTAGTAAAAAAAAACAACCTCTCTTGTGTTTGGTAATACTTATTTGTTTAATATTTGTGCACCTTTGCCGAGTCTAAAATATAAAAGTGTGTTGGTTGATTCACACAAAGGAGCAGAAAACTCATCAATAATAATAATTGGTTTGTTTTGTTGGCTCAATTTTTTTTCCTTGAATTATTTAATGCTGAATGCAAATGATTCGTTGTATACGACGAGTTGAACACATAATTGAGTTCATACCTTACCTAAATAAATTGATTTATAATTAAACTAATGATAATGAAACTTAAACTATTCACAAATATGAAATAGAATGTATATTTTTAGATGCATCTTTATAAAAAAAAATAGTCTGTCCATCAGTTTATCAGACTTGAGTTTGAAATGATAGTTTTGTTAGTCTGTCATTTTTAAATGTATCCATGAATCGCTAAAAGAGGCTATATCGGTCAGTCGGTCACGCTTCACTTTTAAATTTCATCATTCTCGTTTTAGTACCAAATCAATATCACATTTAGGATTTGAAGAGGATTTCTTTTGTTTTGTTGTTTTTTTAAAATTTTTTCCCGTCGATCTGGAAAGTTATTCATAAAGTAGATTTTAAAAAAAAACTATTAACCAACTTATTTTTTTTTTCTAATAGAGTAATATATTTTTGGAGCAAGTTATCAGATCAGAACAGCATAGAACATTTTAAGATGAAATTAGATGAAATCAGAAATTATGGTAAAAAAAGGAAACTAAAAGAGCATTTTTGGGAACTATCAGATGAAATATTTAACAAAATTTGAACTGTATTTTAATATTGTAATAAAAGCATAAATGTCTGGTGAAACGTTTTCATTTTAAGGGTTAAAGTGAGAACATATTTAAAAAGGGAGACCCCCAAAGAAGAATAACAAATAAAAGAAATTCCAACCACCAAATGTTTCCTTATTTCTGAAACAAACCAAAGTTAAGGATGTCACATACTTTCTCAAGATTCCTTTTTGTGTTCAAAAGAAAGAAAGAAACAGATTGACAGTTTGATAGATTATAGCATATGGAACCCCACACGGTTAAAGACATTATCCAAGTGATCTCAGGCAAAAAGACTGACATAGACCGGAAGTCATATTTTTTTAGTTTGTAAAATAAAGACATTTTTAGATAAATATTAATGACAATAATTAATTACAATAAAAGCAAAAAAACAAAAAAGACGTAACACTAAAACATGTTGCTAAAGTCATCTTGTTTTCTCAGAAGTAACCATCATGATTCAGAGATAAAATTTACTTATAAGGTTTACAAGGTAAATAAGAAAATGAATTATTTCAGGAAAATAGCAAAACATGACTTATTTGAAAGTGTTTGATAGAATACAAGAGGCATCTCTATTATAACACACTTATATATATATATATATATATATATATATATATATATATATATGACGAGAAGAATACTTGTGCATCATTTTTATAGAGCTCATAGAGTTGCTATTTTTCGGATCTTATTTCTGCATGTGACGAACCTCAATTCACTCTGTTTACATTTTGTTTCGGAGCATTTTTTGTTTACTATGCATTGTTTTTTAAACAATTGTAAATCCAATGATTTACATGAATATACAAGTCTTCTGAAAAGGATCAAGAAAACATCTTCACTTTTTCAGTGCAGATAGTAGCGACAGTATATAACATAATACTTATTTGATATTTCATAACACATGATCAGTTTCCAATGGAAACATTTTATGAAACATACATGAAAACTCTGATATTCATTTATTGTCATTAAATATACAATTAGGCACAAGGCCATTAAATTTGAGAGAACAATGGCTGTTGGCCATCCAGTCTTATTCTAAAGTAAAAATATTCATAACTCACTCAAACTAACAATTTTTTTCAGCATTTTTCTTTTGTAAATCACCATAATACTATCCAATTACCAGAATACCACATTCACTAACATACTACCCAATTACCATAACTCTATGGATTACTTTACTTAAAATATTCCCAATGATGAATCTTATTTGGTGTCTTAATAAATAGAACACAAATAGCTACAAAATAAAATCATCATCATCATCATATTCGGTTTAACATCTGTTTTACATGCTGGCATGTGTTGGACAGCTTTTTAGAAATTGACTTCCTAACTAACCTACCTCTGCCAGGTCTTTATTTATCCCTCTTTTCTCAAATCCATCCTTATCACTTCCTCCCATGATTTCCTTAGCCTTTCCCTGCCAACTGACACTACTACCTCAATTGTTCTACAACTAGTAACCCAACCACCCCCAGACACTTACAATGTGACCAAACTAACAAAGTCTCCTGTTCTGTACCTATCTCCCTATACTCTCCAGATTTAATATTCTTCTGAGGTCAATGAAATGTATGGGTGGCCATACCGAAAGAAAATCCTTATTACTTTTATAAAGATATGTTATGTAGTATGTATTTGATGTGTAAATTTAGTAAGGTAAGAAAGCAGATGTAAACAAGGCAAAATCCGGTGCGGGTTAGTAAGACCCTCCCAACCATCTCTATTGGCAAGGATCATAGATGTAGTTGCCCAAAATGACTTCAAGACCGGCGTTGGCAGTGAAAAATCAGTGTGAACTTTAATTTGCGTGTATTCACTGCACAGGCCATTATCGTCCGTTCATTGTCTTCATTCGAATCCTGTGCTTGATTTTGACACTGGCCATAGTATCAATCACTGTAGTCTTGGTTGCTGCTGTAACAAAAGTATTTTCCTTCCAAACAAAATCACAACTCAAGTTTAAAACAAGTAACAATATTTTATTTTGAGAGACGTTACAATGATACTTGGTTCCTCTATAAAATGGCAGACTTGCAATCACAACATCTTTTCCAACTGACCACAAAGTCCATACACTTAAGGCCCCAAAGGCTGCTCTGTTTCTCAGACCAACATAAAGTAACATCCGCTGCCAGTTTTGCTGTAATATATATATAAAGATATTGCCGTCATTTAGAGTACACAACAAAACCACTTGATAATGATGGGCTGCTTTATCATTGGACATAAAAATCTACTGATAAGGATGTCTATCTGGAGTGAACATTAATTCTGTAAGATCTCAAGTGTTCTAATTCCTCAGCATGGACCCTCGTATCCAAGAAGACATTATTTCAAAGATGTCAGCCAATTTCTTGGGTGGTCTCTCTTCTCTTAGCTAAATATTTCTCCCATTGCAAGCCTGCCGTCCATAGCATGCATTGCATCTATGCACCCCACTAAACATGCAGCAGTGTGCATGTTTATGTCAGGTCTTCAGATGATTGTCCTGTCTTGTTTGGCCAAGTGGTTAGAGACTTTGTAGCTATGATTGTTTTGCTGTTGAACGACTAAACCAGACCATCTTATAAAAGCACTTGTGATTATGTTGAGGATGATGAAACAATCTCTACACACAGCGAAAAATAAATGAATAATGTGTCGGTATAAACAACCTAGATAAAATCTGATGCATAAGTTCACTGGAATTTTTCGTTTTTTCTGCTCGATACAAAAATGTAAATAATCTAAACTTATTCACGCCGCACATTTAAGAATTGCACGGTTCTATGGGAATTCCCACAAGTTTTCTCAAGCCGTAACAAAAATTACTGTTACATCAAAAAGAAAAAACTTGGGAAACTTGAATTTTCAGTTTTTTTAATTTCCTCTAACAAAACAAGAACATATATTCTTAAGATACGTTAATCTAATCATCATAAGCATGACAGACCTACGAGAATGCTTTTTCAAACTTAAGTGTGACAGACTTATGAAAATGCTATTTCAAAATTACGCATAACAAACCTATGAAAATGCTATTTCAAAATTAAGCATGACAGACCTATGAAAATGCTATTTCAAACTTAAGCATGACAGACCTATGAAAATGCTATATCAAAATTAAGCATGACAGACCTATGAAAATGCTATATCAAAATTAAGCATGACAGACCTATGAAAATGCTATATCAAAATTAAGCATGACAGACCTATGAAAATGCTATATCAAAATTAAGCATGACAGACCTATGAAAATGCTATATCAAAATTAAGCATGACAGACCTATGAAAATGCTATTTCAAAATTAAGCATGACAAACCTATGAAAATGCTATATCAAAATTAAGCATGACAGACCTATGAAAATGCTATATCAAAATTAAGCATGACAGACCTATGAAAATGCTATATCAAAATTAAGCATGACAAACCTATGAAAATATTATTTCAAAATTAAGCATAACAAACCTATGAAAATGCTATTTCAAACTTAAGCATGACAGACCTATGAAATGCTATTTCAAACTTAAGCATGACAGACCTATGAAATGCTATTTCAAACTTAAGCATGACAGACCTATGAAATGCTATTTCAAACTTAAGCATGACAGACCTATGAAATGCTATTTCAAACTTAAGAATGACAGACCGTTTATAGAGATAGTTAAACACATTTAAAATAATATGCATTCAATCTACACGTTTAGAAATGAAAATTCTCCATCAAACTGAAGCGAGACAGATCGATTGACAAATAAAGCTTTTCAGGGGCTTTTTTTTTTCATACTAGCCGAGGTTCACCGTGGCATCATTTTGACAACCTAGGGACTGTCTTGCATTTTTGGCAGACCCTCTTTGTCGGCATGAGGTATGGTTTGATTCTAGGAGACCATACTCCCAGGCATTATCAAGGGGGTTATTACAGATTGCTTGAGGCGCCCCTACCAAGAATGTCGATGGGTGTATTCTCGGCTATTTTTGTACCGAATCAGAGTATCCCCTTTTCTGCCTTGTTGCTGAAGGAAGCAATAACGTAACCAGGCCCTCATTGATATGACCGATAAAAAATAAAATTAAAAAAAATATGACCGATAAAAAATAAAATTAAAAAAAATATGACCGATAAAAAATAAAATTAAAAAAAATATAACCCACATCCTCCATATAAACCATATCGGCGGTTGGTCTAAAAACAATGGATACATCCAGAAAGAGTCTGCATTATGAGGATTTTATAGTGAAGCAATGGTCGCACAATCCCTAACTGCACTTGATCTGGGATAAGTATAGAAGGAATGGTGTCACAAGTTTTTTCTTCTAGACTAATTACCCTATTTAGACTTGTGAATGTGAGTCTAGTCTACTCTACTATTTTACTTATAAATAGGGTTGGTGCGATGGGTTCATACCTTTCCCAAAGATATCAGAGAATGTGACTTCATGGCCACTTCCAGACTTATGCGATTTAGTATTCCCAAAGGGTCACTCATCCAAGTATTAATCAGACTCAACATTGCTTAACTTTGATAATCTGCCGAGAACGAACGTTTCAACAAGATTTGGCATATTAATCTTTTCAGACCATTCAATCACTACTGATCAAGCAACTCGAGGATAAGGGTTAATGAGGTGAAATGATTGACAGTTGAATGATGAAGAATATTATTAAAAACAATTTGAGTGACAATAAGCCTTTGCAAGGTTCCAGTAAAGGTCTTTTTAGTGCTTTCCCTCCATCTTTTCATCCTACTTGATCCTTCACAGCCATTTTGTGAGGTACCAGCCAAGGCTGGTGTCACCACGTGTGTGTGTTTTTAAGGGGGGATCAGTTATTGGATTTCTATTATCATCATTATTGGGTTGTTGAGGTCGGACAAGATTCTACCTATAGAAGTAAATGCTTCAGTACTTAATGAAGGGCCACTGAGTTCATTCTCATAATTTGTCATCTAAAAGCAGACACAAGCCATCTCCTGTGAAAAAGGACTACAAAGACGCCATCATAATAATGGAAAGTTTTACATGAACTTGTTTAGAAGTGGTTTTCATGAAATTGATTATGAGATAATTAAAACTAGCTTAGAATTCAACAAAGAAAAAAATCATAGGAAAAAGGTAGAGCAAGAAAACTAATAAAAGAGGAGATTATTGAAACAAATTCGCCATAAATTATTGAATGGCGAGACACTCTGTATAAATAAGTCATTTCTTTGATAGTTCTCACAATAAAATGACAAGACAAAGAAATCTATAAATGAACAAGAGATTTATTTAACCAAATTCCAGAGATGAGAAAGTATAATCTAGTTTATTTTCATTTGGACTCAGGTCTTTATCCTGCTATTATCACACACTGTATTAGTATACTACTAGCAAAGATTACCATGTCTATAAGATATCCTGGTATTATCACACACTGTATTAGTATACTACTAGCAAAGATTACCATGTCTATAAGATATCCTGGTATTATCACACACTGTAATAGTATACTACTAGCAAAGATTACCATGTCTATAAGATATCCAGGTATTATCACACACTGTATTAGTATACTACTAGCAAAGATTACCATGTCCATAAGATATCCTGGTATTATCACACACTGTATTAGTATACTACTAGCAAAGATTACCATGTCTATAAGATATCCTGGTATTATCACACACTGTAATAGTATACTACTAGCAAAGATTACCATGTCTATAAGATATCCTGGTATTATCACACACTGTATTAGTATACTACTAGCAAAGATTACCATGTCCATAAGATATCCAGGTATTATCACACACTGTATTAGTATACTACTAGCAAAGATTACCATGTCCATAAGATATCCAGGTATTATCACACACTGTATTAGTATACTACTAGCAAAGATTACCATGTCTATAAGATATCCTGGTATTATCACACACTGTATTAGTATACTACTAGCAAAGATTACCATGTCTATAAGATATCCTGCTATTATCACACACTGTATTAGTATACTACTAGCAAAGATTACCATGTCCATAAGATATCCAGGTATTATCACACACTGTATTAGTATACTACTAGCAAAGATTACCATGTCCATAAGATATCCAGGTATTATCACACACTGTATTAGTATACTACTAGCAAAGATTACCATGTCCATAAGATATCCAGGTATTATCACACACTGTATTAGTATACTACTAGCAAAGATTACCATGTCTATAAGATATCCTGGTATTATCACACACTGTATTAGTATACTACTAGCAAAGATTACCATGTCCATAAGATATCCAGGTATTATCACACACTGTATTAGTATACTACTAGCAAAGATTACCATGTCCATAAGATATCCAGGTATTATCACACACTGTATTAGTATACTACTAGCAAAGATTACCATGTCCATAAGATATCCAGGTATTATCACACACTGTATTAGTATACTACTAGCAAAGATTACCATGTCCATAAGATATCCTGCTATTATCACACACTGTATTAGTATACTACTAGCAAAGATTACCATGTCTATAAGATATCTGACACCTGCCTTCTTGACACATCAAATATTCATTTTTTAAGTATTTTTTAAGTATTTTTTTTATTACTGATGTGTCATCACTTATCAAGACACAGGTGGGTGGGAACTCGGGATAAGGGTCTGTTAGACTATAATCGCCTCCGTGGGGGGGGGGGGATCGAGCACCTACCATGAACAGAACGATACAGTAGATAGAAGATAGCAACATCTCTTCTGTATGAAAGAGGCTGTGGGGAAGAGAAGAAATCATCCCCCACTAGATTGCAAAGTCAATTTTGTACTCCGTCAGGACAGAAGAAGGTGCTTCGAGTGTCACCTCCCCAGATATGATAGCAGTACTCCATCTTAGGACATATCTGGCTCTTATACAGGTAGAGGATTGCGCCAAGGATGATGCATCTTCTGCAGCAATAGAATGATCCAACCATTTTTCTAGCAACCTTGGAAACAGATTTGATGCAAGTTTTCCTTTTCAGGTCTGGGATGAAAATCAATCCTAGAAGCTAATCAAAGAAGAGGATTTCCTTGAGGAGAGAACCAGTCATTTCAATTGGGCAGAAGTGATGATCCGAACGTTGGTAGTGAAAAGGTAGAAGCTTCGTTTTAAAGACATTAAAAATAACAAGCACATTTTTTCCTCCATTGCACGACGTGCTCCAAGTCGGAAGAGACAGAGAGAGTCTGCAAGATTTTGATCTCTGATGCTCTTCGAAGTGTTGCCATAAATAGTTGTGTCGTCTGCATAAATGTCATAAACGATCTCAGAACATGACTAGGAAGATCATTGATAAATATCAGGAAGCGGGTTGGACGGAGAATGGATCCCTGAGGCACATCAGCATTGATGCTATGTACTTTGGACATTTGCTCGTCAACAATTACTTTTATAGACCTATCGGAGAGAAAGATTCGATTGTTGAGAGGACGTTTCCAGATATTCCATAGCTAACAAGCTTGTGGAACAAACCTTTGTGTCAGACCCTGCTGAATGCCTTTGATATGTCAAGAGCTATTGCTCTAGAAATTAAGCCCCCATCAATAGATTCACTGATCCTGTGCAAAATCATAGTCAGCACGTCAGTTGTAAATCTTGCAGGACAAAATCCGTATTGTTTATCACTAAGAAGGTTTTTTTCGTTCAGATGGTTGACAACTACTTGATTTATTACAGATTCAAGCAACTTACCTATAACGCACAGAAGATTGATCAGTCTGTACTGGCATGCGGAGGACCGGTCTCCAGTATTTTTAAATACTGGGCAAACCAATGTAGTCTTCCAAAGTAATGGAAAGCATTTTTCCTTTAACGATTGAACAGCTTTGTGAGGATAGGAGCTATTTCGGGTTGCAGTTTCTTGAGTGCTATGACTGGAATGTTTTTGTGGCCAGTTTTAGTCAGTTTGGCAACATCACAGACAGTTATTTGGATGTCACTTAGAGTTTTTTTTTGGTCATGGAAGGTAATTCTGGGTGGAATTTGCTGTAAAGTTCTTTGCAAAAATGTTGGATTTATCAGATGCTGAGAATATCACCTCTGCTTCATTTATGATGGTTGGGATAGAGGCCTTATATCTGTTCAGCACCTTGTTTGTTATTCTCCTATGAGAGCTAAGCCTCTAGACTTAACTGATTGGGCATCAGACTCTTTAGCATTTTCTATCACCCGTTTGCAGTGGTTTCGGGCAGTATTAAAGAAGACTGGTTTCGGAGCATCTATTTCATAGAAAGCAATTGAAATAGTGGTTTCTGTGACCAATAGTGGCAGCGCATTCAGGGGTCTACCATGGCTGGCTGTTTGGCCTCTGTTGGAATGTTTGGGAGGGTATGAAGCTCTCAATACCAGCGGTAAACCACTCAGATATTTCAAATGTGATGCAGGACACATTCTTTTTGAAAATGGATTTAAGAGGGATTTCAGATATGTACCATCTTAAGTTGTCCCAAATCAGCTCTTAAATATTGATAAACTTTGTGATGGGAAGGGACATCAAAGGACTTGCTGAACTTTGTTTAGATCTTAATTGAGACAACTGATTGGTCAGAGAATCCTACGGGAGACAAGACAGTAGATGTGCACTCATCAGGGCAAGTTGTCAGAAAGAGATCGAAAAGGCTTGTTAAATGGCCATCGGCATCGAGTACACATGTTGGCTGGTCAACAATTTGAGTAAGCTCGTATCCAAGGGAGAATTCATGACAAAATCTCCCTTCATTGTCAGTCTTGTTTGAATGGACAAGCCACTGAACATTGTGAACATTAAAGTCACTGCAGACATAAATGTTAGCAAAAAGGTTGGGCAGCCAGAATCTTGTCAATTTTGTCAGAGAGCTATTTAATGACAGTAATCCCATCAGTGAGGGGACGATAGCGGGCAAAGATGAAAGTGGTGCTGTGCTGTGTGTAAGCTCAACACGGAAATACATATAGGACAGTTAGGGTCTTCATAGGAAGTGTCCGTACCACATGGAAAACCGTCCCTGATATAGGCGCAGATTCCATGACCATGGCGATCTCGGGTAACAGGTTTAGAGGTCAAATTTGTATATCCTGGGATAATGAAGTCATCTATAGAAACTGACGGGCCCATGCCAGTTTTGCATAGAAATAACAGATCGTGTTTGGTCTCCTGTAAATAGATTTCAACTTCTGGAAGGTTGGAACGTAAACCTCTGATGTTGGAAAAGGAGACCTGATAGTAGGGATCTACATTAGAATTTAGGGTTCTGGGTTTATGCTTATGTTTTTATTTGTGACTTATGATGTTGGGATTGGAAGATTCATGGAAGAGGTCAGCAAAGGAGATAAAGAGCAGAATGCAGAGAGAATGAGTAAAAAAGATTATCTTTGTAAACCATAGAAGAAAGAAAAGCCGTAGCAGTTTCCATTAATATGGCATCGAAAGGCCCCACTAAAAACTACTGCATTCCAGACTCCATTCACCAAATGGCAATACAGCAGCCATGACATTTTACACCTGCTGATAGGACAGCCTCTTTGGGAGTTACTCAAAGGTTCAGGTCCTTGAACTATCAAGTGGATAACATCAACCCAGGTAAAACATTTACCTTCAGCACCCTTACTAGTGACATGGCAACAAAAATTAGAAATAAAGAATTACACAAGTCATCTTCAGCTACTGCTAATACTAAACTGTTGCAGCAAGAGAGAACGTTTTCTTCCTCCTTTGTCACAAACATTGCTCATGAAAAATCAGGACTGAGTGACAAAGTTGGGGAAAGTGAGAGTTATACGTCTACTGAAAGTGCATCGACAATGCCTTTTCTACTCTCCATTTTTGGGGCAAACATAAAACGGATTCATGAAAAACAAAACAAAAAACAAACTAAGTATATACTTATTCTATGTTTTCTTGACTCATTTAAAAATAGATATTAAAAATTTGAAGATATGTTCCCCTCACATTTTAACCTTATCGAGGAGGAACGTCCTTTCTAGAAATAAAAATTTGGTAGGTAGCGCTTTAGGATTTTAGGGGCAATTAACCATTTATTGGAAGTTTTCTTTTAAATATACTTCTTCCTCCAACTCATTTGCAAAATGCTGACAACTATCAAATTTCAGGACTCGATCTGACATTTTTATTTAGTTCGTTTCAAAGTGCCTTTTGATTAGAAAATATTTCACAAAAACTTAGATAAATAAAAAAGCTGATGGGAGGAGGGGGGTAAAAGAAGGGCCAACACAGAGAAAATGAGAAATTACTCGACAAACGATCAACTTCAACGTCACTGAAAAGAAAACATTCATGACTGGAGTCAAACCAACTCTACTGTCAACTTGTATTTATTTATCACTGTAGCAGTTGCATGAGCGAACTATTTTGTATTTGTATCGATGTACGTTAGTTTAAACTGAGATAGTAATTCAGATTTACGATTACTTATCATTGCCTTTTTTCTATGTGGGCGTGTGACGCTTCTACGTGTAGCAAGATTCATACGCACCAACACATTTTGGTACCAAGAACAATACACAGTGTTAACTTCAGTTCACAGTTATTCATCAAGTCAACAAGACGTATTTCCATCTTGATCTCATTCTGTTTTGGTTACAGGCAGACGAGATGCAAAACTAAGATGTGGCATTATCTAACCAACATGAATCAGCCTCTTCTACCATCTCTCTTTTGTTCTGGTATTCCCAAGAATATATATTAACATCCATTTAACTAAACATCCTCTCCAGGAGGTTAGACACAGGGTCAGGTGTGGTTTTGAAAAGCCAGCGCCTTAGTAGAAGCGCACTCTGGCCTACAACAAATACCTGAGCAGCCCTGTTGGCATTCCTCGGTAGGGGCGCCTCAGGCGATTAACAATAAACTAACCCCTTCTCAAAGAGAAGGTAAAGCCTGGGAGGGTGGACCTCCTATGACTGAACAGAACCATATCTCAGTCCGACAACAACAAAGCCACTGTTGAACTGATTGTCGCGGACGTATCCTTTCTCGGCTGGTATACATTTGTAACTGATGTTGCGAAAGCAAACTTCCCACGCTATCGAACACATGATCATTCAGGCATATTCAGTTCTGATAGTATCAAAGGTAAAACCTATGCGTGCATCCATAATTTTGATACACACTAAACATCGCGCTCGTTTTGCTTCAGGTGAGCGAGTCAATATTCTGTCAGACCATATTTCAGGCTGATTTCCTCGTCTTGATTGTTGTCTTGCAAGGCTACAGTGACCTCTTAACCTACTTAAGTATAGAAATTAACACAATATGGGTACCTCTATTCAAGGAAATATAATCCCAGATTTCGAAATAATAATAGCAATAATTAATTAATTACTGATCACCTAAAAAAAAACGGAAAAAAAAACACCAACTGTACATTTTAAAATCAAAGACGTAAGCCGAAGTGAATAATAAAGAAAGAAAGAAAACGTCTCAAACAGGTAAGTTTTAAAAAAGAAAAAAAAGGGAAGAAAACTTATGGGAACCAATAATCAAGAAAGCGGAACTATAATCCGAGAATTCGAAATAATGAAATAGCAATAATTAATTACTTACAAAATCAACACAGCTCAGTATTTGGGAAATTTATTACAAGTTGATAAATATATTCTTTTGACTGCTTGCCTTGAAATGGTAGAGTTTATCTAACACTAGTGTACCCCCTCCGTCAAAAATCACGGGAAAAAAATATGCTTCACACATGTTCGCACTATTCATATAAAATCATAGAATTACGTCAGTAATTTAATTTTTCATATATAAATTATTATTATCGTTTCTGATGACCTAAAGAAAAAAAAATCTACTGTTGACTTTTTATATAGAATTAAGGATTTCTTTCTAAATTCATCTTAGGCAGCGGGAGTTGTTTAACTTGCTAGTTGCTTGCCAATGTAAGTCTTTAATTTCAATAGGATAATTAAGGAGTGAATTATCGCGAGTTGAAAAAAAATGCGATTCATTTCTGATGACCTAAAGAAAAAAAAAACTTGACTTTGTTTCTTTTTTTAAAATTTTCTTCCTTTAATTATTGGAAGCGGGTGGGCGACTAGACATAAAAAAAATAATAATGCCGTTTTTTTTTTTTAAATCAAAGACGTTAGCGAAAGCGAATAAGAGAGAAAGAAAATGTCCCGGCACTTATTCAGTATTTACCCGCCACTTGTTTTGGCATTTTTTACGACCAATTTTTTTCTGTGTACAATTACCGATCATGATGGTAGAGAATTCCGTTATTTTTTAATTAAATATCTAAATGAATAAACGCGGAAGTTTTTTCCATCTATCCTAACTATATTAACATCAAAACACATTAGGATTATTTAATTCTAATGATATAAGAATATATTGAAATACCCTATTATAGAAATCTCCAACTCATTCAAACAAATCTTGATTTTACTCATTTGCATATTTATTTATAGTTGTCAGCATTTTGCAAATGAGTTGGAGGAAGAAGTATATTTAAAAGAAAACTTCCAATAAATGGTTAATTGCCCCTAAAATCCTAAAGTGCTACCTACCAAATTTTTCTTTCTAGAAAGGACGTTCTTCCTCGATAAGGTTAAAATGTGAGGGAAAATATCTTCAAATTTTTAATATCTATTTTTAAATGAGTCAAGAAAACATAGAATAAGTATATACTTAGTTTGTTTTTTGTTTTGTTTTTCATGAATCCGTTTTATGTTTGCCCCAAAAATGGAGAGTAGAAAAGGCATTGTCGATGCACTTTCAGTAGACGTATAACTCTCACTTCTCCAACTTTGTCACTCAGTCCTGATTTTTCATGAGCAATGTTTCTGACAAAGGAAAAAGAAAACGTTGTCCCCTGCAGCAACAGTTTAGTATCAGCAGGAGCTAGAGATAACTTGTGTAATTCTCTATTTCTAATTTTCTGTAATTTACCTTTCTACCTTGCATCGTCAAATTGGGTATATGTTACGAGACTCAGCAGAGGCGCGAACGGGGTCCAAAAAAAGAACGAGAAAGGGTTTAAAAACATAAATTTGCAACAAGTGAAGTTGACCTACGACGAGAATAGATATTTTTCTACTTACCTATGTAATTTGTTTTTATTGTTACGTATTATAAATGGGTTTTCATTAGATGTAAAAAAAAAATGTCTTGTTTTTTTTCCCAACGTTTTCACAAAAATCAATATGGCCGCTCCAGGTGCATTTGTTAGTACCCCCCCCCCCCAAAAAAAATCGGCCATTTTGTTTTCTCAAGTTGCGGTGAGAAAACTATTGATTTCTAATAAATAGCACTTCAAACGGGTTTAAAATACAAACAAATAGCACATGCAAGTTTGAAACTAACTTTTACAGCTTACAGTTACTTTTATTTGTTGTAAATTTGTTTTTTTAGCGTTTTTACTCTGCTGAGTCTCGTAAAAGATGCCCAAATTTTATAATAAAAAAAACGATAGCGTTTAAAAACTTATTTAGAATTTACTTTTCAAGGGAGATAATTTACTTCCGGCTTCAGTAAAGTGTCAAATATTGCTGAGATATCGAGAACAAATACTACACTTTGATCTTAGCCAAAAGGCCACAGAACCATAAAAAATATTTGTTTGAGACTAAACATTTTTAAATTAAAGAAAAAAAATTGATTAAATTAGAATATTTTTTAATGAGCGGTACACCGTGTAGTATCGGTTCTGTTGTAATAAGATTGTCCTCCCAGGAATTACCTCCTTCGTTTTTAAGTATGTATAGGGGGGAATCCTCCCAGAATGAAAAAAAAAAAGCCCCAAGACTCGATTTAGTCAGAATATCTTTAAAGGGGGGGGGGGGTATATGTTAGTTCACCATAATACTAGCTAAAGAAGAACGATAACTCAAGTTTATAATATAAGATTTTTTAACTAGAAAATTATGAAAGTTATTGTTCTTCTTTAGACAGCATATTCATCTTTGTTTATAAAGATGGCGACTATATTTTTCTAGCCAATTTTCATTTAAGCATGACAATGAAATGTGCTATGGTTTTTAATGTTATTTAAATAAATAAATGCAAAAGTTTTTTTCCACCTATTCTAACTATATTGATATTAAAACGGTTTATGTTTATTTAATTCTCTGTAGTATATTTTCATACGTCATGATACATTCCTCCCAGGCATTACCTCCTCTTCGGGGGGGGGGGGGGGTCGTAAAGTATACATTCGTTCTTCACGATACCATTTCCTCAGGATTACCAGTTTTGTGGGTGTGGGGGGAGTTAGTGTACTATCTAGTTTGTTGTCATGATATCATCATCCCAGGCATTTAATCCTTCTTGGGGGGGGGGGGGGTCAGTGTATGTAGTTCGTTCATCATGGGAGGTAACAGTGGTTAAGTGGATATCGACCTGGGTGTTCCAAGTTCGAATCCAGTCGGTTCCACAGTATCACTTACACTTAGAGATGTTGACAACCTTCTCGTGATCCTTCCCGTAAGTACCCGATGTCTTTCCAGAAAGATTTCTAACTAGAAAACATCGGGGAAACTAATCCCAACACCAGAATCATCTGATTCACACGAAAGAAGATCATGATATCATCCTCTCAGCCTCTCATTTGCATATTTATTTATTTTTAAGTTCCTAATGAATTAATATTTTCTAATCTGTTAATAATTAAATACATGCGTTTATTATTTTTTTAATAAATTTGTTGTTGCTGTTCCTATTTACTTCCTTCCGACAAGAGCAGAGTTAGGCACAATGTCAATATTTAACGTGGGGAGAATCCAACTCCCCCCAAAATGGGCACTCTGAATTGGAACAAAAATTTCAATTGCCTCGGTCTAGAAGGATTTCTCCTTCACTGACAGAAAACATAAAAACTAAATGCAGATTCAGTACAGATACTACATTTTGCTCCTAGCCAAAAGGCCAAGGAGTTGACATATTGGTAGTGATGATGATTATGATGATGATGATGATGATGATGATAAATAAAAAAAATTGTCATAGAAAAGAAATAAACCTCCTCTAATCTTTCTAAATTACAAAAAAAAGTATTTTTCTTTAATATTCTTTATGTATTTTTCTTTCTTTTATAATAAAGGTGAAAAGTACAAAGTACCCATTTCGAATTAGTCAGTAATATAAAAGTGGAGTATTTGACTAATCGACGTTCCACCCTTATGTTTATTCATTTCATTATATAACAAGTTTTAATGGGGAATTTATTTTAATTTTTATGCTGAAACAAAATAAAGTTTATCGATTTTGAATATCTTAAAGACCATATCAATTAACCTTTTTGTTGTTTTTTCTTAAAAAACAAAATTTGACGATGTTCATGCACAGTATATTTCCCCCATATTGGAATATATCAAATAACACTACAACAATCTTTTTTTTTTAATTTCCTCTAAATTACCAAAATGTCAAATGAAAATTACTTCTTTGGTTTCTGTAAAGAAGACTACATCATCATCATCATCATCATCATCACTTGTTTTAATGTTATGTAGTGAATTTATTACTTCACAGAAATTATCAAAAACTAATTATACCACTTGCATGCATTTGATCAGTAAAAAACAAAATAAAAATAAACAAAAAAATATTTGGTTACACTTTTTTTCAACAATAAGTTTCTAGAAATTGGTGATGGTCAAGAAATGTTACATTTATATAAAAATAAAATATTTGGTAAAAAAAAAAAAAAAAATGAAACGGAATTCTCTAGCAACAAAATAGGTAAGTGTACACCGAAAAAAGAAAAAAAATTGGTCCATAAAAAAACAAATGGTGGGTAAATATCGAAAGAACGCCAACGTCTCAAACTTGAAAGTTTAAAAAAAAAAAACAAAAAAACAAAAAACGTATGAATCTGTATAGAAAGCAGAAAGGAAAAAAAGACAGAAAACGTCTCATTATGGAAATGGATTTGTGGTTTACCTTCCCTTATTTGTTGGGCAAACTTGTGTGACGAGACAGATATATATTGACAAATACACATTGCCCTTTATTATAGAGTGCAGGATATAAAGTTATCTCATTAAACTTTCAAAATCAGACCAAATAGCACTTAAGCTGACAAATCAAACTTTGCTTCTGACTAGTCAATTTTTATTTGTTATTGTTACACCATGTTATTGGAAATATAATAATGCACTTTGCTACAATTTATTTTTTTAATTACTTAGTTCCACTCAGAAGACTGGTAATATGAAACATTTTTTAAATAATCACCAAAAAATAAAAATCAGCAAAGAAGGGGATAATTCATATTTTAATTAAAGAATTTAATAAGAGTTGTCTACCTTACAACTAAAATATTATTTCTTTTTTTGTATAAGTTTAAAAATATGCAAACAAATACAAATTAAAAACTAAATTGATTTCGCCGCACCCTGGGCAACACCGGATAGATACAGTTAGTTATTAATAAATACAAAAAAGAATTCTGTAATTTGATTTTAATTTTGAAAAAATGAGACTGATTATTTGTGAGAAGGAAAAGAATAATCCCCGCCTTCTTTTCTCTCGTTGGTTTGAAATATCAGCAGTTGATCTGACGAATATGATAATATTGCATGGGCGTTAGTAAGGTTTAGATAGATTTTAAAGGAATTATTGGGGCAGACTTGACTCAGATATCAGAGTGGGCGTATCTCCAGAGAGTTCCATGTTTTGTATGACTTAGACATTAGGTTTATAAACCCCCCAAAAATGATCGTAGAAGGTCACATTCCAGCCAGATTCAACATGTGTGGGAAATTGATGTTATCAAATTTTATTCAAATTTTCTCCATCTGTTGGAAGCATTTCCTGACACTTTCACCTCAATTGCTTTAAGAATTTTTATTTTATGACACTTTAAAAAAAAATCTTCAAAATATCCTCCCACTCGTCCGGATTTCTCGATTTTTCCGCCAGATTTTCTATGCTTTTATTACTATTATTAACCTTTTTTTAAATGTTATTAATACCAATCAGGAACATAGAAATACCTGGTGTACTTACCGGTTAAATGAGTTACAACATTTGAATTTAAAGGTTTTTTAAATTTCTCTTGAACTAAGGTAAGGCCGGAAGATTTTAATGGCTTCCAAAAGAATGACGCGCTTTTAAACATGGAAGAAATTAAAATAGCAGAAAGTTCCAGAGCTTCCCTCAAATTCTAAGCGGCGTAAAATAAAAATTGAGAGAATTTGAACTATAATTTTAAGGAAATGTTTCTTTTACGAAAACTAACAAATGGTGAAAATGCATTTTTATTTTATGACAATTTTTCAAAAACGTTTAAAATTTGTCCTTCGGACCCGGGTTTTGTGATTTTTCCCTAGATTTTCAATGCTTTTATTACTATTATAAAAAAATAGTAATAAAAAAAATATTATTTTACTCTTTTATTACAATCTGAGGGCATAGAAATACCTGGTGTATCTACCTGTTAAATGAGTTACAGAATTTGAATTTAATTGCTTTTGGAATTTCTCTTAGACTAGATTAAGGCAGTAAAACTAATGAATTTCAAAAGAATGGCGAGTCTCTAAAAATGGAAGGATTTTTAAAAGCAGAAAATTCCGGAGCTTTCTCATAATTCTAAAATGCCATAAAATAAAAATTGATAGAAAAATGGAGCTGAAATTTTTAGGAAATGCTTCTGGTGAAAATTTGAATAAAGTTTGAGAACATTAATCCACATTACTGTCTGGAATCAACCTAGACATCTCCAAGTGGGTAAAAGTATTGGTTAAGAGATATTCTAACTCCAACATAGTCGTCTTCAAGCACAATGACAACAAATACTTGCCGACCAGTTCTCTTAAGTCATCAAATTTTGTGCATTCCATTTATCATTTTTAATCCTCTCAGTATTATACATCATCGCACTGACAATCTCATTAACCTTTATCCTCATGTGGATTTTGGCCTTAGTAAGTGGTGACTCATTAGTATATAAATTTTTTTTTTTAATTCTACCATGAGGCTAAAAGTTCAATCCTTGGTGAAGGCACCTAAGAAGAAATTAACTAACATTGGATATCGAAAAAGGATGGACTGCAGATTGAGTACAATCTACCCTAGTGGATTAAATATCGGATTTAGTTGGAAATTTCAGGAATTTTAGCGACTGAAGAAGGCTGGAGAGTACAACGGCCGAAATCAAGATGAAGACAGCAGTTTGAAACATGTAAAGAAATCTATAACATTAAATCTTTGAATAATTGAAGAAAAAAATATTACCTGCTTCTCACTACAGCAAAGTTAGACATGGTGTCAGTTTATAGTTGGGACTGAAGCTCCCTAAAAAAGGGGGCACTCTGGATAATTGCAAAGTTTGCCGTGATTGGAGTCGTTGGCATTCCTCAGTATGGGCATTTAAAGTGACCGGCAATAGACCAATACATGTTAAGAAGGAGGAGGTAATGCCTTGAAGGATGAATCCCAAACTTCACTTTGATCCAAAGATGAGGGTCTCTGAGAAAATTGTTTGTACATTTAAAAAGCGATTTAACGTTTCTTCGCTAATTGAACTCATTTGCTTCCAAATAATTTTGTCCAAAATGCAATATTTTTCTCAATGACCTTGAAACAAGGCAAACGATTCTTATAGAAACTAGTGTTGGGATGATTAATCGAAATCAGGAATCGGAAAAATCGGAACTTTTTAGGGCATCAGAATCGGAAAAATTTGTGCCTAGTTTCCGATGTCAAAAACAATTCTTTTAATTCTTTTTTTTTTTTGTTTGTTTTTATTTCAAATTTATTTTTTCATTGCGATTACTAATGATAAATATTTATTGATTTTAAACTAAACTAACTAAAATCTATAGATCACCCCCCCCCCCCAACAAGTGTATTTTTACGTTTGCAAAAATATATGAACATATTACATGGGTTTTACGGTAATCCGAAAATTAAAAGGAATAAAACAACTCTATAGCTAAATATTTAGAGAATTAAAAAGAATCAGAATCGGTAATTGTATCAGAATCAGGAATTTAAAACAGAATCGGAAATTGTATCAGAATCAGAATTTACAAGAGTTTGGGTCCCCATATTTCACGTTTCGTATGAGACATTGAACAGACGATAGACACTTGTAGGAACGAGCCCTGCAATGTGTCGAGTCAAATTAAGCTGCAGCCTCCAATTTTGGTAGTGCCCTTTCATCAATTCCTTTAAGTTTCAGCTTTGCAACCATACTTTCCTCAGAACCGAACTCTGGTTCCCCGCAGGCTAACCGCCGTGTCATGGAAGCGAATGCTGGCAGATCACTGGTCCGGATCATTTATGGTCAAAACTATGATGGTATCTGATCGCCTTCAAATCTCCGACTTTTGCTCTTGTTAAGAAAAACGTGCTTGCCACACGCCATCATTGCAGTTCGTCTTACGACGATCCAAAAATTTCATGTTTAACGTTGTAATATGAGTGGCCCAGACTCATTTCGATCGCAAGGCCTTGATAGAGTCCCATGTCGTTATTTTCATCACTAAGTGGGTTATTTGTGCGCCTGCTGCATTCATTGGCTGTGTTAGCCACTTTGCATGCTCTCTCCTCAGAATCAAAACCCGATTCCCCATAGTAACCACAATAGTCACTTAACCGACCATTGACATTTGATGGTGCGAACCCTCAATGGAGCCGTCACCGAACATAAAGGCCTGTGTGATCGACCAGTGAGTTATCCAGAGTCATCAAAGTGGAGCACGCCGTCCTATGAGTCCCGCCACTGACGATAGCTGACGCTCATGATGGTGACAGGAGGACGAAATAATACGCATCAGTCTCAATTTAATATGTAGCGCCACGAGCCAGAACAGCCAACGTAGGTGCCAGCACACAAGGTGACGACAACGTGCCGACCAATAGTTGCATGTGTCACATGTATTGGCTCTAGAATTGACAGAGTTATTCATCTTCTCTGAGGAGGAAACAGTTCCATGGATTATGTCCGATTCCTGAGCCATTCGCGATTTTGCCTGTTCTAATGCGTGGTGTGAATGTACACTTGCATAGCTTAAGCTTTGAAATAAACATGTGACTACCAGCAAGATCAACTAGGTATCACTGAGTGAGCGTGGATTTCTGCTGCCTGTCTGCCAATGCCGGCTGGCGGTTTGATCGCAATGACATTGATGAAGATGTCAGCACCAGTGGCGTCAACGGCGACGGGATCAAGGTGGTGGCAGGCAGCATCTCTGGAAACTGAGGAGAAATGACAAATATGTGGTGTATTCTCGTAAACGACTCCGATTTTCTTGGCATTTGCTGCTGCATGTTCGCCTGTGACAAAGGCAATGGACCCCGCATGAGAGAGGGAGGCCTGCATCTCTACACACGACAGCAACCTTTAGCATGTCGCAGATCAAACGCCGCCGACGACCAATCCCGTTTTCAGAATCACATAGAGTTAAGGTGAACGAATCTGGTTTGAGCACTGAGTCGCGCAAAGACTATCAGCATAAGTATCGATCACTGACAGGAGCACTTCATCGGACAGTGATGTTACCCGTCCGACAGCCATTTGAATCAACATTATGGGAAGTAATTTGTGGGGGGAACTGCGGACAGAAAACAGTGCAGTGACTACGATGATGGCTGCTGCTTCTTCCTTTGCTTTAGGGAAGATGCAAATTTTAAGTTTTACCAGAGGAGGCTGAAAGGCATCCACTCACAGTGGCAGTGATGGTAGAAACATTGGCGACAATGACAAAATTTATCAGTGGATTCTTGGCGGAAGAACGTTGAGTGTACAGGGAGACAACCAAGCTTTAGGTAACATGTCTCCCTCCATAGGAGTATTTTGGTCGTGCAGCAACTTGTACAGATATCTAACCTGATCAAAAGCATATGATCGTTCTATGGGCAGTAGCGAATGGTGGCGGTGGTGGAGGAGACGGCAGCAAACTCTATGACAAGGACGACAGCGATGATGGCGAAAACGAAAACAAGAAAAAAGATCATGACCACAACCAAAAACTAGTGATGCCAGGAAAGAAGGCAGAATCTGCAACAACACAAATGGTGGCGGCAGCCCTTGACTGTGGAGCTGTCTTCCGCTTCTGATGCCAAGCACACATCGCGTACATAGAGCGCTCTGAACCATCTCAGAGTAAAAAGTTGCTGTTCGGAAAGCTTTCAGACACTAAAGTGTTTTCCTACCAAACATGTTTTATAAAACCTTTGGTGTAACCACCCCCAGAAACTCTTATCGAAATCACAGGAAATATTTTTTGAAATTATATTATATTTTTGGTGAAAACAATGCTTTATTCAATGATGACATTGCCAATTCAAGAATTTAATTTTTCTTCGAGTTATAGTGATTTTATTAACACGGAATTTAGGGGTCTTTTTCGTAATATATACAAAATAATTTTTAAAATAATTTCATTTTAAACATCTAATGTTTTATTTTCATAATTTTTTTCTTTTAATTCAGGCACTTTTTTTTTTATTAATACATAAAAAATATAACTTTAGTAAAGGTGTATTTTGTTTTAAAAAAATAAACATTTTCGCTAAGATTTAAAAAAAAAAATAATGGTTTATTATATTACGTGATCGTTGATTAATAAATACTGAAACTTTCATTAAAATTGATTGATTTCCTGAATTTTGGTGAATTTTTAAGTGAAGGGAGGGTCAAAATGTTTTTACATTTTGGTGATCGGCCATTGATTTTGCACGTACCTAAGAGATGCATTCATACCTTGCTTAAGAGGATTAAAGTAAGTGACTTTATAGCCACGTACAAACTTATATCGTCAAATGGTTACTCATGTAAGTACTGACTAGGCTCAACGTTGCTCAACTTCGGTCATCCGAAGAAACCGGTAGTTCAACGTGACACTAAGTAAGCTAAGTAATATAATCATGACGCAACTTATAAGGAAAAAAGAAAACAAATCTAGGGGAAGCAACTGCGCTGCACAAGTACACTAGAGTTATTTCCCCTTGAAAAGGTACCGTTAACAATGAAAAGGAAAATGCGTTAAATCGTGGCAAACGTAATATAGTTTACTATATTACGACAGCCGTGGTTAAATGCAGTTTGCAATATTAATTTTTTTTTTAAATTTAATGAGCGCAACATTTTCAAATAAACTATTGATATTTTAATTAATGTAACTTGAAGTCATAATTAAACGTGAGATAACTAAATAAAAATGCTGGAGTAAGAAAAAAAAAAACATTTGGTAAATTTGTAGATTAACACCCTCCACTGAATCACCTCTGCTAAAAAAAAGATTCTAACTTTTTAGGCGATTACGTGTGAACAGACTGAAAAACTTGTCGGAAAGAAGGAAAAAAAAACAATTAATGTAGAATTTAGAGCGGGGGATCAGTTTCGCATATAAATTTAACGCAAAATGATCCCCCAATCTCGGGCCATTTTAGCTTTGTAAGGCAGTTGACCAGAACACTTATGGATGAGGGGGGAATATTTTCATGCTGAAAAGTTAGTAAAAAAAAAAAATACTTATCGTACCATTAACTCTAAATACGAGTGACAAAAAAACTCTCTTAATCCTTCCACTAACCCTGAGTGGCAAGCCCCCCCCCCCCTAAAAAAACAAACAAACTCTTAGCCCTACTACTAACCCTAAATCCGAGTGGCATCCCCGTCAAACAAAGACCCTGGTAAAACCATACGTAATCGCCTAAAAAAGTAGCCCCCCCCCCCAAAAAAAAATAATAAAAATAAAGCATGCACAGGACTCATTTCCCATAGCAAAACAACAAAAATCGTTAACTGACCTAAAACACTAGAATGGACCGAAAATAGAGGATCATTTTATGTTAAATTTATATGCGAAACTGATCTGCTACACTAAATTTTAAAATAATTTTTTTTTTTTAATTTTTAACACCAAGTTTTTCAAGGTGTTTACATGTAATCGCCTTAAAAAAGTAAAATTTCATTTTTTTTTGGGGGGGGGGGTAGCGGAGGGTGTTCGAATAAGGAACACTATGCTTTATTTTCAATCAGCCCATAACACCATATTAGCGTTTTTACTCTTATTTCTGCATTATAAAATTGGATATTATAAAATATCCAATTTTAAAGGTGAGACAGAGGAATGTACATAGAATTGATTAGATTAAAGGGGGGGGGGGGGTGCACATAAATTGACATTTATCTATTTCTAATGGAAATTTGGTATCTGTCTGTCTGAAACTATACTATTACTTATATTAATTCTCAACTATTGTACTATCTTTTAATGCTCAATTCAGTGGGAGATGAGTATCTGTTCTCTTGTCATTATACCATACTCCCAAGCATTACCTCCTTTTTTAGGGTAGGAGGTAGTGTAGTAGCTGTTCTGTGATCATTATACCATTCTCCCAGGGATTACCGTCTCTATTTTGGGGAGGGGGTAGTGTAATATATGTTCTTGTGTTATTAGACCATCCTCCCAGGCATTACCTTCATCTTGGAGGGGGGGGGGGTAGCATACGTCAGCAAGAAATTTTCATATACGTCCGTTCATTAGCAAACTCAACATCCATTAGCAAAAAATTTGCTAGTTGAAATAAATTTCAGTAAATTTATAGTCGTTAACAAATAAACTCAGAGGATGGGATTTTTAATTTTTCATCTTTATATAAAAGACTTCCTCAGAAATAAGTGAATATGTTGTTTTTTCTTTTAATCTACAAACAATAACATTTTAGATTGTAGTACCACCCCAGTAGATGGTGACATCCCATAATATCACACAGGTTCATACCTTTCCCAAGATCATCACTGCATAAATGACCAAAACAGATAGGATAGGATTTTAATTCAATATAACTGCTTCGATAGTCTACAACTGTATAGGCCAATCATGCACTCCCCAAGTCATTTTGTAAACCTCTCCTTTCCATATTATAACACTAGAGGTCCCATCTTTAACTGACCTTGTATTAAACTTGCTGTAGAATAAAATGGACAGAAAAAACTCTTGCTTGAATGAAATAATATTTATATAATAGCAACCAAACAGAACCCAGAACCTGCCCATCTAAGTATAAAGGAGCATCCCAGCCTGCTTATAAACCAACTTTCTGGTATCTGATCTCAGTTTATTTAGTTCTAGCTAAACTTGTCAGACAGCTGAGCACGGACTACTGAATTCAATATTTGGGGATTTGTGCATGAAGCTAGTAAATAATCATTCTCACTGTCAAGAATTTACGACGTACCATCAAGCTTATTTGAATTAGGAATTAAATAAGTAGATGTCTGTCGATAATCAGAAGCCATTGTAAAAATTGTGTCTGGTGAAAGACAAGAATCAGTCTCGGGTGAAGATAAGAATATTGAGGCTTCACAGAAGATAAGCTCGGTTTTAACAAATCGAGCAAGTGATAGAAGCACTAAAAATGGGTTAGTCATGATTGGAAAGGTGTAAAAAAAAAACAAAAAAACAACAACATAATTTAATACAATTTATTATAAGTGCAAATTTGAGACATTCTTGTGAACAAGACGAATATTGTATATTAATGCAAAAAGCAACTTCAAATTCATGAGTTTTTAAATAATTAAGAAAGAAAAAAACTACCCATCTCCTACCAACACAGCAACCCAGTGGGAGGTGGTTAAGTGGATATCGACACGGACTGAAGACCTGGGTGTTCCAAGTTCGAATCCAGTCGGTTCCACAGTACCACTTTCACTTAGGGATGTTGGCAACCTTCTCGTGGTCCTTCCCGTAAGTACCTGATGTCTAACTAGAAAAACATTGGGGAAACTAATGCCAACACCAGAATCATCTGATTCACAAGAAAGAAGAAGAAGCAACCCAGTTCTGATTTGTATTATTTGAACTACTGTTCTCATCTTGGATGTATTCTCACAACGTTTTGGCCGATGTAACCTTCTATCTTCTTCAGGTACGTGTTGACGAACCGGGTAATCTGTACAATCGCAAATACAAGCACCAACCAAAAAGCAGTGTTATACATAACATGTGAGAAATAAATTCCTTTATTTACTTGATCATAGACATCAGATATACTAGCAAATACTACACTGCCCCTAAGGAGGTGGTAGGGCCTAGTAAGATAGTCTCATGACAATAAAAGAGATACTACACTACCCTCTGACACCCCAAAGGAAGGAGGTAATGCCTAGGATAATGTTATTATGGCGAACGAACAGATACTAAACTACTCCCACACCCTGAATTGAGCATTGAAAGATAGTACATTAGTCTGAAATAGTATACTAAACTGAATTGAGCATTAAAACATAGTATAATAGTAGAACTGAATAGAAGTAATAGTATAGTTTCGTCTTCAGACAGACAGATACCAAATAGTAATAGATATAGAAATGGGTTAATTTTTGTAAATTTTCCAAGATTTTCTTTCAAAAATCATCAGAGAATTTAAGTGAAATGGAACATAACATTTACAATGATTGTAAAAGATTCAAAGAATAAACAAATTCCTTCTGTTTACACAACAAATATTGTCTGACATGAAATATTAATAGCCTCCAAAACCTTTCGAAAGGCGACCGAGCATAACTCATTTTGAAAGGGTCGTCTGTGTAATCTATATATGTCAATGTCTGTGTTCCCTACAGAAAGAAAGGTTAGAGAATCTGTATTTATATGTAAAACTTACCAAGGAAAGCCAAGTAAAGTGGTCCTGAATCTCTAAGTGCCCCCTAAGGGCGCTATGGGGCCGAACCCCTCTTAAAACTTCAAATATATCCTATTTTGATGAAATTAAAATCATGTCTAAAACTTTTCAGGGGAGATAATGGAAGTGGTCCCAAATCTATATGTGCCCTTTCTAAGGGAGCTATGAGGCAAAAAAAAAACTATTAAAACTTTAAATACATACCTCCAATTTTAATAAAATTCAAACCATATGTATAAAATACCAATTTAGAGAGTTTCCAAAATTCCAGTTTCTTCCGACTATATTAGGAGGCGAAACAAGGGGGTGGGGGGGGCGTCAATAAAAAAAGAAAAGTAATCTGGTGTTATGAGCATAGTAAAAAGGGCATCAAATCCCGAGCAACATCGGGTTTTCCTGCTGGTAGTTTGTATAGCTGAAACTGAGATGGCTATCAAATCATTATTATTCTAATGAAGAGATTTTCTTTCTTTTAACTTTTCAAAAACTCATTTACTGAAAGGTTTGCTGAGTCCAAGCAGGTCAGGATTAGAACTACAGGAGGGAGGGGGTGTATCTATTGGGTGGTTCCAAGTTACAGGGCCACATACAACCCACCAGACATTTGGTTGATGAAATAAGGTAGTATTACATGGAACACCCACCTTATATAAATGACATAAGTAAAAAGACACCGGTGTTATTTTCTGATGTGACATTTCATAAGAGGCTTTCTTGTGAAAGTGAAATTAGACATTGTGTAACACTCTGAAACATTTATTTAGTTATGTTTCGACTTACATAAAAAATCTGGTAACAGCATATCATTAGGAACGCATCTCCATCATAACCTGAGGATCTTACGTGAAATGTACTCTTGAATATCCTACAATGCTGTATGTGTGTAATTTAATAATAATTGTTTAAGGTAGAAAAGTATGTAACGTTCTAAATAGAAATGTAACTGCATGGATAAAAAAGAAATAATGACAAAAACATAAATGTTAACTTAAAGACAAAAATAAAAATGTAGGTTAATCTTTTTGAGGATAAGAAGGACTTTATGGATTGTGAGATCGACAAGAAAAAAATTCCTTGGAAAAAAAAAAAAAAATGAATTCACAAACAATCATTCTTTTTTTTCTTCTAATGGATTAGTGATACATATTAGCGTAATCCCATTTGGGATTAAATTAAAAGCATTATTTCTCGATTTAATATCGCAAAACTTCATTTAAATCTTAAAATTAAATATGTTTTAAAGATTATTTTAATCCTATTTAAAATAAATTCATACAACTACTGTTCTGTTTTTTAGCGTGTTGAAGAAAATACATTGCCTCGATAACAATGTTGCGTTCTGTGCACTGTTTGCGGAAGTGAAATAAGACCGAGGACAGTAAAATGTTTATTAGATGCAGAGCTGCCTCTTCAAATGTTTGTATTGTATAGATAGACAGTGGACAAGATGAGATCCTGTGAGTGACGCCATGGCGAGAGTTGAAGTGACCGGCTGCCCTTTATCCAGCAGCAAGCCTCTGAGGCAAACATTGTTTGGGCTCATATTGATCTTCCCTTTCTCCCAAAAGCGAAAGGAAGATTAAAGGTTATTCAATGTTGTCTGATTGGTAAGTACAGTTCTGCGATATCCTGGCCAGAAAAATATAACGTCAATAAATCTCTGAACCATAAAAAACGTGCGTTGCGTCTTGATACGATTTTGTATGAGTTCACGCATGTGCATTTTTATAAAGTTATGCAGAAGCTCTGATGTATCAAATGTGGGCATCTTGTGTTGCAACAAGAAACAGATGAACAAAGATGACAGCCTACTTCTCTAAAAGATGAGACAACAAGACAGCATTGAGCCATCACATTTTCTTATCCACACTATGAATATTTTTTCCTGTTTCAGCCAATGTGCCATCAAGACTTCTTCATGTGTATGAATAGTAGTTATTTTTTTTGTATGAGAGAAAATGAGTTGTCAAAAGTATTGATACTTCAATATTTTTCAATAACATAATAATACGATATACATTAAACATATAAAGTTAATATTTTCAAAGTAAGACCCAAATAGTATTTAAGCTTACATATTAAACGTTGCTTCTGTCTAGCCAATTTTCATTTGTTATTGTTGTACCGTCTTATTGACAATATAATAATGCACTTAGCTTCAATTTTTTTTTTTTAAATTACTTAGTCTGGTTCAGACAACTGCTAATATGAAACATTTTTAAATAATCACCTAAACACCACAAACACGTATGAAATTAGATGGAAAAATAATAAGTTTCTTACTTCTATATGAGAATCATGAAAAATAATGATACTTCTATCAAAGTAGAATAAATAGCCTTTAAGCTGACAAATCAAACTTTACTTTTGAGTAGTCAATTTTCATTTATTACTATTGCCCCATGTTATTGGCAATATAATAATGCACTTAACTTCAATTTATTTTTAAAAGTACTTAGTCCGGTTCAGATGACTGCCACCGGGTCACGGATACATCTAGTATGTAGATCATCGTCCATTCTATTTAGCTGAAGCTTTTGTTTCTGGTGATAGAATGGCAAATTATAAGTAATCAGATTCTGACAACTTTGAAGTGTTATTCTAAACTTCATCTCAAAGTTACCAAAGCTGATCATGGAACTTGAGAAGTTGAAGGAAACTTAAGATTGAGCAGAGTGCGTGGCACAATATGAATATGCGTGTGCGTATGTGTGCATGCATGTGGGTGGTAAAAGTGCTGATGCGTTGTATCTCTTTAAAAATGATATCGGATTCATTTGTTTTACGGCATACCAACCTCTTTAGGTTATTTAATGTCAAATAATAGATTTTTACAATACTTTAGAAGTCATTTATGTAAGAGTTCAAGTAAATCTTTCGATAGGTGTATTTTGTCTACAGACGCCACCCTTATAGATAGCACAGTAGTTCTTTATTGAACTAGAGTGCTTCATCATTGACTTAAACTGATGAGTTTATTTGCTGAGAGCACACATCCACCCAGCTGCTTCCCATGGCTTCATCGTAACCCTGGCAGGGTGGCTTCCAGGTGCTATGCCTTGCCAGAGGGCAGCCCGTAATTTAGTCCGGCACTACTGTGTATATGCAACTGACCTCTATATCTACAGACCATTTCCCTATCTGCAACCTGGAGAGCCGGTGGATGGGAGTTCTCATCTCCACACAAGATTTGCTGGTCACTGCTGGAGGGCTAAGGATAAAATCGTCAGCGATGTTTTTTGTGGATGCCAAAACAAGGATGTAGTTCAGTGGAAAAACCGCAGAGAACCTACGTCAAGCAACTAGCATAGGACTCACAAGGCACCTATGAAGACCTACAAGGTGTGATAGAGGATAAAGTGAGATAGCGTGAGAGAGTCAGGAGGATCCGCGACACTTCCACAACTAGAGGAGGAGGAGGAGTTGAAAATTGATTTTAATGGCAAATCAACCCTATTAAATGATGAGAATGGTTAAACATAAAAATTAATTATATACATAAAGAAAAATAATGTGAATATTTTTTCCTGTTTCAGCCAATGTGCCCTCAAGCCTTCTTCATGTGTATGAATAGTAATTATTTTTCTTTTCCATATTTAAATATAATGTATTTAAGGTAAGGGCAGATGAAGCGCTCTTTAGGTAGGCAATCACCTAAGGATGATTTCTTGATAAAAGCACTGGTCCCCATCACCTCACTGGATTGGCATCAGGAAAGGCATCTGGCCTATAAAAATCTTGCTTCAACTAAGGAAAAGACTTCCAAATGAAATATGTTGTATTTCAGCTTATGTAGTTTAAATAATGACCTGGTCAGAGATAGGTTAGTTTGCAAAACCGTCCAATACATGCCAACATGTAAAAACTGACGTTAAACTGAATAGTATGACGAAAAATATCGGACAGTATGGTATAAAGATGGCGAGAAAATCCTTTTATGCAAAAAAGACTTTCATTATCATCATCATCATCATAATCATCGGTTTAACACCCGTTTTACATGTTGGCATCTGTTGGACGGCTTTTAGAAATTGACTTCCAAACTTACCTATCTCTGACCAGGTCATTATTTAAACTACATAAGCTGAAATACAACATATTTCATTTGGAAGTCTTTTTTTATCCCTATTTCTCTCAAGTCCATCCTTATCACTTCCCCCCATGTTTTCCTTGGCCTTTCCTGTGAACTGAACCTGTTACCTCAACTGTTCTACATCTACTAACCTTAGAACTTTCATCCATTCTTTTAACGTGTCCATACTATCGAAGTCTACTATTCTGTATGCATCTCCCAATACTGTCCATATCTAAGCCTGTCTTTAAAACTCACATTACACATCCACCGTATCATTTCTCTCCATGCAACTTGAATCAGTTCATATAACATTCATTTGATTTTAAAGTGTTTTTATTTTTTTATCAATTTATTTATTTTGTTTATAAGAGTTCCATACGTCATTTTTTGTCATTTTCGTTGCAATGCGTGCAGATTAAATGGGCACATCTTAAGACTACCTCGTCTTGTTTTTTTTCTTTCACTTTTTCCCCCATTTTCTTTTGGCCTTTTTTCAATTTAATTCCCACGGTCTGAATGTTTTCTTTCTTAGTACATAGATAAATGTAGGTAATAATAGTACAAAGTCGCACCAAGCACTCATCCACCTACTTAGATATGTTTTATAAGCATTTCTCATATTCCATTCACCGAGTAGATATTTCCTATTCAATTGATTTTTATCTTGACACTAAATACTAAACATTCAACGAAATACTCACTTATTTAAAATTTGACATCTTCACTATAATGGATAGTTTGTGGCTGTATCTTGCCAAGCAAAACTAAAAATATTATTTAAAAAGAACACTATGTTAAATAGCATAGAAAATTAGATAGCTTTAAGATAAGAGAAGGTTAGACAGGAATTGATGTATCTATCTATATAAACTAATATCATTATGAATTTTGGAACACAGATGTTGTAAAGGGTTCAAATGTGGGCTATATTTAGTTTAATTTAGTTTTATGCAAAAAGAATAAAAAGGGGGTGGAAAAATTCAGATATCTCCGATTTTTGTGAAATGTTAATAGATATTAGACATGAATTAATATTCTCCAAATTTCAGTTTGGCCTGTAGATATAAAAGTCAGGCAGGAATTGCCTTTTATAATCCTCAAAAATTGAGAGCAAATTGAAGGATAAAAGGCAATTTTTTTTAGTTAAATCGATCAACAAAACTCTTATAGATGAGGATGCATTAAAGAAAGTTGAAAAAGGAGAAAGAGAAAATTATCGCCTGCTCTAAGGATTGAACCTTCAATCTCCAGAAGACTGTCACTTTGGACCGATTGTTAATCAACACTCGGGTTACCCGTTACACCACATGTCCATATGGGCAATTCTAGTCGCCTTAAACCTAATCTTGTTTAGATGTGTAGTATTACTATATATATATATATATATATATATATACAGGGTGTCCCAAAATAATGTATACACCCTTTGAATCGTTATAACTCGTTCAATTTACTGAGTTTGATTTGCAAACAAAATTGATAAAAGAGTAGAACAGTAAGATACACATTTAAAAATACTGAAAGTAAAATTAACAAAAACATAGAAAATTAACTTTTAATGAACGTAAAGGCTACAATGTTTAAAGCAAGAAACCTGAAGTAATTGCAAACAAATGGGAGTAGTAATTGTAGTAGAATGTGCTCAAATACCGGAGTAAATGTCGCAGGACGTTTGTAGGTACAATTCTTCACGTCTTCACTATATGGAAAGTGTATTGAGCAGAACGGGTTGGGGTTAGGATGAGGGTTCATTTTATGAACATTCTGAAATTACCCTAAGTAGCCTTTATCTTTGTTAAAAGTTAATTTTCTATGTTTTTGTTAATTTTACTGTCAGTATTTTTAAATGAATATTCTTACTCAATCTTGTTTATCAATCTTGCAAATAAAAATCAGTAAATTGAACGACTTATAACAATTCAAAGGGTGTATACATTATTTTGGGACACCCTGTATATATATATATATATATATAGCCACAATAGTAACCCACGATAGCAACATATTCAAATATGTCAAAATAAACCCTTATAATAACACGCACAACAATTTTCCCGAAAAACAACACAATCGTCTAAAACACACAAAATATATAGAAAGTAATCACCCTTTAATAACTCTTCAAATCAACGAAACAAACAGCACTAATCAGTTTTTAGAAACTCTTCCCCAAACAACAATCCTAGATTAGACAACACAAACCCAAAATCATCAATTTATCCACATACATATTAACAAAGTAAGAAATAGAAATACTAAAATTGGGCCTCAAATTCTGCCCAACCCACAAAAGTAATATCCCGGAACTGAAGAAGGACCTTAAAGAATTTGAACGTAAATTTAGACTAATAGACCCATTAAATAATAAAGAAAACAAAACAAATGACTCATTAGTAAAAAACAAATCAACATACTTCCTTAACAAACAACAATACAAAAGAACGAAACCCCTTATGTGAAAACCTCTGGAACATCAACCCTCAGAGAAAAGCGAAACCTACCAGTAACTTAACATCTAAACAAAACCAAGCACTAGATAACATCCTAAATAATAATAACATAATTATAAAAAAATGCAGATAAAGGCAGTGCTGTAGTCGTTATGGACAAACATTACTATAAATCGAAAATTATAGAAGCACTAAAAAACAAAGATTACTACAAACCAATTAGCATCAACATTGACACAACACCATTTCGAAAATCACAAAACGTTGCAATAAAATACGAACAAAATAAAGAAAGAAAGAAAGGGATTTCTTAAACTTCATCATAAAAACACACAATTTCTACCAAAATCCTAAACTTTAAAGACCCCCAAAATCTATTAAACTGTAAAAGTGAGATAGCAAACAGCTGCTTGCACAGAATCAAATTTACCTTAGGCTAATAATACATAAATAAACAAAAAAATAAGTAAAAAAAACTAAACTGAACTAAAACCTAAAATAGAAATACAAGGAACAATGTGTGAAAATAAGGTCACCCATTATATTGATACAACAAAGAAACAGGATATAGGTCAATCTATAGAAAACAGAACAATAGAACAGGATATAAGAAGTAACACCAACAAGACCTTTGTTCACGGGAAGCCCAACGATTGACTAAGAACAACAAAGAATCTGATTGGTTAACTAGCAAGTCGTGTATATAAAAACACCCGACAAAACTAACTCCATGCATTTTAGCCTGAAGATTCCCCCCGGGGATGAAATGCGAGAGCCTCTGTGTAGCTTAATTGCCATAAATATATTTTCATAACTTATATATATATATATATATAAGTAGGTTGAGATAAATAAAATTAGCAGATTATTTATATCAGGTCCAAGAATTCAAACAACAAATATTTGGCATGCAATCGTTTCTAAAACGATTTTGAATATTTTATTTTAGATGATTCCAAAAGTCTTCTTCAGCGCTCCTCATAACATCACAAATAGAAGTCAAACAAAAAAGAAAAGAAAAACATCAAATTTCAGTATTATTTAAAATTATACATATCCAGTCATTATTGTTGACAGAACTTCTTCTTATATAATTTTGTATCACTCTATTTATAACATCAATAATAATAATAATAATAATAATAATAATAATAATAATAATAATAATAATAATAATAATAATAATAATAATAATAATAATAATACAGGGTGGGCAAAAATAAGGGTCCTATTTTTAAAAATTCATAACTTTTTTATTTATTGATTTTTTTAAATTTTTTTTTTAGAATAAGTAAAGGACCCCTTCCGAAGCAAGCATGAGCCGTATTAGCCCTAAGGAACGTACCCTCATTTAGAAAACATTATTTTTGCTTAAAAAAACTCAAAACAGTGTAAAAAACAATACTTTAGTTTTTGTAAGTTTTAAGAAGTGTTTTTCGGCTAAAATTTGTTTTGTTTATTTCAAAAAATCTCGGAAGGGTCAGTCTACACACTCATAAAGTTTGGTGAGTTTAACTTTTATTTTGTGGAAGTTATTCAAATTCAAGTTATTCAAATTTAAAGATAGGACCCTTATTTTGGCCCACCCTGTATATAGTATATAGTATTTTAAAGTAGAAAGAAAATAATAAAAGATTTTTTTAATTAATTTAAAAATAATGAAAATTAAAAGCATATAAAATAAAGTATAGGTTAAAATAAAGAAATATTAAAATAATTTGAAGTTAAAGAAAATCGATAATAGTTAACATATATAATCGATTATAGAATCATAACAACTTGAATCAAGTAATAAAGTAATAATAGTAGTAATAATCTATAAGCAACATAATTATTAGGATAATGATAATTTTAATATGATAATATCCATTATAATCAGGACAATAATAAAATAAGACATATATATCATTATCTGGTGATACCAGATCAGGCTGCCCTGTGGCTCCCTGAGACGAAATTCACCTTCATTGACGTTTTTTTTTTTTTTTTTTTTTTTTTTTTTTGTAAAACTTAATTATGTTCTACAAAACCAAAAACAAAAACAACAGCCCCTCTCCCTTTCTCCCTCCCCTTTTTTATTTTTCCTACCCTACTCCCGGTCCTGGATATGACCTTAAACTACATCCGATGGTGAGATCCGGCTTACGGACTTTTGGGAATGTGGAGCCTCCTCTTAATTACCATTGCTCCCAGGTCCACCCTGACCCAGAGTGGTAGTACCTGTTAGGGTCCCAACTATGGGTTAAATAGAAACAGATATTAAAAGGGGAAAGAAACAAAAAAGAGAAGAAAACAAGACCAGATTCGGCATTAAATAACCCAAAAAGGGTTGATATGCCGTAAAACAAAACTACCAAACCAAAAACCCTGATTAAACATTTGAAGATATAAAGAACTTGAAGCATAAAAACTTTCACTATAATGACCAGATTCGGCATTAAATAACCCAAAAAGGGTTGATATGCCGTAAAACAAAACTACCAAACCAAAAACCATGATTAAACATTTGAAGATATAAAGAACTTGAAGCATAAAAACTTTCACTATAATGACCAGATTCGGCATTAAATAACCCAAAAAGGGTTGATATGCCGTAAAACAAAACTACCAAACTACCATATATTATTATAACTAATAAAGTTAATAGATAATTATAAAATATAACAGAATATTATTACCATAGAATTAAAGAAATTATAAATAAATCTATAATAAAAATAAATAGAATAGGGACTTAAAGGAAGTATATATAAAAATAGATAAAATCTAAAAATTAAATTTAAAATTAAAATCAAAAATTAAATTTTAAATTTAAAATTTAAATTAAATATAAAAAACAATATATATATAGGAAAGTTGTATTATTAAAAATAAACCATTAAGAACGCAATTTTTTTATTATTTTTTTCAGTTTAATTAGATATATTCAAGTAATATAAAACTGTCTGAGAAGGCATCGAGCACTGTATATAAGTGAAAATCAAAAACTTTGAACTGCTTTTAAAAGTTGACACTTATAGCTATCATATGACTACCTTTAATGTTATATACATATACTCTCTTGTAAATCGAGCACTTAGAGAGTACGTGTTCCATTTAAGCTGTCACTAATTTATAGGTAAACAAATAGAGATTGATTATGGTCCTGTATTTAGCCTATTACTAATGGGATCTGTGCACTAGAACGGAAGAAAGAGACTACACTATGGTGCTTGTGATAATAGTTTTGATTTTTGATTCTTGATTCTGCACTGATGAGTTGTAATAACAACGAAACCACTGCCTGTGGATGACTACCTCCAATTTTTATGACACTCTCCTCAAGACTCTTCTCTCTAAGCTCGGTATAAAAAAATATTTGACGTCCTTAAGCTGGGCAGGATGAGATGGCTTGGCCATGTCGAGCGAAGTTCCAGCTGGATCTCCCGGATCAGAGACATGTCCATCGCATCAAGTTGTCAGGCTGGAAGACCAAAGATTTCTTGGGATGAGCTGTATAAACGTGATCATGCGACCCTGGGGATTGCAAACTTTGATCCTCGTGACCGCCGAGCCTGGAAAGGATGAATTTGATCAAGACTGACAGACAGGCCCCACCCTCTTATAGAGGACTAATCAAGGGCCTGTTAAAAATAAATCGGATGATGCTGATATATATATCGAGTGTTTGAGAGAAATTTGATAATTATTTTATATTTCAGAGCCATTTGAAGTTTTTACTAGCAGTAAACTGCAACAGGTAGCTGCTTATGTGTGTGTACTATTGGTAGGTTTGAGAGGTGGAGACCATGGACAACTTGGAAGCACCAGAATATTAGAAGAGGGTGACCTGCATAATGATGATTCACACCAGAATAAAAAATTCAGAAATCTTAGCTGAAGCTCAGTACTCCTTGAAGACAATGAAATGTGAGCTGGAGAGTTGTGATGAAGATGTGGAAGCAGTGGCTAGCAGGAAGGATCATAGCAGGCATTCTGACTGTCCATGGAAAAAAATTTGAGAAGCTTTAAAGAAAATCGTGGCCAAAATCTAGACATGGCAATGCGGATCTTGGCGAGAGAGATGGTGTCAGAGTGGTGACTATAAAGAGAGCGCTGAATGAGGATCTTCGTTACACCTCATACAAAGTCGCAAGGGTCAAATACTCACCACCAAGGACAAAGCGAACGGTCGTACGAAAGTCAAGAAATTCCTCAACACAGTCAAACACAGGATACTCTGATTTGTCTCAAGACCAGTTGGAAAATGTGCAGAACAACAGGTGGTAAGCGCAAAGTTCTGCGCATCATGAAACCAAATTCACTCAAACTGTGATGGTCTTTGGGTGCGTTTCAAGTGAGGCCATGTCATACCACCCCACATCTTCACAAAGAGACTCAAACTCAATTCAGATGGCTATACTGAGCTGCTGTCTATTGTTGCCAAGCACTGGGTGGAGAGAATGGCTGCGGGGAGGCCATACGTGTGGCAGCAGGAGTCAGCTCCATATCGCACCTCTAGGTAAAACACAGAAGTGGCTGTCTAAAAACTTCCACGACGTCATCAGTCCCAACATCTGAGCCCCTAATCGCCTGATTGCAACCCTATGGACTATTATGTGTGGTGTGCAGTTGAGAAAGACACCAATCATACCGCCTGCAATACAAAGGACGAGCTGATTCCCAGGATCAAATTGGTGTTCAAGCATCTCTCAAAGGAAAACATGAAGGCAGTGTGTTTCAGATTCAGGTCGACTTTTTTGAATGAGCTGTATTCGCCAAATGATCCCCTAAGAGATACACTTTAAATTTTTAGAATACATCTATTATTGGCCAAGATATGACGTTTTTTCTTTCCTTTCTAAAAAGTGTCAAATTTTCCTCAGCACTCAGTATATACGTTATACATATTTCGTTACTCAATTTGCAATTTTCTTACTGGTGTTCTAATCAATTATTTACAATTATTGGTTCGCATACTGTAGTTAATTCTGTACTAGGTCTACTTAGGAGGCCATTGCCGCCCAACATATGCGCTGATTCTTTGAGATGTCTTACGCTATACCTGTATTCTGTCTATAATTTTTACTTTGCCCCACAAGACAATAATTAAGAAAAACATGAAATTAACATTGCTATGCAATCATGGATGACGGAATAAAAACAATCTACCTAAACAATCTAAATAAATGATTCAGTTCGAACTTCTGTTTGGGTTTCAGACTTCAACATAAAGATTCACAAGTTTAACTAGAACTTCCCCAAGTTCAAAAAGCTGCACCTGAAGAAGGTTGGAGGTTAATCGGCGAAAATGCTGTGAAGATAATGCTAAAAAAAAATAATTAGAATAATTAACCCAATCTATCAGAATTTAATAATCACTTATTATATGCTAGCAGACTTACACAACATTGTCCTGGTGTCAAATATATGTGCTCTATAGAAAGAAACGTTAAAGAATCTACATAAAATCTAAAAGTGTATTCTTATGTAAAATTAACCAGGGAAGATAATGAAAGTGCTCCCGAATCTCTAAATGCACCTCTAAGGGGGCTATGGAGCCGATTTCGTCAGGGGGGAGGGATCGAGTTTGGAAAGAAAACACTGTAATTTCAATGTATAACTAGGCATTTTATTTAACGTTTCTTAAGCTTCTCTTCAGACTAGGGAGGAGGGGAGGGGGACAAAAAAATTTGGAACGGGTGGTTTTAGTAGTGCTCTGGAGGCATCATTAATTTTATTTGGGTAGTTTCAGTAGCGTTCTAAACGAGAGCAATAATAATTGAAAAGTGCTCAACATCCTACATAGAGCCGATGTATTTAAAAAGCAGAATTGTCCGAGAGAAAGAACTTCTGTCTTTTGTTAGCTCAGTGTTGCTCGGGGGCTATAATAGTAATAATACAGTATTATATTTTGTATGTGGTATAAGTTAATCCAAAATGCTCAATATCCTAGATAGAGCAGGTGTGTTGACTCAGTGCTACCCGGGAGTCATCAATGTCCTAGACAGTTCAATCCAACAAAGAACAGGTGTTTTTAAATGCTGCATTGCTCAGGAGAAAGATTTTCACTGTATTTTGTTATACTATTGTGTACCAGAAAAGGTACTCGGCGTTGCCCGGGAGCCTATCAATATAGAGCAGATGTGTGAAATAATACAGTAGTACATTTCCTATGTAGTATATGCTTGATGGAGAAGGGGAAGACAAGAAACTCAGCATTGCCCAGAAATACACTAAATAAAATATAGGGTTCATTATATTATTAAGGGGAAGGGAGAAGCTAAGAAACTCGCCGTTGCTTGGGAATAAATTAAAACAAATATAGATTTTATTATAATTTGAGGAAGGGAGGGGGAGAAAATCGGCGTTGCCTGGGAGCAATAACTTTAAAACTGAAAGCTCAGATGAATGACTTACATTATTATTATTATTTTCAATACATAAAAACAAGAGAGAGAAATGGACTGGGCGGAGAAATGTGGAAAAATGGGGAAGGGGGAAAGAGAGAACGATAGAGAGATGGATTGTGAAACGTAGAGAGATGGGAGTTTTAATATAAAGATGTTACACACGCACATTTAACATCTTCTATTTTGTTTTTTATGGCTCTAGGCAACGTCAGGTAGTTCTGCTAGTGTATATATATATATATATATATATATATATATATATACTAGAATACCCGTCCCAGGATTGGTAAAATAAATTTCCGTAACAGAACAATCTTGTACCACTTTTATGTCTCCTTACGAAGATTAAAATCAAGATATAATAATACTAAACCTTATGTCTAAAATTTAAGGCTCAAGCTTAAGGGATCTCAAGTAGAAATTTAAATTCAGGCCTAATTAGTGTCTAATGGCTATGGATTAAATTCGCAAATCTGATATATTTGAATTTTCAAATGGGAAGCCGTGCCCATATGCCCCCTAAAAACCCTTTAAAATACTCCAAAGAAACTGAAATTTGGGAAATATTTATTAATTGATGTCTAATAATTATGGTTAAAATTTCACAGAAATCAGAGGTATCTGAATTTTCACAAAGGGTTCCACCACTCATAGCATAAAATTAAGTTAACTAAATATAGCCCGCATTACAACCCTCCTAGGCTGAGCAGCTGTGTACCACAATTCATAATGATCGGTTTATTAGTTTCGAAGTGAATCCTGTAATACAAATATATACACATACCTAACTTATATATATATATATATATATATATATATATATATATATATATATATATATAAAGGTTAATACAACAAAAGATATAAGAGGCAACTAATATCTTTAATTAGTGAATATGTTTTGGGTCAATATATTTGATGTTTTATATACCTTTATGTATTTTTATATATATGTTTTTATATATTTTCAAAGTTTAATTTTTATTACCTGCAGTAATGTCATTGCGGTAATGGTCCTCTGAGGAGAAGATTTTCTTTGAAAACTCATGAGTTAAGACTTTAAAGAACTTTGCCTGAACATTGAACTGTAATAAAATTTGATTCGCACCTTATTCTATTCTTTCACTTTATCTATTGCTATCTATCTATATCTATATATATATATATATATATATATATATATATACTAGACATATTCAATCACTACTACTATTTATTTCAATTTGCTTCGAAAATTCATAAACTGGTAAGAAATTATTCTTGCACAACGAACGCTATTAATCCAAAACGAAAGCTGTAAAAATGAACCTTTTTGCTAGATAATAAAAATATGATTGTAGGAATCTATTTTTCCATTTTCTATTTATAAATGCTCTAGAATTATATATTAATATCTACTGAGCTTAAACACTGAAGTTTTACTACACTATATATATATATATATATATATATATATATATATATATATATATATATATAGTGGGGAGAAATGAAAAGTCTTGGTTGAGGTTTTTGTGATTACTAAGTTCTTTAAGTTCTTAATGAAATCGGTATATATCGACCCTTTTTGACCTCCATTATAATTAGAGTTGTTAGGAATAATTGTCCTCTTTTCCAGCTTCAAAAGAAGAGTTTAACATAATTCATAAGTTAGTATTTCACAACCATTGTTTAAAAAATTAAGAATCCATTATTTATTGCCATAGCAACAAAAAAATATTATCATTGTAAAAACAATTTAAAAAGTTACTGGACCCAGAGTGTCTAGACGGTTCGTATAGAATAATATATATATATATATATATATATATATATATATATATATATATATATATATAAGCAGGCTTTGACAGCTCACTATCGCTTCGAAAAGTTCACTACTTGAAATACTTGAACCATTAATTTAAAATAATAAACATTTAATTCTGAACTTTCTTGTAAACACGAAACAAAATCTTATTTATTCATATAGGTAAACATTAATTTAGCCATTTCGAAACAAATTTATTTATCTTTTAAATGTGACCGTAAAGAAAGGAAAAGAAAGAAATTAACTTGCCTTTTCACTTGCAATTTAAAAATAAATCGCAACTTGTTGAAAATCAAGGAACATTTAAACGCAAATGCTGAATATTTGCCCAGGAAATAAAAGAATATTTTGAAACAAAACTATTTGTTACATTAAAATCAAAACAATCATTGAATTAAAAAACAATAACAAATGATAGATAATAAGAAATGTTGTCCTTGTCTAGAAAGCATTGTTTGTATGGTAATATTAATTATTAAAAATAATAATGAGCAATTAGAACGCCATACAATGCATTTAGTTTTATTAACTTCTTTTTTTTTCTCCAATTTTCGAAGATATACTTATGAAGTATATCTTCGAAAATTAAATTGGAAAAAAAAATGTTAATAAAACTAAATGCATTGTATGGCGTTCTAATTGCTCATTATTATTTTTTATAACTAATATTAAATAATAGATAATTAATAAGATGTCCTTTTTCAAAACCAATATGCAAATTAACATAAACAGTAGGTGTGTCTATTATGTAAGGTGGAATTAACTTGAAACAGAGCGTTTTGACTTTACCTTCCGTGCGAAAAATAGGCCCAGTCCACATAGACGTGTGATCCTTTGGATCACGGGTCGTCTATGTTCTGTTTTAATGGATGGTGTCATGCTTTTGTTTCTTCAGCATTTATGACATCATAACGGATCTCTTTCCAATGTTTTCAACCTGTTTTAGTGGATGACATCATCCCTTTGTAATGTCTCCCCTTTGTAAATAAAATCTTTTTGCAAACTCAGTCCTAAAATATTTTTCCCACTTCACGTCTCCCCAGTCAGACCACTGTTAGAGTATGGTGTCCAGACCTGTGCTCCATATTTAATACGATATTCAGCATCTGGAGATAGTTAAAAAAAAAAAAATGGCTACTCGTATGGTGCGAGGCCTATGGGATCTGCCCTATGAAAGCCGACTCAAGAAACTTAACTTTTCTCCCTAAAGCGTTGACGATTACACGGTGATCTCATTTTGGCCTACAATCTCCTCAATGGTCATTACGATATACCTCAGGATCTATTATTTATTCCTGCACCAGAAAGAGGTCTATGAGGACATCACAAGAAACTATTTCTGATTATGATTGAACCGGAGGAGGGCCACTTTCTCAATCAGTATCCCTGGGTCTTGGAATAAACTTCCAAGAGAGATAAATGTGCCAACAACGCAGCAATTCAAGGTGAATTTGAACAAGTGCTAGGCGACTGTATCCTCTTATGTGTAAATTTCTACCACTCTTTCCCTACATAGCAAGTGCTTATTTTATTTTTTGCCAAATTAATTGAATTGAATTGAAATAATCAAAAATTAATACTGCCATTGGATTTCTCACAAATTATACTTGCAAAAAGTTGTCTGATCTTGGTATAGGCTTAGTTTTCAATTCCATTCCAGGACAGATCCATACAGAACTCTCTATAAAACTTATAATGTAAAAAAGCAACAAAAAAAATTGCACATTTCCACAAATAAATCTATGCAGGACTGGCTGTACTCACCCGGCGATGCTCGGGAGTCTTTTTACTTTTATTTTTTCATTAAAAGAAAACCTATGCCTTTTGTTTAATTTAAAAAGCTAAATTTAATTATTACGGTATGGTTTGGGAACAAAATTGTTGTAAAACTATAACTAATTTTGTTACGGTAATGTTTTAATCTCTATTTATACAATTATTAGAGGTCAATAGTTTCAATATTCTTTTAACACATGAGGATTTGCTAAGAATTTAAAAAACAGCAATAACTTTCTATTCGACAGTTTAAATGTTTCCAAATTTCCTTCAAATTTCGAAGGTTCACAAAACAATTAATTCTTCTTTTTCAACTATTAACAAAAGATTAAAATGGCTGACTTGTTTCCAAATAAACTAAAATACAGTGGATTTAATTTCATAATTAAATTTTTTTTTTAAATAGGATTTTTTCAATTTCGTTTTATTTTATAGTATTGATTTCTATAAAAAAAACGATTAATAGTAAACAAAACAACTTTTATGTGCAATCATTAAAGTTATTTTGAGGCGAAAAATATGCACAGAGATCTGAAGTTGTCTCGTAATTTTATTAATATAAAGACTAGCATCAACCGAGCTATTTATGATAGGTTTAGAGGCATTTGTTCCTGTGTTGCTCTTGTTGCACGAAAAAGCCTAAAATTCCCTGAAAGAATAACACTTAGGTTTTGATCTTCTCAAAAAAAGTTTAGAGAAAGATTTATCTAAGCTTTTTATATGTTTTTTTATGTCAAAATATTGTCATAGTAGCTCCTGCCTTGTAAAAAGGCGTATAAACATCCTTTGGAGCAGAAAAAGAGGTACAACTGCAATAATCAGTGACACGTTTGTATTTTTCTCACATCAGATGTAAATGGACGCGAATCAGCAAGATTGCGTGATGAAATGGCTGTTCCTGGAGTTATCTTTGCTTCATATTTTTGTGATGTTTTCTCTTTTGGTGAAATATAGTCCTCAAACATGCTAGCAACCGCATTTCCAATAGTTTTTTGCACTAGTTTAGCATTGATGGGAAACATAAAATATGTTACAGTTGCACCATAAAATATGTTACAGTTGTACCATAAAATATGTTATAGTTGCACCATAAAATATGTTACAGTTGTACCATACTTATGTTATAGCCCAGTTTTAGGGATCAAACAAATCAAGGTTGATTAGTTAAAAGCGAAAAATACAGGTTGACAAAGGATTGTCAAAGTAGCCCCGGTTAACAGTGTTCTTGTACATCACCCTAACTTTGTTTTTCCTTTTATTGTAGGCTTTGCACACACGTAAAACCCCCAAATTGCTGACTTCATAGATCTTACTCACGGGAGCGTTTGGCCCCAGGTAATACAAGATAATCCAGCACAGATTGAATTGTCAATTATCCATATAAGCAGATTATACTGAAAAGGGCTGAATCACCTGTCCACACTGAATGAAAGAGGTTGAAACTATTATCTTAAAAAAATACCTTTTATTCTTTAATGTATCTTTGTAAGGGTTGCTATCTGACAAAAGTATGGAAGGAGCGAATACTCTGAGCCAAGAAATAATGAGCCATAACAATATATATATATATATATATTCAAGATGATGTCTTGATTGTAATTCTATCATCCTATTATCGGGGAAGGGGAGGATCACGTGTGAGTGTTGTCTGCTTTCTGTTTTTTCCATGTACTTTATGCACGATTTATTATTTTTATATGTGGTATTTGAAGATCAGTGTGTAATTGCGTTTAACTGTAGCATATTGCATGCTGTGAAACAAATATAACACCATCGTCAATTCTGCCACTGAAAAAATAAATGATATGAGAAAAGACTGAATTTTGGTCATTGGAATTTAGATAATCATATATATATATATATATATATATTAGAGATGGGCGGTTTTTCGGTTTCGTCTCCATACCGAATACCGAATCGTTTTTTTTTAAAAACGTAACCGTTCGGTATTGTGTTTTTACTACAGTAAGCCACCATATACAAAGAAAACACGGTTGAAAAGATTTTCCGATTTGAATAAAATTGAATATTACCAAAAAATGTTATATTAGTAAGAGGACAGATTGAACAAATATATGATAAAAACATTTAATTGACTTGTAGGAAGAAATCTTTGTTTACAGTTTGTTTATCATTAACATTTTGAATTTTCAAATGAAAAAAAGAGAAATACGACAGACAACATGACATCGTATTTTTAGCATTTTCAAATGAAAAAGAAAAAATCAAACGCGTTCCGTATGATGTCGAAAATCTATTTGATATTTTCATCATCATTTTTGCTTAATTTTATTTGTAAAATTATTTTGTTTGTTTAAATAAATTTTCGTTTTTTAATTTCTTGCATTTCTGAGTTATATTTTAGCTTCTGATGGGTTAAAGAATTAGATAGAATGTATATTCAAACTCAGTTTTATTCTTCAGAAATCTTTCATGAATCTTTGGTCACTGTTTTAACGAGTTAACTGTTGAAAGGGTATCAGAACTTTGATTACAACAGTCAACACCTTAAAACTTACGAATAGGCTATATTGCCGGTCCCGGCAAAATAACGATTCCTGCGTTATTTTGCCGGTTCATATATATTTAACTAAATTGTTAAACATACAGTGACGCCCGGCACAATAATGAGTCTTACGTTATTTTGCCGGCTCGTTTTTATTTAACTATAAATTACTTTTTTTTTTTAATTATTTAAATTAATTTTTTTGTATTATTTAAAACATTATCAAACGAAATTTTATTTATAATTTAAAACTTTGCCTGATTGTTTTTTTTTGTTTGTTTTTAATTAAACTTTGCCTGATTGATTTTTTGTATAATTCAAAACTTTATTAAGCGACAATATATTTTAAAATAACGATAAAATTAATTTTTACTTCCGGTTGATTCGATTAGGAGTGAACTCTTCAAAATTACGACTTATTTTATGATTTCATTGAAAGAACATTTTAAAATAGAAACTGTTTAAATCCAGTGATTTTCTGTATATTTTAACATTATCGAAGTTTTTCTTCATAAAGAAAATCAGAATTTTACATTAAAATCTTTCCTTTGTAAAGCACATTTTTAACAAGTTAATTCAACAACTTAATAACTTCATTATTTTTAAAAGTTTGGCCTTGGTTCAAGGATTACGAAGCAACACCTATTAAAGCACATTTTTAACAATTCAACAAGTAAATGTTACCAAAGGCAACATAAATTATTCTTCTACTTACCTGTATAAGTTTATTTGTTTATTTTATTATTTATTTTTATTTAAAAAAATCATTTATCAAAATAAATAATAAAATAAACAAATAAACTTATACAGGTAGGTAGAAGAATCATTTATGTTGCCTTTGGTAACATTTATTTGTTGCTTATTTTTTTCTTTATATATAACTTTCCTTAATTTCAATTACTTAAATCGAGAGCAGACTTAGTAATGTTGGGAAAATTCATCAACATTAATTATATTATGAAAAGTAACCAAATAAAAATAAACCGAAAAGAAAAATAGTATTTTTTTAATAATAAAGGTAAAATATCTATTTTAAAATGATTGCGATTGTTTGGTTCATTTGAGCCACACCTACTGGTGCCCGTGGTATCTCCGGCTCCCGTGGCGGGTATAAAAAGTTCTGCCGCTTCACAATGTTTGTTTGTAAAACAATTCAACCTTGGATTAAAATGTGTAGCAGTTGAAAATAAAAATTAATTGAATGAACGAAAATATTAGAGACAATTAGATTCTTTAGCCGGATTTCAGATGCTTGTGTACGAATGGGGTCCCAATATTCCCGTCTGTAAACAGCAATACGTAAAGAAATTACATCAGATATGCTTTACAGCAAATGAAATCCGACTAAATAATCTAATTGTCTCTAATATTTCCGTTCATTTAATTATTTTACTTTTAATGTTTTTTTTGCATTAAAAGCAGATATTTCTTTAACCGATACAATAGGGCAGGTCGATTTTTTTTTATTTCTTTAACCGACACAACTGATGATGAAAACAAATTGTATTTAAATATTTGCCCTTATTTATTTCATTACCTTTCCTTTCGCAAGGCCATAACAATTAGGTTTTAAAAAAAAAAAATGAACCGGCATAATAACGATCCCTTTACATTAGTAAATAATTATTGTGCCGGGCGTCACTGTATGTTTAACAATTTAGTTAAATATACATGAACCGGCAAAATAACGCAGAAATTGTTATTTTGCCGGTCACGGCAAAATAACGCAGGAATCGTTTCCTAAAACTTATATGATTCATATCATGGAGAATGATTCAGTCACAAAATTATCAAAACAGTGGCATAATTCAACTAAACGTTGAATAATAACTAATCATCACACAAGAGAATGAATAGCTTTCATAATAAAACATTTTTTTTCAAAAAAACCGAAAAACCGAACCGTAAACCGAGGTTTTAAGGGAAAAAAACGAAACCGATACCGAAACCAAAATTTCAAAACTGCCCAACTCTAATATATATATATATATATATATATATATATATATATATATATATATATATATATTTAGTTATTTATTTTCATAATCAGAACAATGCTGTAGCCCATACAATGCATGAAAGCCAATGACCAGAAACTCTAGACTAGAGTTTCACCCTCCTTTGGGCTCATCAGTAGGACACATCTAAACTCAGGATTCAAAAAACCGAGTCACTTGCATGCAAAGTGAGTACTCTGCTACCTGAGCCTTAGGCGACGACTGGCTTATCTGGGCTGCGCCGTTGTTTTGATTGTGGAAATGATTATATAGTATCTCACATTAAATGTAATATTTATATATTTTAATTAATTTCATGCGTATATAAAAGTAATCCATCGAGACATGTTTCTGGCTCACAGTAGTCATAAGCAATGGCTAACTTAGACAAGGATCGAACCTTCGATACTGATGTCACTAGTCTGGCGTTTTACCCCCAGGCTATATATATATAAACAAATAAAATATCAAATCATGATTATTCAATTCTACAATTGAATGACAATTTTGGAACAAAATTACTTTTACACATGTTTTAGAGAAACCAAAAGCAAACATGGTTCTAAACGATCAGAAAGAATAGAGATGCGACAAATCCAAGACAATCCAGAAGAATGCAGATGAAAACTGTGAGGTGGGTGATCATAGATCGTTATAAAGAAATGTGAAATTCATCAATAGAAGCAGTTAAAAACCAATTATCAATACAAGAGATTATTGCTTTAGGTGTTTTTTAAGTACAAAAAATACAATACATAAAGTCAGATAGCTTTAAAGTTTGAAAATCTAATAAAAAGAGGTCCGGGTTTATTCAAAGAAATCCAAAGGAAAGAAAAAAGATGAACGATCAGTGATCGTTACTCACAAATACAATCCAATCCGATAACTGCTTAAATTGTTACCAAATTAGAATGTGGAAAATTAGAGGGTTTTTTTAAGTTTGAAAATCTGATTAAAAAATGGATAAAGTCGACAGTAAAGATTCCAATACCAAAAATCAGCTTCCATTCTGTTAAGAAAAAGCTGCGCGCGTGTGCGTGCAAAAGTTGTTTTTGATGTATTTTTTGTTCAAAGGTTTCTTCCGGAAGCGATCCTTTGGATGAGCTGCAAAAATGAAAGATCCTAGTAATTACATTTTTATTCAAAGTTGTTTTGTTTATGTGTGAAACTGAATTGTTTTGAATTTTAGTAAGAAAAAATGAATAAAGACTTGGTCATTGGAATTTAACATACCATTGTTTACTTATGTAATAAATATATATATATAATAGGTTTGCCTAAAACGTGACAGGATTAGGTGAGACGTGTGAGCTATGGGCAAAAGAGGGATAAGCAGATTTTTTTTATTGTAAAACATTGAAAAGAAACAAGAGTTATGCCAGAACAAATCATGGCTGCTTCACTATTGAATTCAATAGACTAATTGAGGTAAAACTAAATAAAATTGAGATCAGAAGCTAGAGAGTTTGTATATAAGCAGGCTCGGATGCTTCATTATGCCTAAATGGGCAAGTCCATTCTTTGAGTTCTGATTGCTAGTTCATGAATGGATACTCTATTGTATAAATATTACTTCATTCAAACAAGAGTTTTCCTATCAACTGGATGGCAGTTGGAGCCCTTAAGCCTAAGAGTCAATTTGATTTTACAACTATTACAATGCATCTGTTCATAGCATCCTCACCATCTGATTGGGCGATAATAAGATTGCCGTACTGAAACAACTTCTCTATTTACCTGATCTTGCTCTGTTTTACTTTATTATTTACCCCAAGTTTGCGTTTAGAAGAGGTGGAGACCAAAAAGAAGACTAACGACACAGCTGAGGGCATTCCAGAAGAATCCTTCCTGTACTGTATAGAAGTATGGCAGAGAAGGATTGGAAAGTTGATTAGACTCATAAAGTGTTTAATCTGAAAGGGATCTGTAGAATAAAATTATCAGAAATTATGAGAAAAAGGGTTCTAACTGTCGTTTGGTTGACAAGAAAAGCTCTTGCTGGAATGAAGCAATATTTACATAGAGAGTATCCATTCATGGACTAGCGACCAATTAGAACCGAGAGAATGGAGTTGCCCATCCTCTAGTTTATAATAAAGATCAATGTGGTATATATATATATACAGGGTGGGCCAAAATAAGGGTCCTATCTTTAAATTTGAATAACTTGAATTTGAATAACTTCCACAAAATAAAAGTTAAACTCACCAAACTTTATGTGTGTGTAGACTGACCCTTCCGAGATTTTTTGAAATAAACAAAACAAATTTTAGCCGAAAAACACTTCTTAAAACTTACAAAAACTAAAGTATTGTTTTTTACACTGTTTTGAGTTTTTTAAGCAAAAATAATGTTTTCTAAATGAGGGTACGTTCCTTAGGGCTAATACGGCTCATGCTTGCTTCGGAAGGGGTCCTTTACTTATTCTAAAAAAAAAATTTTTTTAAATCAATAAATAAAAAAGTTATGAATTTTTAAAAATAGGACCCTTATTTTTGCCCACCCTGTATATATATATACATATATATATATATATATATATATACGTCTAAAGAAGCTTTGAGTCATTTTAAACAAAGAAACAAAGAAAATGTAGTTTAAATTCCCAGGGATACTAACTAAATTCAACATATCACAGACTTAGCACTCGCATAGGCCGACTTACCGCTGGAAAATTTACAAATACAATAGGGTATATAACAGTGAAACATAAACAGGGAACCTTAACTTAAATTGTGAAATATTAAACGGGGATCCTTAGATGTTTACCATATAACTGTTTCAGAGATTTAAAACAGAACAGCTATAAAATTCATTGCTCTCCAGTGGTACTGATCAAATTACTGCTTCCCAAATAACCAAATGTAGAAACAATTCAGTTATTATTTCACTAATATATAAGAAAATAAATAATGATAAAAATATTACCCGTAAGACTATAATGTGATATGGTAATTTGCATATCAAACAACAATACTACTACTACTACTACTAATAATTATTAATACTATTAAAACACTACACTTAAGAACCATTTTGCGACATGGTAGTTAGCATATAAAATTATATAGGAATAAAAGAGGCATTAAAAAAAGAAAAAGCTAAAGTACCTTTGGTACCAGATAGGAAAATATATATATATCTTTACATCTGAAGAGAGCATAATGGATAAACGATAAATGCTCGAAACGCGTTATGAAATTATATTTTTAAAAAACTTAAGATGTTAAAATGATAGGATAATAAATAATTATTGAAAAAGTTTTTTACTAGCGTTGGCAACCACAATTCTTTATATATATATATATATATATATATATATATATGTGTGTGTGTGTGTGTGTATGTATTTGTGTGGACACACGCAATTACCAAGTAAAAGAACTGCCAGACGAATCTATTGCAAGTATTTAGGAGAATCGAGAAAGCAAATAGCAAGTCAGACAACTTTTGGCTTTTAATTTATTTCCATAATGGGACGTTTTCTTTCCTTTTTCTCTTTTTATACCGATTTATACTGTTATTTCCCCTTTTTTAAACTTTCCAGTTTGAGACGTTTTCTTTCCTTATTTCTTTTTTAACTTCACTGATTCAGATACTATTTTATATGAATATGAATATTAGTATGACCACTGGCGAAGAATATTTTTTTCCAGTCAGTTTTGATGGAGGTTGTACACTCGTCTAAGCATAATAAAGTATCCCCACCTGCTTATGAACCAACTTTCTGTTTCTTTAGTTCTAGCTCCACTGGTCAGACAGCTGGACTCTGACTACTAAATTCAATAAGGACCATGTAGTTTGTTCTTTGGGATTGCAATAAATTGTTTGTGACACAAGTGCCATTACTTTTCAGACACATCCAGTGTATTGAGAAATAGATAACAAGACTTATTTAAACAAATATCACTCATGCAAATTGATGCTACTTCGTACGATGTGGCAGCATGTTCACTTCTATCAGGAATATCAGTCGTTAGATTATGGCCCCGCTTCCCTCAGAATCTAAGTAAAGCAATCTCAGTAATGCTAAAATAAATAATAAAAAAAACATTCGCAATTTTTCTGTAGTGAAGAACTGCCCAGGGAGTTTAAATGAGTTTGAGCAGCTTCCATTTGATAAAAATTCTGAAGGAAAATAACAGCTTTTTTAGAACACCCGACAGAGCAGCAGAACTTTTTGTTAGCGAAAGTTAAAATAATCTGGCTGTCATTTTTAAAGGAAACTACATGCATTGATTGTCCAGTTGGTCATGGCTTGCCATTATAAAGCAGACGCTGTTTTCATATCATAGAAAAATGTCCTCCTTCAGAGGAGGCCAGCTCAACTCGATCAGAATTAATGTCACACTAGATACACTTTACCTCTTGAGTTAGTGAGGCATACAAAACATGAAAAACTGTCTGAAGGTGATTCTTTAGTGTTTGATGAGAATTTGTCTCCTGTAGATTGATGTTCCAGATATTCCATGTTATTTTTTGTTTTTTATTTAATCTTTTTATTAAAAATGTTCACCACTTATGAAAGCCAAATGGTCAACTTATCAGATCGTCACCACTTATGACGGCCACTCGAGCATAAGGGTGAATGAGATGGAATGACTGTCAGGAACAAGTTGGGCTCCCTCTCTCCCATGTAATGTCATTTTTCACTTGTCCAGAGATCAGACAGTTTCGGATATTTCGCAAGCTCACTCACCAGTCTTCACCGTTCAACAGGTCAACTGTCTGCAAATTCCACTCTGTATCCTCTTGTCTAATCAGTTGCTTTCAAGTTTTTCTTGGCCGGCCATCCTTCCTGAGATTCAAGACATATAGATTCTGCAACGGTTTATCCAGGTAGATAGTACCTGATTTGTCCTTAGGATAACCTCTATGTTGGGCAAATGTAGTGCTAGTGGTGAGAAACTCATTGAATTAAAGTGTCACCTTGGTGATACCATTGGAGCACAGGGAGGAGCTGGTGCTAGTGTGATTACAAGTTAGAAGCGGATGGAGTATGTTCAAGGAACTTCTATTACTAACTAGCAGAGCGTTACCACTGTCGACCAAGGGAAGAGTTTATCAGGCATGTGGACGCAGTGTGATGATGTATGAAAGTGAAACCTGGTCAGTGAGGGTTGAGGACATGCGTTGCATGGAGAGAAATTATATGAAAATGATACGATGGATGTGTAATGTAAGTGTTAATGACGGACTTAAATCAGATGACTTCAGAAGAAGGTTACATCTGAACAGTATAGGATGACGTGTGCAAAACAGGAGACTTCGATGGTATGGACACATTGAAAGATGAATGAGAGTTCTTGGGTTATTAAGTGTAAAACAGTTGATGTAGCAGGTTCAGTTCACAGAGGAAGGTCAAGGAAAACATGGGAGTAAGTGATAAGGATGAACTTGAGAGGAAGAGGGATAAATAAAGATCGGGCAGTTATAGGTTAGTTTAGAAGTCATTTTCTAAAAGCCGTCCAACATATGCCAGCTTGTAAAACACATGTTAAACCGAATATGATGATAATGATGATTTCAAAATACCTTTTTTTTTTAAAGACATGACATATCATTGAGAAATGTGACTGTTTCGGTTACAGACTGACACCAAATCTCTATTATAATAAGATATATTATTTAAGTTTTATTAGGAGTCCGGGTCGGGAAAACTATACCAACTCTAACAACAGAAGAATTTCTCCCGATACTGACCCCAGTCTTTTGTGTGGAGATATAATTTACGTTTTGTGAACAAATCAGTAAGAATGCTTTTGTTCACTCAAGAGAAACATTGAAACTTTTGAAAAAAATTCTGTGGAATGTGTTTGGTACGAAAACCAAAATGTACGAACCTAAAAAATAACAAAAATGATCTTATAGGTCTCATCAATAGAATTCTCGGAATGTTTTTCGATGGTTGGATCAAGGCCAATAAATACTTGAAACAGTGTGACAGATGATAAGTCATCCTCCTAACAATGTAGCGGATCGGATTCTTATTCGTCTGTTATACCTCTTTGGCCATCTTCTTTTTTATCTATCTTCTTTATTCAATCCTTGAAAATAAAAGCATTACCCAAAAGATTTACACTACTATTAACGTTGTATTCTTGAAAAACGTTATAATAAATAAGGTTGTTACTCGAGTGAAAAGAACAACCGACATGAAGAAAGAAAGATTCATTGCAATAGAGAGTACAATAATGGATAGGTGGATATTAGTAAAACATTACTAATGGCGAAGCAAGGACACCTCTCAATTAGTGCTCACGTTATGTATAGTAAGTCCACATAAGAAAAAGGGGGTGTAGGATATTTTTTACATATAAGTTTCCCATTAAATTTTGCTTAATATCTTTTCTTTTTTGGATTGTGACACAACTCTTCCATGTGGGTTTCGAGTAGCTGGTACTTCTTACATTGGTGAGATTAGAAGAACTGATATGTTGAATACATCATGCATTTCTTGTGTGACATCTTTAGTATATCTTGACCATAATTGGTTTAAATGGCTCTTATGTTCGATTTTTTTTATTATCTCTCAACATATAGGTAACTCTGCCAAGTTTTCCAGTAATTGTTCCATCTTCCCAGAACTCCTAATGATATCTCACGCATACCCCCCCCCCCCCAAAAAAAAACAATGTAGTCGATTGGATTGTTATTTGTTTGGGCATCTTCCTTTGTTTATTGTCTATTTTCTTAATTCAATCCTTAGAAGAAAAAATTATACAGAAGAGTTTCACCACTTTTAAATATGACCCATTTATGAAATACGTTTTCCTTAATTAGATAACTGGAACTCGTGAGCTTTGATTTTTGTCAGATTCTATTGAACAATGCTTGAATTGTGCATTACTACAATACAACATGTATTACATAAACATTAAACTATTTATTTCTTAAAATTAATTGTATACGATAATACTAGGTAAAATATTTTCCCTCTAACTTCCATTTATACAATGATTTATAGTTGAACAGAAAAATGTTTCAAGTCAAATGCATTTACAGAGGAAAAATGAAGAAGTTTCTTATATTTTAAAACACAATTTACAAAATGACAATAAATGTTTAGTTTGTTAGTCAGAATGGGCATGGAATTACCTCAGATGATAGTTAAGAAAATATGCTGGAACATCCAAACATCTCGACTGACCTGACCAAATTGTTAGTTGGAAATGTGTCACCACGGGTAGCATTCCAAATCAATAACTTTTCCTCTTTAAAAGGCATGATGATAGAAATGAACATTTACTGAATATGAAGCACTAACAACATATTGCTTGTTAAAGGGCTATTTGCAAGATGAAAAAAGCACATGCTCAGATTTGTTGATTTTTGTAGGTGCTAATAGTTTGCATGTGTGGACACCGACCTATTTTAAAAGACATTGAAGGAGAAGGAAAACAAGGCAGATGTGAACAGACAAGAAAGAGATTTGTGTTTGGTTTGCTTTGTATTACAGCATATCAACCATGTGTAGGTTATTTAATGCCAAATAAAGTTGTCAAATATAATTATATAGATAGAATAATTATTTATATTCCTAGAATACATTATTGTTTAAAGACATTACTCTTCGAAAACATTACTCTTTGAGAATAATCACACCCAAGCTGGAAAAGACTCCGACAATCCTACAAGTAACAGACCTATCTAACTAGTTTTGTGTTGCTTGAAATATAACTGTCAAATATAATTCCAAAAGTAGGGAATTATTTATATTCTCAGAATACATTGCTCTTAGATAACCAGAATACATTGCTCTTCGATAACCAGAATACATTGCTCTTCGATAACCAGAATACATTGCTCTTCGATAACCAGAATACATTGCTCTTCGATAACCAGAATACATTGCTCTTCGATAACCAGAATACATTGCTCTTCGATAACCAGAATACATTGCTCTTCGATAACCAGAATACATTGCTCTTCGATAACCAGAATACATTGCTCTTCGATAACCAGAATACATTGCTCTTCGATAACCAGAATACATTGCTCTTCGATAACCAGAATACATTGCTCTTCGATAACCAGAATACATTGCTCTTCGATAACCAGAATACATTGCTCTTAGATAACCAGAATACATTGCTCTTAGATAACCAGAATACATTGCTCTTCGATAACCAGAATACATTGCTCTTCGATAACCAGAATACATTGCTCTTCGATAACCAGAATACATTGCTCTTCGATAACCAGAATACATTGCTCTTAGATAACCAGAATACATTGCTCTCAGAAGGAAATTTCACAGTGAAAGCAGAAACATTACTCTTAGAAGAAAACTTTACTGAGAAGAGGCAGTATTACTCTCAGAAAACACCACTCCAAAACATTATTTCCAGAAAAACATCACTCCTTTGGAAACATTACTCTTTGGCATTGATAATCTTCTTTGTTCTCAACACGATTGACCCTCAGCCACCTCCTTCTAGTATCTATTGGGGAGGGGGGGGATAAAAATAAAATAAAAAGGAGAAATAAGGCATCGATTTTTTAAAGAATCAGATTGAATAATACGGTTAAGGGTTAAACTTATAGATACTAGGGCATGACGTGATCAGCCGATTGATCGAATAAGGGCTTCTCCGACCTCCCATCTAGCCAAAGTAAAAACTCGAAGTAACCAAGCCACAGACCGTTCAGTCACCAGGATCCCGTCCTAAGACATCACGGGTCACCACCCACGGCCAACAGGTCACCCCGTTTTTTTTTTGGGGGGGGGGGGTCTCTTACCCCTCTGCATGGGGTTGCAGTCGTCAAATTCTAAGCACCGCCGACAGGGCAAAGAGATTTATGTAGTTGGAAGAGAGTTTTAGCAGTTTTGTTAGTGTTGCTCCAGCGTTGTCAGAACAAGAGTCCCTTCTGAGTTTTTGACCGCCATTGGTGCCTTATTGAGCCACAAAGGATTTTTCAGTTCGTTATAAAAGGGGAAGCGGTAATTACACTCAGTCGATTTCCATCACCACGGGTTCGATTTGGAACGAATTTCTTTGATTATGTTTATTACTGCATGTGTTGGAAAGCAACTGATTATTTTTATTATGTTTATTGCTGCATGTGTTGGAAAGCAACTGATTATTTAAATAATAATTGCTCTAATAGATTTTATAATAGTTCTTATTTTTGTGGACATATTTTGGACCAGAAACATTTGTGCTTATGCAGATCCGTCATCATCTACAGTCAAATGGATGCTGCAATTTGAATCAATTTACATGCGTGAGAGTGGATTTTCATGTTTATTGAATATTAAGTCGGAACAGAGGAACCGACTTGCAGTAGAAAGCGATATTCCTTGTCCATTAAGAAATACCACTCCTAACATTGAAAAACGCGTCCGTGAGAAGAGAATCCAAAAGTCTGATAGCAAGGAAAAATAAATTAGTAAATGAAAGTTAAAACAAATATAGAAAAACATTTTTCTGTGTTAGAAATACATTTTATGGTAAAATGATTGATAAGTATTTAAGTAGTTTCAGGCAATAATATAAGAAACTAGTTGTCCCTATCCGACGTTGCCCAGGAATCTTTTGGTTGACAAAAAAAAATCTTTAAAATAAGGTTCAAAGTCGGAATATCTCAACTATGATGGATTTAATTTTGTAATTAAATTATTTTGTTGGTACTTATGCAGTTTACAGACCGGGCTGAAATAATAACGTTATTATAATTTAGAAAACTATTCTTAACATGGGGAGGTGTGTGTGGGAGTAGGGAGGGAGGGGGGAATTAACTATTCTGTACTTTCACCTAACAATTTAATACACAAAAGATACCGTAAAAATTGAATTTAACTTGAAAATTCTATCTAAAAAATAGCAGGGTCCATAAACTACATAAGCACCATTTTTAAAGAAATAAGATTTTTACGGTAAGGGAACTCAAGGTTGAGTGTGTGTGTGGGGGGGGGGGGGTAGGGGGTTAATAGCTTCCAAAACTTTCAATATTTTAATACATGAAAATTTGCTAAGAATAGCTTTTTTAATAGGATTTTTTAAGGTTATTGGGGGTGAGGTAGCTGAAATAATATTTTTAAAATTGCTACTAAAAATTGGATGTGGGAGAACTGAAAAAAAAAAAACTGCCAAAATTTTCGATATCTTAATACATCAGTATTTACTAAGAATTTTTAAGCCAGTTTAAATTACTTTCTATTCAACAGTTTAAATGCTTCCAAATTCCTTTCATGTAATGAAGTAATTCATTCTTTTTTTTGTTCAATTGTTAACAAAAGATTAAAATGGCTGACTTGTGAATTTGAAAAGAGCATTTTAATATCACTGTTGGTACAAGAAATGCCACAACTTAATAAATATACAGATATATTTCAGATCAAAATATTAATTAGGCATTATTCAATAAAATTTCTCAAAATTCTTTTCTGAAAAAGAAATATATTTTGAACCAAAATATTTGCGGCATACGCTTGATTTATCCTTACTCAAAAATGGTATGGTCCACTACATTTTCTTTTTATTTAGGTCGATGTTCAGAGTCTAAAACGAGTTGAGAACCTATTACCTGTGCAGTATACCCCATTGTGACCTATTAAGTAAATATACTAAATCAAAACATAACTCTTTTACAATTAATTTTTTATCTGTTTGTCTATACTGGAGAAACATATGTAGAAATGGATCCAGAAGTCTGTAGTCACTTTCCCCACCAACATTAAGCAGCCTGTACTGGTCACAATGCCGTATGAAGTTGATTCTAGAAGTCATAGAATCTTGAAGAATGTTTTTTAAAAAAACGTGCAAAATGAAGAAGTCAGTCACAAAAACTAAACTCTAAACAGTTTACTTGCTTTGGATTACTTGGATTATTTGAACTACTGTTCTCATCTTGAATGTTATTCTCACAACGTTTTGGCCGTTGTCACCTCCGACCTTCTTCAGGTGCATTTTGTCGAACTCGGGAATCTATACAGAATTTCAACTGAACCCTTTATCTAATCCATGAGGGTAGATTGCTCTTGTTCCATCAGCTATGACTGGGTAGAAGTAATTTTATTTTAGGATGAAACAAGAACAATCTACCCCCGTGGATTAAATAAAGGGTTCAGTTCGATATTCTGCATAGATTCACCGAGTTCGGCAAGACGTACCTGAAGAAGGTCGGAGGTTACATCGGCCAAAATAGTTTTCTTGCTACATGAAGTTTGATTTCTCTGAAGCGAGTCTTAGTGGCTCGGAAAGAACTGAGCAGAGTCCCAGTTTGCCAACAACAACAACCCTGAGTAGCTTTTTGATCTCCAGGTGTCATGGATATGCCTAAAATGTGTTGTATTACTGCTGTGTTTAAAAGAATGACGATACACTGATATATAAAAATATAATGATATATCTTTAGCGTCGATGGCGATGAAGGACTGTGGATTAGTGAGGAAGGCACACACAGGAATTCGACAGGTTTTTTTTTCTCGGCCCCAAATTGCCAACCAACTACCGATATCAATTTCGGGTTGTTATAATATAACAATTTGTGACCCTCCACATACAAATCCCACTGTGGGACTTAGCTGTCAATATAGCCACACTCTTCAGGGCGTTTTATTCGACAACGGGGTGTTTCCTTTTGCTGATAACTTTTTGCAGGTGATTCTAATCAACAATTATTTTATTTTTGACAATTCACCATATTTGTTTTTCCTGGCCAGGTGGCCCGACTGCAACTAATAGTTATTTTTATTTTTGCCAATCAATCATGTTATGTTGTTTTCTTCCGGCCAGGTGCGAGTCCATGCCAATTCATGTCAAATGACCTTTTCAGTACACCCAATCTGGATATTTAATAAAAGTCTGAAAACAGCACACCTCCCATAAAGTTAGCTGTTGTTGGATGCCGAAACACTGCATACTTTAAAAGCTTCATGTCAAAATTACACAGGCACACATGCTTATGGCATTTAGCTGACAATTATATATTATCTTATGTACTCTACTTGCATTTAGATGAGTTGAAGTGCAACTGAGAACTGTACAACATGATTTCATTATTATTATTTCATTATTAAAGTAATCTATTAATTTGTTTTATTCAACAAATAATCAGAGGATTATCCAATTTTAATTAAATTCTGATTATTTATTCAATAAATTATATATTTTATGAAGAATACAATTTTAAAAATTAAACCACAGTGATTTTCAAAAGAATGGAAGCTTAACAGAATTTAAGTTTGGCTCAGATTAATGTTTTATAGATATACTAGAAGGGCCCGGGTCCCAGCATTGCCTGAGTGAAATAGTTAAAGAATGATTTTAAGCCTCAGTTCGTGTTGCACTGAAACAACCTCTGCCTGAATACAATGTTATGCACAGATTTCATAAGTCGCCAGTTAACTATAAGTAATTTACGTGATTAAAACAGGATTTATCCACAAATAATGGATTTCAAATTATGTTAACGCAAGTAGGTCACAAATTTGATGAATAGCCGAAGTGTATTTACTTTAAAACAATTTATGTTATGAAATCTGTGGCTAAAATTGATTTTTTTTACCACACTGACTTATGAGGTAACATACTAAAAAGTACATAAATTGTTTTAAAGCAAATACACTTGGAAAATTCGTCACAAACATTTTCGTTCTCTTTACCTAATCATTTATGACATATTTGTGTTCAGTCGGTGTTTCAATGTAAGTAATTTACATGATTAAAATTGATCTATCCATAAATAGTCTGATATTGCTAGTGGTGACATGACAAAAGAATCCATGTGGACCAAATTGTATTCATGCAGAGGTTGTATTTTGCACCACGGACTTACAGTTAGGTTGGTTTTTTTTTGTCACACGGTAAATAAACATATATAAAAGTAAGCAGCATAATAATTAGCTGTCGAATGTAGAAGATTGCAAAAAATTTTTTAAATGAAAGAAGATGATAACTGTTTATTGTAGTAAAAATATTGGGTATTAGTGCAGCTTTTGAACCAGACAAAACCAACTTTTTGTTCGACATGTTCCAGCTGTCTATATAAAAAGTGGGAAGATGCCGAAACGCTTTTTCTTTACAATGTTTAGTTTATTGAGAAAAAAAGCACAATTTCTCGGGAAAAAATAAAAATAAATCAAATTTTACTGAACTTTCCCGCAAAAAAAATTATTTTATTGAATTTCTTCATAAAAAAAAGTAAATTGTTATAAAAAATAAACATACAGTGAGTGTTTTTCTTTCAGTATTTTCTTGTGTTGTAAGGTTGCCGTGTTTTGATTTTTACGCCGGTTCATTTTCATCCGGCCTTTTCTGGCTGTTTACGTATTTCTGCGTCGACAAAAGTCGGTCTGGTTCGAAAACTGTCCCAATGCAAAACATTGTAATTAATTTCTAATATAAAATATTTGTATAACTAAGTCGAAGACTTTTAATTTAAAATTTAATACAAGAAGTGCTATTGTATAGTTTAGTGATAACGTAAACATAATGTTATGTTCTCAGACAGAGAAGGTGAAATACTTCTTGTTTGAGGCAATTAGCAAAGAAGAAATTTGTATGAAAAGTTATAAAATAATTTAGCTCACTACTACTGATGGTTCGGAATAGCTGACATTCAATCTGATATTCTTGTATATCGCAGTAATGTGTAAATTGTCTCGGCGTTGTCCGATGAAAAGATGAAAAATAATTTAGGTCACTGCTAATGACGGTTCAGAATATATGACATTCATTCTGATATTCCTGTATTCCACGCTAAGGTAGAAAGTTTTCCGGTGTTGTGAGTTTAAATGATGAAATAGTTATATTATTTTTTTAAATAAGTAAATATCAGAGTATAATTTACAGAAAGAAAGAAGAAGTAAGTTCAAATCTACATATGTAAATTATATATATATATATATATATATATATATATATATATATATATTATATTATGAAATTTTTTTTTTTCTTTTTTTACACCTGCGGGGTCTAGGAAATACCCGACTAGTACACGGGCGCAGGCTATCGTTACCCCTCTCGGAGTGTTGGACCCGTAAGACCTCGTAAGGCCATCCATCTAAGAGAAGGAAATCTCTGACAAAAAAACCTTACTAACAGGTACTTACGCCATGGCAGTAAACCGTTGGGGATGGAGGCCTCCTTAGTCCTGATCGACAACCTTCCTAGAGTTGGAATCTCGAACAAAATATCTGGTTTGCAAACCTACAATTGCTTAAGGAGTAGATAGGTTCTGCCTATCGCCGGCCCTTGCACTCCTTCTTTGTTTATTAGTCAGGCGCAGAGGTAATAGCGCTGGGCCACTTCTAAACACTCAGTGCCTAGCTTTGTTTCCTTACTAGGACAATGAACGCCGTCCTCTTTCTCTCTATCTGGGCAACTTGGAGAAAGTTTTTTCATTACTAAGTCTTACATGGCCAGTCTGGGTCTCTCTTGCTCCAACAGGTTGAGGGTACAGGTTAGACAGCTTGTCAGGCTGCTGTTTCCGACTGATAGGAAGGAGCCCAAACTCTTGGGTAGCGCCAAGAACGGCTGCTCCATCATCAGTTGCATAATACCGTGGGTAGTTGTATGTGCCATGTCGCGCATAGAAAGGGACCCTGCAATTATCTCTGGTAGGCTTTCCCGAGGCCACAACCCCCATGGACCAGGTCGTGACTAATAGACTGGCTGTGTGAGCTTAGTGACACCAAAAAAGTACCCACCTTGGCCAACCCACTCTATAATCAAACAAAACATGTCATTACAAAGAAATAAAAGCAAACCTAAACCAGACACCCAACAAAAAACACTTTCACCTCCGCGGACTTAGAACCAACATCAACGACGTAGAAACCTTTCTCCTGACAAACTCCCCAGATATCCTAGCTCTTAGTGAAACTAACCTTAAATCCTCAATCTCCTCACACCACTTTGACATGACTGACTACCTCCCACTCTACCGTAAAGACTCTGACAAACATATGCACGGGCTAGGAGTTTATGTTCGGAACACCCTCCCCCTGACTAGAGAACATAGGTTAGAATCAGATGACCAAGATTACATGTGCTTTAGATTGACTTTACATCACAGTGTCAGCTACTTATATTTCTTATACCGCTCCCCGTCGACCCAGGACTGTACTCTGCTAAACTCTGTCTCTGAAAGCATAGATAGAGCACTCTTAATTGACTCGAATGCCCAGATACATGTATTTGGGAATTTTAATGCCCACCACCGAGACTGGTTGGGATTCTCTAGCCTTACTGACGCAGCCGGCGACTCTACGTATAATTTCTCCCTAGCTCACTCACTCTCTCAGCTGTCAATTTTCCGACCTGCATCCCCGATCGAGTAGACCAGCAAGCCTAACTTCTAGACCTCTTCTTGACCTCAATGCCCGAGGCTTGTGTGACGAAAGCTCATAGCCCACTCGAGAATGCTGATCACATTGTGCTAATGATACATATCACCCTAAAAAGTCGTCCAAAAGCTGATGAACCGTTGCTCAAAACAACAAGATACTATGACCAGGCTGATTTTGAGTCAATCAGAGATCACATCAGTACGCCCCATGGAGGGAAACCTTCTCACTACCCGCAAACCACTGTGCAAACGAATTAACTGAATGGGTCAAAGCAGGCATTGAAGCCTATGTTCCCATGCGAAAATTCTTTAGCAAGCCCCACTCTCCTCAATGGTTCACTTCAGAATGTGCAGCTGCCATTTCTGAGAGGCAACAAGCATTCCGTAAATTCAGCCGCCATAAGTCAGCTACTAATAGACATAAATTTATAGAGTCAAGAAATAATTGCATGGCCGTGATAGGCGAAGCAAAGAGAAGGTATAATGAGTTAACAAACAGACGCATCCAGTCTCAGAAACTAGGTACTCGCGATTTCTGGAAAATCTACAATAGTGTAGTGAATAATGGTCAATCAACGTTCCCCTCACTATCAAACTACAATGATGTCGTCTGCACGGCCACTGATAAGGCTGAACTACTTGCCCAGCGTTTCGCTTCTAACTCTACTTTAGACTCAGATAGCCACCCCCTCCCTGAATTCCCTTTGCGGACCGAAGTCACACTTGATAACCTGGTCATCACCCCATCCCAGGTCAGAGACATCATAAAAAACCCTGACACCTCTAAAGCTTGTGGGCCTGATCTTATACCTGTAATAGTAATAAAGAAATGTTCTGCTGAACTGGCCCCTGTCCTCTCCAAACTCTTCAATAAATGCCTAGCTGAATCTTGCTTCCCCGATTGCTGGAAAATTGCCTCTGTGGTACCTATCTACAAGAGTTCTGTGAATAGAACCGACCCTCAGAACTACCGCCCAATCAGTCTACTGCCGATCTTTGCTAAAATCTTTGAATCCTTAATCAATCTAGCGTTAGTACGGCACTTAGTTAATGCTAAACTTCTATCTGACCGACAGTATGGATTTAGACAAGCACGATCTACTGCAGACATCCTAACGGTCATCTCTAAACGTATGTATCATAAACTCGACAATGCAGGTGAAGCTAGGGCAGTAGCGCTGTATATATCCAAGGCCTTTGACAAGGTTTGGCATAAAGGGCTTCTCCTGAAAATACGCTCATACGGTATTACTGGGCAACTATTTAATATAATTAGATCCTTCCTAAACAAAAGAAAAATCCAGGTTGTCCTCGATGGCCGTTCCTCTAAGCAACATGACATAAATGCAGGTGTACCCCAGGGATCTATCCTTGGACCTTTGTTGTTCCTGATCTATATAAACGATCTCCCTGATATAGAGTCGGAGATTGGTTTATTTGCTGACGATACCATGCTTTACTCTCGCCATGTTGGTAAAACAGACGCGATCATATCCGAGGCAATGGCTGAATCTTTAGAAAATGACCTCCAGGCTGTGGTGGATTGGGGTCATAAATGGTTAGTAACTTTTAATGCTGCAAAAACAAAGCTACTTTCCTTCAACAACTACAAGAAGCCTCTCCAACCACCGATTATCATGGCAAATAACACCCTACCTGAGAGTTCATCACAGGTAACATGAATTGGAACAAATACATTGAAGGCATTGCCAAGGCTGCCGCAAAAAAGGTTGGCTCCCTCTACCGTGCTAGTAAGCTCCTCACACCTGACATTATCCTGTATCTCTACAAAGCCACCATCCGCCCATGCATGGAGTATTGTTGCCACATCTGGGCTGGTGCATCATCTACTAGTCTCTCCCTCCTTGACAAGGTCCAAAAAAGAGTCGCCAACCTAATAGGTCCCTCACTGTCAACCAAGCTCCAGCCCCTGTCTCATCACCGCAATGTAGCATCCTTATGTTTGTTTTACAAGTACTTCAATGGATTATGCTCTGATGAATTGGCTACTCTGGTGCCCCCTCGACGTAAATTCACTAGACTAACTCGACAATCAACTAAATCTCAGTCATTCACTGTGGAGGTCCCCAGATGCCGGAGAGCCTTCTACTCAAATAGCTTCTTTCCTCATGCTGCTGGCCTCTGGAACTCTCTCCCTGCCCCCTGTTTCCCCGACAGTACTGACATGCAGAAATTTAAAACTAATGTAAACAGACATCTCGCTGCGCGGATCATGATTTAGGCTGCTCCCCTCCCCCCCCCCCCCAACCATCTCCATTTTTCTTTTTTCTCAGTAGCCCCTTACGTCTACAGTGGCGGCCTGCCTTGTTTGGGGTGAACCATGTTAAAAAAAAAAAAATTTTTTTAAATAGAAAGGAAGGAAAAAGTTTAACGACGCAGAAATCCATAGTCTTAATAAACAGTTGTCGTTTTTTAGAGATGATATTCATTGCTATTTTTAAACGGTTAGTAATTATTCTGGATTAACCAGTGTTTGTTTAGTATTTAAACGATTGAAAAGTTGCACGTGGTGGTGATTGTAGAAAAATAGTAGTGGGTGAAAGTTGATGCTTCCGTCTCTTTGAAAGGTTTGCTTGGGAGAGTCCGGGAGGACGGATAAAACATAATAACTATGGAATGAGGATGAATTGAATGTAGAATTTCTAGAAACACTCATGAGTGCTGAAGGTAATTGGAGTGCGAACAGATTCACATATGAAGTCGGTTATTTTTCTATATTGTTTGAAGTATCAGGGGAAAAAAAACTTCATTTTATTATAAATATATATAAATATATATATATATATATATATATATATATATATATATATATATATTCTTCAGTTTTGGGATTGATTTGGGATTGAGTTATGTTTGAAAAAAAACTTCCATTTTAACAGTTGCTAATAACTCATCAAATGACCCATCTCTTGCTAACTTTTTATCTATAACTTTCATCCTCTCTCACTGTATCTTGTTTGACCCCCAGCTCTTAGTCTAAACGTCGTCTAGTCGTCTACCAATCTCATTCCCGTCATCCACGTTCGCTCGCACTCTCTCTCGTGCGCGCGCTCTCTCTCTAAAGGTAGTACAGAAAGGAAAGAATAAAAAGAATAGAATAGTCTATTATAAACAAAAGGGAATATCACCACAGCAGTTAACCTGTACTTAAAAATGGGGAAGGAGAGAAAGAGAGTACAGGGAGGGAGATGGAAAAAGAGAGTAAAAAAGAGGCTAATTTGGGATTGTTTTTATTTGTTTATATTTTACTGGCTTTGCAAACTCATTTTTTCCTGATTCAAACAATTGATCCCAAACTAAACGAGTCACTTTTTTCTAGTTATGTACTAAATCGCAGGGCACATATACTGAATTCTAATTATTTCTATTTTCAAATACAATAATAACCTATATAAAAAAAGTTCCAATCAAAACATCTATAATCTCCAAATTAATTATTTTATCCTCTTCTCCAGAATTATGAATGAAGGTTATTTAAATATGTGAAACTATGTTAACAAGGAAATGTTGAGGTGCAGCTATTAAAAGAAAAAGTTTAGAAAAAGCAAAAGTAGGTTAGAAAAATGAAGACAAATCTGATCTTTAAACCCTGGAGATTTACTCAAAAATGGCCGCTCATAGCAATGGAGGCTTTGTTCACCAATTAAGAATGTCATTTAGTTTAAGTAAATCGTTTGTGGCCCAATTTTTTTTCAAAGGAATTTTGTCTGATCAAAAGTAATCTGATTTCCCAAAGAAACGCTCAAGAGATTTTTGGTTTCCACTCCATTAGACGTGGATTTAAAAAAGAAACCGTACTTGGTGGGACAAAAAGAAAAAAAAAGGTGAAACAGTAGGTACAAAAAACTATGTATGTAAAAGTAGGAGAGAGAGAGAGAAGGGTAGACAAAAAAAGGAGAGAGTAGGAGAAAAGAAAGATGAGTCAGTTTACATAAAAAAAAATAATAAAAAGGAGAGAAAAAGGAAGAGGAGAAGAGACCGATGGCGAGAGAGGGAGGGGTGGAGGAAGAGAAAGAGGGAGAAAGAGACGAAGAGAAAGAGACGAAGAGAAGGAGAGAAAGGCGAAGAGAAGGAGAGAAAGGCGAAGGGAGAGAGAGAGAGAGAGAGGCGAAGGGAGAGAGAGAGAGGCGAAGGGAGAGAGAGAGAGAGGCGAAGGGAGAGAGAGAGAGAGAGGCGAAGGGAGAGAGAGAGAGAGAGGCGAAAGGAGAGAGAGAGTGAGAGGCGAAAGGAGAGAGAGAGAGAGAGGCGAAAGGAGAGAGAGAGAGGCGAAGGGAGAGAGAGAGAGAGGCAAAGGGAGAGAGAGAGAGGCGAAGGGAGAGAGAGAGGCGAAGGGAGAGAGAAAGAGAGAGGCGAAGGGAGAGAGAAAGAGAGAGGCGAAGGGAGAGAGAGAGAGAGAGAGGCGAAGGGAGAGAGAGAGAGAGAGAGGCGAAGGGAGAGAGAGAGGCGAAGGGAGAGAGAGAGAGAGGCGAAGGGAGAGAGAGAGAGAGAGAGAGGCGAAGGGAGAGAGAGAGAGAGAGAGGCGAAGGGAGAGAGAGAGAGAGGCGAAGGGAGAGAGAGAGAGAGAGAGGCGAAGGGAGAGAGAGAGAGGCGAAGGGAGAGAGAGAGAGAGAGAGAGGCGAAGGGAGAGAGAGGCGAAGGGAGAGAGAGGCGAAGGGAGAGAGAGGCGAAGGGAGAGAGAGGCGAAGGGAGAGAGAGGCGAAGGGAGAGAGAGGCGAAGGGAGATAGGCGAAGGGAGAGAGGCGAAGGGAGAGAGGCGAAGGGAGAGAGGCGAAGGGAGAGAGAGGCGAAGGGAGAGAGAGGCGAAGGGAGAGAGAGGCGAAGGGAGAGAGAGGCGAAGGGAGAGAGAGAGAGAGGCGAAGGGAGAGAGAGAGAGAGGCGAAGGGAGAGAGAGAGAGAGGCGAAGGGAGAGAGAGAGAGGCGAAGGGAGAGAGAGAGAGGCGAAGGGAGAGAGAGAGAGGCGAAGGGAGAGAGAGAGAGGCGAAGGGAGAGAGAGAGAGGCGAAGGGAGAGAGAGAGAGGCGAAGGGAGAGAGAGAGAGGCGAAGGGAGAGAGAGAGAGTGGAAGAAAGAGAAAGATAGTCAAAGAGAGATACAGAGGGAGAGAAACAGGGTGGAAAAGAGAGATGAAGGAAGAGAAAGAGAGTGGAAGAGAGAGACGTAAGAAAAGAGATGGAGGGAGACAAAGAGGAAGAGAGAGATACAGAGGAGGAAGAAGTAAAAGAGGGATGGGAAGAAGAGAGTAAGGGATGAGAAGAAGAGAAAAGGAGGGGAGAAGAGAGAAAGGGAGGAGAAGGGAGTGAGAGAGGGAGGAGATGGAGAAGGGAATGAAAGAGAGAGGAGGGGGAGAGAGAGAAGGAAATAAAGAGGAGAGAATAGACGAAAAAAGGAGAGAATAGGGAAAAGAAAAGAAAAAAGAGTAGGTATAAAACAAATGGAGTGCAGGCACTTTTTTTTTTACTTATCATTTTGAATGAAGTTACATATTTGCTAAACCTTTAAGTAGAACAATCATTGTGGGAAAAGAACATCCATTACACATTGATTTTTTTTTTTTTAAAGAAACATCATGCAATAAGGACATGCATGCAGTGCCAGATTTAGACTTGACAAGACCCAAAGCTATATAAAGTTGATAAGCTCTTTTCCGGAGAAAGGCGGGCGGGGGGGGGGGGGGTTACACTTGATGGTCTCACAACACTTGAAAAGATATGCAAGATGCATCAGGACAATCTCCTGGATTTAAATCACAGCTACAATCGGCAGGGAGATTTCCTTTTATTTATCTGAGTAGCATCAGCTATGCCATCATGGCGTGGAATGGACAAACATCAGGATTTTGTGTGTTTTATTTTTATACTAAAAAGTTATCACTTGTCAAGGCTAAAAGCCATTTGATGATAAGGCTTAATGCGATGGATAGATTGACAGTTTAATGATGAAGAATGTTATAAAAGGATTGAAAATGATGAACGGAATGAAAAAAAAATCTTGACTTTTCTAGCACTGACTGGGTTCGACTCAACCATTTAAGAATTGAAAAGTGCTGCCTTTTTAAAAAGAGGAGGAGGATATTTTCTTAAAAAGAATGAAATTGCTACAATTTAAAAAAAATAAACATTCATATAGATGGATCATAGAAGGCTATACAAATGCAAGAGGTGGAAATATGTGCATGTTGAGAAAGAGGACAACAACAAAATGATTTTATTTTTATTATTAGATTTAATATCTAACTTGATTTTGTCTTAACTTTCACAGAGTGATCTAGTGTGTGTAACTGTGTTGCATGATTTAAACATCTCGTTTCATTTAAAGAACAACTATTTTTACAGAAGAGTCATTTATTTATTTTCTTAATCGTATTGACCCTGTTGTCGGACTTTCAAAAGAATCTCTAAATTGTTATTCAATATCGACAATGTTTTATTTACTCCTCCCCAGGAGTTAGGCACAAGGCCAGTTTTATCCTACTCCCACAAGTAAGATGTGACCCAAGATCGGGTCGAGAAAGTGGGGTCTGAAAAGCCAGCACTCGAGAGGTGAGCACTCTGGCCATTTAAAAATTGCCTGGGCAGCCCCGTCAGCATTCCCCGGTAGGGGCGCCTCAGACAGTAAGCAATAAACTTACTCCTCCCCAAAGAGGGGATGCAAAGCCTGGGAGGGTGGACCTCCTAGAACTGCACAGGAGCACAGGACAGGCGTGCAGTATTCATCGGAACAGATACTACACTTTGATCTTAGCCAAAAGGCCACAAAGTGTAATTTTGTCATTATCTCATAACACGTCGCCACGTAACACACATCGACATTCAAACTCCAACTGTCGAATCCATCAGAACGGACTCCTATATTCCCAAGGACAATATGTCTCAAACATAAAAAAAGGAAAAAATGTTGATACTTTTGATAATGACGTTTTCTTGTCGAAAGATCTCAAGTCTTTAAAATAAGTAAATAATTTATTTTAAAATAATAAAACACATTGTTGTCTGGCTTTCAAAACAATTCTAAATTGTTAGACATTTATTATTTAAAAAAGAATACTATTATTATTAACAGTAAAGTATACAGATTGATGTAGAAAGAACCATGGATTTTTTTTTATGAATTAAGACTATTTTTGTGTCTGTTTTTACGATTTTGCTGCACATTTTGTTATTTTTTTATTTTTTTTTATAAGTTATTTAAAATATAGTTTCTAAGAAAAACTTAGATTAAATAAATAAAAACCCAGATTTATTTAAAAAAACAAAACAGATTTAGATTTAAAAACCCAGGAATGGACACCCTGCACAGAATTGTTAACTTTTCATCAGAGAGCATGCTTCTGTTGATGTCGGCATGGTTCGGGAATCGAAATTTTGGTAGAAAACTTTAAATTTTTGTTTGAAATCTGAATTGTTCCAGTTCCGAGATGTTCATGAACCGAGGTTTGGCTGTAGTTAATTAACACTTCTACCCGGTCACGGCTGACAGAATGAGAACAATCTACCCCGTTGATTAAATAAAGGGGTCAATTCGAAATTCCATATAGGTTCCAAAGTTTGAAAAAATGCACGTAGAGAAGGTCAGAGGTTACATTGGAAAATAACATCCAAGATGAGAATAGTAGTCTGAATAATCCAAATAATCCAAATTACCAATCCTGATCTGAAAAATTCTGAAACAAAGAAAACCAACTTTGTAGGGATTGGAAAAGAAAAGTCATCAGTAAGAAAGTAAATTACCCCACCCCCCTCCACCCTCACGTGCACTGCACGAATTTGATCACAGGTGACTATAAGCGAATGAATATTGATCCCTGGTGACTATAAGGGAATGAATATTGCATTTTGACCATAACCAGCTTGGGGTCATGTTGAATCGGTATATCTAAGGTTCTTAAGTGTATCTTTATTAGTTTCTGAATTTTAGCCCCCCCCCCCCCACACACACTGTTTTAAAAAAAGATATAAAAGATGTAATTTTTTAAAGTAAAGCTATAACCTCTCACCCAGCATACACGAGGTGTTACTTATTCATTGGAGCAATATGCTTTTGGATTTAAGTTTTGACATGGTTTGCCTAGTCAAAAAAGAAAAAGAAAAATGAACTTCATGAGATGTTTTCAGTCCGTTATCAGATAACATCTGTAAGTAGACACTTCAAAAAAAAAAGAAGGTTGACAAAAACAAGTACCTCTGTAAAACATTTTATTTTTCCTTCTGAACTATTTGTGTCAAAGACGTTAAAAGACACGAGCGAGACCCATGGAAATTCCAGTTTCTTTTTTTCATTCTTTCCGTCTGTTCCTCTCTTAATTTGCACTACTGTAATGCCGCTAATACACATGCACTAAATCAAAGGGATGTAATTCATCTAAACTCGGTACGGTTGTAGTATTAATCTAGCTTCCTTTATGTAAATAAAAAGTAAATGACAACTGATTTTTTTCCCAGTTAATTTAACAACAACAGAAAGTTATTAACCAAAACGATTTCTTCCTTGCAGCATGTTCTTTAGACTAAAAAAAAGTCTAATTCGCTCCAGATGTTTCTTTCAGAAAATACTCAAACTGTAAGGGGAATAATTCCTATTTTAAATTAAGGGTAAAAATATGAGTTATCTCCCTTAGATTTTGATCTTTTTTCCTCCCCATCTCTCTGTGACTTACACATATATACAAATATATATACACATATATATATATATATATATATATATATATATATATATATATATATGTGTGTGTGTGTGTGTGTGTGTGTGTGTGTGTTTGAAAACGACAAACGGAAAAACAAATTTAAATACAGGAAAAATAATCAAAAAATGAGAGATTTTACCGGTTTGATTCGAATTAATGAATGCGTTCAGAAAAAGTGAAGATTTTAAATTTATTCGATATGTTTTTACAACATAGGAAAAAGAAACACACAAAGAGACGTCATTGGCATGTGTTTAACTATTTGGAAAAAAAAAAAAAGAATACTAAAACGCGCGTGGAGAGGCATTAAAATGGGAAAATATGGATAAAGTATAGTAAAAAAGAAAAGTTACTTTAACCGGAATCGCAGTGGCGCAATATACTGCATTGTTTAAGTGCGTTTTTTTCCACATGTTTGCTTAAGGAATAAGATCCAAGTCTGAGTTTTATGTTAGATAGTGCTGAGAGAAGTATTATAGCGCTTTCGATGCACTTGCGACGTGGGAGAGAGCATTCGGTCTTGCGGAAGCTGTAGTTTGTAAAGTCAAAATTGTGGGTAAAAGTGTTTCTGTGTATGACTAGTGCGTTAGTAGGATTGTTGTTTTTGACTAACGCACTAGTCTCTCCCTGTTTCTCTGACTGTACCAACATACAGAAATTTAAATGTAATGTGAACAAACATCTCGTTGCACAACACACCGCTTAGGATTCCCTAAATATGACCCCTAATTCATAGTAGCCCTAACGTTTTAATGGCAGTGTGCCTTGTTTGGGGTGAATTGAAATAAAAAATTAAAAAGGGAGAAAACTCTTTATATTCTTCAATTAAAAATATTAGTTATTCCCTTTGCTGAATTTGATTTTTCGGTCATAATTAAAAACATTTTTCCATATTATCAGTTGTCTGAGTGGGAGTACATAATTTTTCAAATACATTGTAGCAAAGTGTGTTATTATAGTCGCAATAACATGGTACAATAATAACAAATAAAAACTGGTTAGCCAGAATCAAAGTTTGATAAGTCAGTTTAAATGCTATTCAGCTCTCACAGGATAAGTTTATGTTATCTCTCTCTCTCTCTCTCTCATATATATATATATATATATATATATATATATATATATAAAACTCAATGTCTATGTGTGATATTTGTATGTTCCCTATAGAAAGAAAGGTTAGAGAATCTACATAAAATTTAAAAGTGTATTCTTATGTAAGATTTACTGAGAAAGACAATGGAAGTGTTCTCGAATCTCTAAGTGCATTCCTTAGGGAGCTATGAGGGCATAACTCTTAAAACTTTAAATATATCCTATTTTTATGAAATTTAAATCATATGTATAAAATTTTCTGGGGAAGACAATGGACGTTGTCCTGAATCTTTACGTTACCCTCCCTCCATATGCCAAATATCTACGTGCCCACACCTCTAAGTGACTCATGAGGACAGGGCCTTCTTAAAACTTCAAATATGTATATATTCTTATATGTTCTTGACCTCACTGCCCGAGGCTTGTGTGACAAATGCCCATAACCCACTCGGGAACACTGATCACATTGTGGTAATGATTGATATCATCCTAAAAACTCGTCCCAAGCTGATGAGTCGTTGCTCAAAACAACGAGAGATACTACGAACAGGCTGATTTTGATTCCATCAGAGATGACATAAGCGTGGCCCCATGGAGTGAAACCTTCTCACTCTCTGCTGACCAGTCTGCAAATGAGTTAACCGAATGGGTCAAAGCTGCCATTCAAGCATATGTCCCTATGTGAAAATTCTTCAGCAAACCCCACTCTCCTCAATGGTTCACCTCGGAATGTGCAGCTGTAATTGCACTGAGGCAGCATTCCGACAATTCGGCCGCCATAAGTCAACAGCTAATCGACAGAAATTTATAGAGTCAAGAAATAATTGTAAAGTAGTGATAGGTGAAGCAAAGAGAAGGTATACAGAGATAAACAGAAACGTATTCAGTCACAGAAACTAGGTACTTGCAATTTCTGGAAAGTCTACAATAGTGTGGTGAACAATGGACAATCAACAATTCCTCCACTATCAAACCACAATGACACAGCAACTGATAAGGTTAAAGTATTTGCTCAGTGTTTTGCCTTAAACTCCACTTTGGACTCAGCAAACCACCCCCTCTCTAAATTCCCATTGCGGACCAAAGCCACACTTGAAAACTTGGTCATCACCCTATCTCAGGTCATGGACATCATAAAAAACCATGACACCTCCAAAACGTGTGGTCCTGCTTTTATATCAGCAATAAACAAATGCTCTGCTGAACTGGCCCCTGTCCTCTCCAAACTCTACAACAAATGCCTTGCAGAATCTTGCTTCCCTGATAGCTGGAAAATTGCCTCTATGGTACCAGTCTTCAAGAATTTTGGAGATAGAACTGATCCTCAGAATTATCGCCCCATAAATCTACTACTGATGTTTGCTAAAATCTTTGAATCCTTAATCAATTTAGCATTAGTCCAGCACCTTGTTAATGCTAAACTTCTTTCTAACCGTTAGTATGGATTCAGGCAAGCACAATCTACTGCGGATATCCTAACGGTCATCTCTGAACGCATATACCATACACTGGACAAGGCAGGTGAAACTAGGGCAGTAGTGTTTGATATATCCAAAGCTTTTGACAAGGTCTTGCATAAAAATTCACTCATATGGTATTACTGGACAAATATTTAATATAATTAGATCCTTCCTAACCAAAAGAAAGATCCAGGTTGTCATCGATGGCCGTTCATCAAAGCAACATGACATAAATGCTGGTGTACCCTAGGGATCCATCCTTGGACCTCTACTGTTCCTGATTTTCATAAACGACCTCCCTGATGACATTGAGTACATTGATGGGTATATTTGCTGACAACATCACACTCTACTCTCGTCATGTGGGCAAAACGGACGGGCACATATCCAAGGCAATGGCTGAATCCCTAGAAATTGACCTCCAGGCTGTAGTGGATTGGGGTCATAAATGGTTGGTAACTTTTACTGACGTAAAAACAAAGCTCCTTTGCTTCAATAACTACAAGAAACCTCTCCAATCACGGATTGTCATGGCAAATAACACCCTAACCTTCACAGATAACATGAATTGGAACAAATACATTGAAGACATTGCCAAGACTGCTACAAAGAAGGTGGGCTCCCTCTACCATCCTAGTAAACTTCTTACACCGTACATTATCCTGTATCTCTACAAAGCCACCATCCGCCCATGCATGGTGTATTGTTGTCACATCTGGGCTGGTGCATTATCCACTAGTCTCTCCCTCTTAGACAATGTCCAAAAAAGAGTCGCACACCTAATAGGTCCCTCACTATCCACCAAGCTCCAGTCCCTGTCACATCGCCACAATGTTGCTTCCTTGTGGCTGTTTTACAAGTACTTCAATGGATTGTGCTCTGATGAACTTGCTGCTCTTGTGCCCCCTCGACACAAATACACTAGACCAACCCGACAATCTGCTAAATCCCATCCATTCAGTGTGGAGTTCCCCAGATGCCGGAGAGCCTTCTACTCCAATAGCTTCTGTCCTTGTGCTGCCGGCCTCTGGAACTCGCTCCCTGCTCCCTGTTTCCCCGACTGTACCAACATGCAGAAATTTAAAACAACTAATGTAAAGAGACATCTCGCTGCACAGCTCCCAACTTAGGATGACCCCCCCCCCAAACTTACATCCTAATTCTCAGTAGCCCCTTACGTCTACATGATAAAAAGAAAAAAATCCAATTTTAATAAACATTAAACCATATGTATAAGAAAGTAATTCAGAAAGTTTTCCAACATTTTAGCTTCTTCCGACTATATTAGGAGGCCAAACGAGAGAAGCGCAGTAAAAACAAAGAAAGTCATATGGTACAGTTGAGCCCTAAGCATCGACTCTATAGTGCTATGAAAATTTACATAGTAGTGATCCTCATTCAATCCCAAGCAATGTTGGGTCATCTTGTTATATATATATATATATATATATATATATATATATATATATTATATATATACTAGCAGAGCTATCCGGTGTTGCCCAGGTTAGAGTGTGAGATAGCATCATATGCAATATCATGGTAGGGAGAGTTTACTTTAACAGAAACCTTGATGCTGTCAGCTAGATATCTTACTCAGCGAGCTATTCAGATATATGTTAATACTCTTAAACAAACGCTAATAAATGTATTTCATTGTGTAACATGTTTGAAAATTGTCATTAGCTTCTTTAAGAGGCAGCCAAAGATGCAAAAATACTTCCATTATGTTCACATGCAAATTGTGCATGTGAATACAATTATATTGAAAGTACACTTCCTAGTATGTATTCGTTTTTAGGAATGGACATGCACAGACAGAGAGGTCTTCTCCTTGATATATATATATATATATATATATATATATATATATATATATATATATATTTTTCATTTGAATCAAATGGAAAACAGTTTTCAGTAGAGGGGAATAGACATAATTTTTGGTCATTTACCTATGGTTTAAATTTCATTTGAATCAATGGGAAAACAGTTTTCAGTGTGTGTGTGGGGAGGGGGGCACCCGGGAAACCTCTTAATATTATCAAAATTTGCTGAAACTTTGGGAATAGACATGGTTTAAATTTCATTTGAATCTAAGGGAAAACAGTTTTCAGTGGGAAGGGGGGGGGGCGTTGAAGTGATATATTTCTTATATAGCCTATGACCTTCACTGAGAAGTTAGTAGTCCACATGCTAATTTTCAAGCAATTCTGTCCGATGGTTTGGGTGAACATAAGACACACGGATCAGGCGGACACACACACAGAGTTACTATTTTTATATATATATATATATATATATATATATATATATAGTCTAAAGAAATATTGAGTAATTTTAAACAAAGAAAGAAAATGCAGTTTAAATTTCTAGGGATACTAACTAAATCCAAAATATCGCAGACTTAGCGCTCGCATAAGCTGACTTGCCGCTGGAAAATTTACAAATACAAAAAGAGGATTCAAGTATATAACAGTGAAACAAAAACAGGGGACCCTGACTTGAATTGTGAAATATTAAACAAGGATCATCAGCTGTTTACTATGTAACTGTTTTGGAGATTTAAAAACAGGACAGTTATAAAATTCATGACTCTCTAGTCGTACTGATTAAATGACCACTTCCCCAATAACCAAATGTAGAAACAATTCAGTTTTAATTTCACTAATATATATATAAGTAAATAAATAGTAATAATAATAATAATAATAATAATACACTACCTTTAAGACTACAGTGTGATATGTTAATTTGCATATCAAATAATACTACTAATAATAATACTATCTAAACACTACACCAAAGAACCACTCTGCGATATGGTAGCATATAAAATTATATAGGAATAAAAGATGAAAAAAAAACCCAAAAAGCTTAAGTGCCTTTGGTACCAGAAAGGCAAATAGATAAAAGGAAGGAAACCTAGCCATACAGATCTAAATACCCGATATATAGTTTAAAGAAACTTTGAGTCATTTTAAACAAAGAAAGAAAATGCAGTTTAAATCCCCAGGGATACTAACTAAATTCAAAATATCGCAGACTAATATATATATATATATATATATATATATATATATATATATATATATATATATATATAATACCATCAAAATGAGGAAGAAGAAAAGAAAAAAAAACGATAAGACAATCTCGCCTGACAAAGTTGTTTTACAACGAAAGCTTGCAAAAGAAAAAAAAAAATTAAAGAAACGATTTTATATGTATATATGTGAATAAAGATAGGGATAAAATGATCCGACGTAATGGAAAATGAAAAAGGAAAGGCAAAAACTATATTATTTATGTATTCATTAACGTTTCATCTTTATTGTGAGACTTCTTCAGAATGAAGAAAAATGGTGAAAAAATAATCATACAATCATCAATTTTGATCTGCCTTAGAGCGTCAAACCTCGGCTGGATTATGAGTGAAAGAATCAAAAATTGAGAAAGGCAATTTGGCTCCATTGAACTGCTGCTGCTGACACGCAGCCAAATTGCCTTTCTCAATTTTTGATTCTTTCATTCATTGTCCTGAGGAAGTCTTACAATAAAGACGAAACGTTGATAAATACATAAATAATATAGTTTTTGGCTTTCCTTTTTCATATATATATATATATATATATATATATATATATATATATTACTAGTAGAATACCCAGGATGGGTATAAGCAATAAATATAGCATTAGTTTTAAATGTTAACGTTTTTTTCTTTTTTTGAGGGGGTATGGTATGTATAAGATTCACTCCTAAACTAACTAATCAATCATTATGGATTTTGCTAGGCGTAAGGTTGTATAATGTGGGTTATATTCAGATATATCCAATTTTTGTGAAATTTTAACAATAGGTATTACATCAATTAATTAATTTTCCCCAAATTTCTGTTTCTTTGGAGTATTTTAATGTGTTTTTCGGCGGCATAATATGGACATAACCTATTTGAAAATTAAAATATTTCAGATTTGCATTAAATTTTATCCATAGTTATTAGACAACAATTAAACAGGATTCCCTGAATTTCAATTTCTTCTTAAAATTTATAAAGCATAAGCCTTAAATTTTAGACATTTTCTAAAATCATGTAATGGAGTTTAATCAAAATCGAAATACGGATTCTAGACATAAGGTTTAGTAGCATTATATCTTGATTTTAATCTTTGTAAGATGACAAAACTGTTTGCGGAATTAATTTTACTCATCTTGAAACGTGGATTCTTCTAATGTATATATATATAGGCATTTCCTTGTCTTTGGTCTGAAGAGGTTGACTCTCTGAAGAGTACAACCGAAACATGTATGCACATATTTAACCAATAATGTTTGTATAAATAAAAATTTATACTATATATATATATATATATTATAGGTGTATATGCTCTGACACTTGTAATACAACTTCATTGAGCTTGCAATTTGGAACATTTTCGGATATTATAAAGAGTATATACTTAAATACATAGTTTTTGTAAGAACTATATATATATATTATATATATATATATACACACACACACACAAATTACCTATTAATTCAACATAATATAGAATCCGGAAAATACATATCAATTTCTTTTAAATATTTCAGCTATAGACCCCAAAAATGTCCTGGTAAATTCATAGGGCTTTTATCCTCCTCCCCGGATATAGTTTATGCTTCAACCCACCCTACAAAACCAAACACGTTTTGACACCCCTGCTCTAAAAGAGTGACTCTTTATTTTTTAAATGTTCATTAGTCTGCTGTTCAACATTCCTCTGAAGTCAAATATTGTAAATAAGGTTCTTTATTCCAGCAGCTTTAATGAACAAGGATCTGACAACTGATATTCCACTTTTTGGAGCCAATACTGTCGTCTTGCTGAGTTCCAGTACACCCCCCCCCCCCTCCTCACTCGTAATTAAGCAGATCATCAGAAACCGGATCGTCTTACAAGAGACTTTGTCTCACCAAGTAGTTATACGAGCAGATGCTCAAATCCATTTTATTTTTCACCATTGTTTTAACATGGAACTGTAAGTAAGTGCCTAACGAGGCTTCCCAACTAGAGAGTCACGTTACACATCATGATATGCCTGATCAAATATCCGGCTTCTCCTCTCCAAAGGAACAAGGAAGAGCTGCCACCACCACCACCACCACCACCATATACCACGGATTAGGTTGCTGGGTAGGAACAACAAAAAAATAAAAATAAAATAAAAATGCTGTCAGAAGAGAAAGCAGCAGTGATCTGACATTGGAAAAGATTATTTGTTCAACGAGGGGAAGAATGGATTAGAAAGTCAGAGCTGCTGCTGCTTGTAAATGTTAAGAAGCCTGAAACTTGACAAGATATTTAAGAAGTGTACTCACATGCAACAGGGTTGATTCTGTCTGTTTTACGGCACATCAACCCGTTTGGGGGTATTTAATGCCGAAGCACAATAAAAGGTGTCTTGTGTTTCGGAATTTCTTTTAGATGAAGAGTGATAATTTGTATTATTTGTAACATTCGGACTACTATTCTCATCTTGGATGTTATTTTCACGTTTCACAAGAACCTGTGGTGTAATGAATAAAGTGCTAAGTAATAATCAGTTCGAAGTGAAACTTTTTTGGAGGTTGAAGGTTCAATCCTCAGTACGGGCGATACTATGAATACAATTACGAATTACTTAAAACTTTTACCCGCTCATGGATGACGAATTAGAGCAAGCTACTCCAATGGATTGAATAAATGGTTCCGTTCAAAATTCTGTACAAATTCCAGAGTTCAACAAATTGCACCTGAAGAACGTCAGAGGTTACATCGGCCGAAACGTTGTGAGAATAACATCTAAGATGAGAACAATAGTCCAAATAATCCAAATAATACAAATTATCAATACTCACCTAAAAACATTCCAAAACATTTGAAAGTATATATTTTTCTTTCATTTACAATATAGAAGATAAATAAAATATAGACACAATAAAAAAAGTATTTACTTAAAGTTTGAAAAACCACTTGTGCTATGGTGATATCTCAATATCTCATGACTGAAAGGTGTGTCCAACGGCATCAGTGAGCAGCTGACAATTTTATCTGGATTCCTTGCTGAATCTGTGAGCGATTTTGTGGCTCATGTATTGGCCTAGTTTCCATTCGAAATTCCATACAGATTCCAGAGTTTGACAAGATGCACCTGAAGAAGGCCGGATGTTACATCGGCCGAAACGTTATGAAACTAACATCCAAGATGAGAACAGTAGTCCGAATAATCCAAATAATCCAAAAGGTTTCTTGTCTCTTTTATGACGTGTCAATGGATTTTGGTTGTTTAATGACAAAACAATAGCTACTGTAAACAATACATTGTATACAATCCATTGAAGGCAAATTGCTATTTTACACATAGCTTGAAGGCAAATGGTAGGTTCCGTGCTTTTCCAAGAATATAAATGCTTTAATTAGAAAAAAAAAAAGTGACCTGTTGGGTAATCCATTGAGCTAGTGTTAGATTGAATCAGAAAAAGTGAATTTGCTAAGCCAATTAAATATAAAAATAAATAGAGAACATATAATTAGTCACTTTTTGTTCGCTACATTTCCCCCCCTCTTTCTTTCATTCTCCAGCTATGGGTTAAATTATATTACGTAACGTGAACTAAAACTTACAAAATGACCTCTTAAGTAAGAATTACAAATTCCTCTCAAGTAAGAATTAGAAATTGTATAAAAGATAAAACTGTATTTTCATAGCAAATAATAATTAGTGTGCTTTTCCAACATATCTAGATCAGATTTTTGTCTCTCGTTTTGAAATGAATTTCATGGTTCAAGGACGCCATATTGAAAAAGGTACAAGATGGAAAGCTTAAGAATATGTTATATGTTATTGCTCGCAGTACAAAGGAGCTATTTTGATTAAAAAAATCAGACAACATTTTAGTGTTCAGTTTTCTGTGTATCTAAAACAAAACGGAACTTCTACGAGCAAAATTCCTTGGTTTACTTTCGGCAGCCTCGTAACTCTAGCTTCCCTTACTTTTTCCTTTAGTCCTCACATTCCATGAGCGCTGTTTCTGACAAAAGGGGAAGAATTGCTGTTTTCTAGGTCAGAATATATCCATCTAACACTTATCGTTTGCTAGTTTTTGACCTTTAAGTGGTATTTTATTTTTAGCTCCTTACATCAAGTTGCTTCATGCCTTGTCTGGAGCGATTTCCATTTAAAAAAAAACTACCCGTCTGGGGAACACAATATCGCAGGGCTGCTTCCTAGCTGACTACAATATTGCCGTTTTCAAGTCCAATGTTAACAAATTCTTGTTGAAACATCCTCTTAAATAATCAAATTCTGCCCAGATCCAACCATCGTTACCAATCCCCACGATGTCGTTTCACCCACCGCCCACCTGACAAACTCATTAACCCTTATCCTCGAGTGGCCTTTGCGCCTTGATAAGTGGTAACTCGTTAGTACATAAATAAAACTCATATTTTGAGTTTGTCGTGTTCATCTTTTGGTAATGGCAGCATCGGGGAGATATATGTGAGTCTTTGTGATGAAGAGATGTATTGGAGTTTGCGAATGGCATAATTTCAAGTTGACTTATTAGATGTTTTAGATTGTTTCTGTCAGACTTTGTTGAATCCCTCTTTCCGTGTTGGACTTATTGTTTAACTGATTTGAGTGGATTACTTGTTTGATATCTATCAAACACTATAATTTCCTGGCATTGTTTTTATGTAAAACTACCTCTACTTATTCGACGTTGCCTGGGTGCAGTGAAGTCATTTCAATTTGTATTTGTTTTCACAATTTTAAACTTAATATAGACAACTCTTATTATATTCTTTAATTTAAAATGAGTTATCCCTTGTTGATTTTTATTTTTAGGTGAATAAAAAAAAAGTTTCATATTAACAGTCATCTGGGCCGGACTAAGTATTTTTTTTTAACTAATTGTAGTCAAGTACGTTATCATATTGTCAATAACACGGTACAACAATAACAAATGAAAATTTGCTAGTCAAAAGCAAAGATTGATTTGTTAGCTTAAATTCTATTTGGATCTTATTTTGGTAATCCGACAAGATAACTTTACATGTTAGAAAAATCATTTGAAATGTGAACAGCGCTTTCTTTTTCTTTGTATTGCTTGGTTTAAATTTACTACAAACAATAAAAGAAAAATACTTGTCAGTCTTTGATAGATTCTCACCATCCTGACCCCCAAGTCTCAACTTTAAAGAAAGAAAAAAAAGATTGATGTTTTTGTCAATATTGGTAACATGAGCAGCAGAAGAGCTTCTATATAACAATTTGACCATCTTAACAGCAGGATGTGACTTTTGAGAAGTGGAGAGAGGGAATGAAATCTGAAGGAATATGGCTCGTTATTAATTAAGACAGGAAGTGAAGGATCAGATGGCTGCAAGCAAATGATTTGACACGGTCTCAACTTCCTGTTGGCCGTCAGTAGAAATTTGAAAATATATTTGTTGCTTTCATCCTCAATCTATTAAGGCTTCTTAAAAGGTGAAGATCAAATTGTGACTTCAAACAGGCCAACAAGATGAAATGTTTAGAGGGTGAAATGTTGGAAAATAGATTAACCTTGGATTCTTTAAAATATGTCTTTTGTAAATTACAAGTTCTTCATGCGATGAGAGAGAAGCAAAAAGAGAAAGAGAGAGGTAGAGAGAGAGAGGGAGAGAGAGTTTTGGTAAAAATCTCAAGGCAGAATTAATAAGAAAGAAACCAGTATTAAAGGATTTGTCAATTAAAGCAAAGTCGATGGTAGATCACTAGATTAATAGATTCATAAAACAGGGTCAAGACTCTAGATTATGCTAATTAAGAACAGGGCCATAGAGTATGCCAATTTAGAATAGGGCCATAGAGTGTGCCAGTTTAGAACAGAATCATAGAGCAAGACCCTAGAATATGCAAATTATAAACAGAACCGTCGAGTATGCAAATTATAAACAGAACTCTCGAGTATGTCTTTTCAAAAGAGGATCCAAGATTATTCCTTTTTTAGAAGAGGACCCTAGAGTATACCAATTTAGAACAAGACACTATATTATACCTATTCTATAGATTTATATATTTTTTATAGTTAGAACAAGGCACGGTTTCGTTCTTAAATATTTACTGACTTTACTGACAACCAATAGTCTTAGAGATTCGGTCAAGCATTAGTTTGAAAATATTAAACAGGTATTTTTGGTGTCAATTTATTTGTTGCTGCTACTGTTGCCACAGCTGTGGAGTCGGTAGGCCAGGCTCCTGAAATTTTCAATGGCCTGACTCCGGTCTTAGAAATACTCTATCACTAACAATTTATATATATATTACTTATTAATAAGGTTTTAATTTTGAAAGGAGGTGACATGTTTTTCAAGCTCTGAGAATAGAGCATATTTCATTATTTATTACTTGCTATATCTAACCGGCGTTGCCCGGGATTCACTAATGTAATATTTGTTTATTTTTTCTTTTTGTTTGCACATTTTCAAAGTTATATACAGAAAGAATTAAAATGTTAGTTTTCAATATTTTTTATTTAAATAAATATTAGATTGATAATACTAAATTTAAAAAAAAATGTGTAAATCATGAATAAACTCATATACACAGAAACTGCGAAGTGGTCACATAATTGTAATAGAGATGGAGAAAAAGTCCTCCTGTAAGGGAGGTAACTCCCTTTTTAGCAATCATGCGAAAAAATAAGAGTTATGCCCCTTACATTCTTTGAATTAGAAAAAAAAATCATGAAACAGCTTTTTAGGTCATAATTTAAATTGTGTCCATTGTAACAATCTTCCTAGCTGGAACAACAATTCTTTCGAAGAAACCCAAGCGAAATACATTATTTTCTTGTAAAGAACATGGTAGAAGGAAGATAAAGACCAATTGACTAGTCATAATCAAATATCGATATGTCGAATACATTGCTATTTGCATCTGACTTTGAAAATCGATAAGATAACGTCATATATTAAATTTAATTATTGGATGAAATCTCAAGAATTCAATTAAAATGTTTGACTAAAAATAACAACAACAAGCCGCGCATGCGTGGCCCCCCTCTGTATGTGACGAGTGTAAAATGCAATAAATTTGGGCAATTTGGGGCATTTTTGACCCCCCTTTGACCCCCTGGGGGCGCGAACCAGAATTTTTCTGATCTCAAGGATGCTCATTTTATATCCAGAACAATTGCCTCTACATTTTGGCCAAGTTTCAGAAAAATTCAATGGATGGATCAAACGTTATGTGAGAAAAGGGTCATTTTTTGCCATTTATGGGGGTTTTTGACCCCCTGGGGGCGCGAACCAGATTTTTTCCAAAGTCAGCGATACTTAGTTTCTATTAGGAACAATTACCTCCATATTTTGGCCAAATTTCAGAGAAATTGAATGGATGGATGGAAAGTTATTGGGGCAAAAAATGTCATTATCGGCCATTTCGGGGCCTTTTGACCCCCTGGGGAGCTAACAAGATTTTTTTTCAAAAATCGGAGAATGTCACTTTCTAACCTGACCGAAGTTACAACTTCATGCAAAATTTCAGAGAAATTCAATGGATGGTTGCAGAGAAAAATCCGGACGGACACACACACGGACACAAATGCCTCAGAACATAGGTCTCCCAATTTTTTAAATCGGGAGACCAAAAACAAATCAAGTGTAACTTAGTTTTGTTTTTTGTGTTTATGAAACATCTATTATGACTGGAGATTTAATATCTGTCTGTCTGAAGCCGAAATTATACTAGTACTATCTTTCAATGTTCAGTTCAGGAAGGGAGTAGTGTAATGTATGTTCTGTTGTCATAATTTCCTCCCAGGCATTACCTCCTTTAGGAGGGGATGAGAGTAGTGCAGAATCTGTTCTCTTGTCATGAGGCCACCCTTCCAAGCATTATTCCCCCATTTGGGAGGGGGCAGTTTAGTATATGTTAACTTGTCATGATATCATCCTTCCAGACATTTTCCTCCTCCTTTTTTTGGAGAGAGGTAGTGTAGTATCTGTTCTGCTGTTATGATATCATCCTCCAAGGCATTACCTTCTCCTTTGGGAGGGGGCAGTATAGTATATGTTCTGTTCGTCATATATTCTAGCAAAAATATGCAACCACCGAGAGAGCATATTTTTGCTTGTTTGTTGAATAATTTTTCTTTCATTTCTAAAAAACATAAAAATTAGATAAAACATGACAAGTTGTGAACAATTCAAGTGGATACAAAGCCAACAAATATAAATGTATCTATGATAAGAAATGTAAAGAAAAAGAAAGGGGGGGGGGGTAAACACAAGCTAATAGGTGGGGAGGGGTGACCGGAAAAGCCCACCACAAATGTTTTTTTTCTGTTGGTAACAGATGAGTAAAGAACACTTGTTTGCTAAGGGATCCTCAGATTTTAACTTGAGTGGGTGGGATAACAATTACAAAGCCCCCCCCAATCCGGCAACAGTGCAAATTTTAAATATCTATATAATAATACGCGAAGGCAATTTCATGCTCGTACGTACGTTATCACCCTTCACATTGTTTTTGAAAGATGGAATCTCCCAATTGTTGAAGATGAAAAAAAAAAAAATTTTTTTTTTTATATTTCATCTAATGTCGTTGTTGTGTCAAATATGAAACTAGAACTAATATACACTTTCTTGGCCTTTTGGCTAGGATCAAAGTGTAGTATTTTTTGTGCAAACATGGTACAATAATATTGTGAGAAGGGTTTAGGAGATAGACCCCCATAGCCAGATATATTTTTAAACTACATTAATCAGAGTACTTAGATAAGTATGTTTCAGTTTGAACAAAAATGGTACACCGGACACCCATGAAATGGAAATATTTTAATCACGGCAGCAATATACAACAGATGAAGGATACAACTGGAATTTCCACAGGTCTCACTAGTGATTACTATTAAAGAACTAGTGTACACCCTCTGTCAAAAATTACAGACCAAAAACATTTTTAATATATAAATGATTATTATCACTTCTAAAAAAAAAAAAAAAACACCCGCTGTTGACTTTTTATTTAGAGTGGAGGATTTCTTTGCAAATTAATTTCAGGCGTCGGGAGTTGTCTGATATGCTATTTGCTTTCTCCCTTCCCCTCACCACTTAAAATGGTTTCGTTTGGGGGCTAGAAGAATGGCAAGGTTTTTTTTTAATTGCTAAATTTTGTGTGATAGGACGGATGGAGAATGTAGATTTTGCAATTATGCTTCTAAGAATTTGTTTTTCTGATGGTAGAGACAGAGATTTTGGTTTGTGTGTTTTATTTTATGACATATCAACCCTTTTTGGTTATTTAATGCTGAAACAATAGCTATTATAAATAAACACTTGTTGCTATTTCCCCCATAATCGGGGGGAGGGCATGTGGATTCACACCTTTCCCTTTCTGTACGTGTGTGAGTTGTGGATCCTAACTGCGAATCTAAAGAGAAGAATACAAACCACAGAAAGAGGTGAGACGACCTAATGTAACAGCACTGAAGTATTATTATTCTTGATTATTCTTATATAAAGTAAAGAGACTTATTATTTTGCCATCTTATTTACATACTGTTTTTTTGGTGTATACAGACAGACACACGTATCTAAATAGGATGATGACGCTGAAAGAACGTTTCTTTAAATCAGGGGCGGGCAACCTTTTCAGAGTGAGGGCCAGATGAGACTTTTGGAAGGAGATCTCGGGCCGGAGTGAAAAACGAAATCTCAGAATTACTATATTTTGTTTACATGAATAAATTATACAAAAATTGCATTGAACACTCTACAAATCTGATATTTTTTCTCAGGAAACTTCTGTATGTGATGTTATAAAAGGCGCCGACGAAGATCCATTTTGGAATCATAAAAAATAATGACGGGGGAAGTAGCAAGTTGATCCCGCATTCGTTTTGACACCCCTCACATAGATTCTATGTTTCATGCCCTTTTCCTCGTCTCTCGTTTCCTCTTTGCCTCTCTCTTTCTTTTTTGATCTCTTAATAGTTAAAGAAAAATGAAATATACATGCATCATCGCTCGCTGATATTCATACATTTTTATTCCACTGTAAATCTTAATTGAAACCTACTTGTACGTCTATGTCACAAAATGATATGAGTTTTACTGGGAGGTCCGCAGGCCGGATTGCAATAATAAAGCATAACAGGGTGGCGGGCCGCACGCTAAGCCTTCGCAGGCCGGAGGTTGCCCGCCCCTGCTCTAAATGCTCAAAGAGATATTAAAAATCAACATATAGTGTGAGGAGGGCGAGAGAAATCCACAGATAACTAAGAGAGACATCGGTGACTTGTTCAGTTAATTATAAATTAATTCGAACAATTAAAACAGAATTATTTTTCAAGCATAATTCAATCCAAGAACTAAATTATATTTTAGTATATATTTTGTGTATTTAAAGTATATAAGACAAATGTAGAACCATGCAGCCTCTCTCGTCGACCCCAACGCTGTGTGTGTCGTGGTTTTCTTCTCCATAATAGTCGTTCTCATTCTGGCCATGTCGTCTATTCCACTGACGAATCGTTGAGGGCACAAGCACAACATAAAAGCAACAGCAAACTCACAAGAAAACAAACTCAGATACATTGTGTTGAAGTCAGTAGAAACTGAGTATGTGTGTGTGATACAGTCGCGAACTGTTGAGGCCGCTATTGTCTGTACCTGAAGTCGTCAGCTCATCTCGGGTCTGCCCGATCTGCTCTCGCCCGAAGTTGACTCCAAACTGATCGTCTTCTCACTCAGTCGCTAATTGTCGTCAACTGTCCTTAACTCACAAATCATCAATTGCCGCAAACTGTCAACTGCCCCAAGCTAAACTGTCACAAAACTCAGACCGTCGCAAAAACTCTCACTCACAACCATGCCAACTCATTCCCATCCAGTCTTTTGTCTCAGTCACCGACAAGCCCTCTGACCAATACAAACTGACCACTCCCATGCTCACTTTTGTGTGCGTTGATAAGTCATTTCCTATCATGAGGGGGGGGGGGCAGTCGATAATATCACACAAAGAAACAAACGTTGAATAACTCACATTAAGTATAAAAGTAAATGTTTTCTGTATATCTTTTACTGCAGGTAGTCATGTGTGCTTCTGCTCTACAGGAGACTTGGCAGACTGTTGGTGGCTGGCATAGGGAACGGAAGAAAGGGCTCCATTTTTTTTGGAATCAGCATTCTACTAATTACAATCTTACAGTTGTCAAAGGATAACAAGACGGAAGAATTCCCTGGTCTTTTGGCTAGGAGCAAAGTGTAGCATCTGTTCTGATACTACATTTTATGTTTTCTGTCCTCGGTCATTGAAGGGGAAGTCTTTCTAGACTGAGACCATTTAAATTTTTGTTCCAAATCCAGAGTACCCCGTTAAGAGGAGATCGATTTCCCCACAATAAAAATCGACCTTGTGTCTAACTCTGCCCTCGTGGGGAGGCAAGTAAATAGGAAAAGGTGTTGGCAGCCCCAAAACTCGACTCTTGTAATTTTAAAAGGTCCAACTCCAATCTAAAAAATCTTATTCCATGAGTAATAATTTAAATTGGCAAATGACATGAAGTGATAATGTTCGAAAAAGGATTGGGTAATCAGAATTAAATATTAATTTCTCAACTTAAATGCTATTAGGGTCTGACTTTAAAAATCAGACTGACATAATTTTATAGAGTAGAAGAGATTGCTAATTGCTGGATATTACAAATAAATCCTAAAAATGTTCTTTGTAATTGTTATTTAATAACAACTAGCAAAGTTACGCAGCATTGCCCAGTGGAGTAGTAAGTAATTTATTTTTATGAATAACAATTGATTTTCTACTGTTGTCACATACGGGGTAAATCCGACTGTAAAAATCGAAAGAACTAATCAAAGTAAAACTTACCAATAAAGAAAAAAGACAAGAAATATGCAAGATAAATCTTACTTAAAGAACACATACACGAGTTAAGTTTTAGAAAAAAATTCAAATAAATAAAAAATTAATTAATTTTGTTTAAGCAAAACTTATCTGCTCCATCTCCAGAATCTGTAAATAAAGTATGGGTGTGCCCGTATTTTAATTCTTATTTTAGTCACAATAATATTATGAACAAGGGAATATTTTTTTGTGTCTATTAAAAGTGAAAGAAATACTTTCCATATTTTTTATTATCAGTTATTAAGATTAAGCCTCCCCTTCTTTGCTCATAAAAATTAAATGTGTATACGTGATTATTCTTTCCTTTTTTTGGTTATCAGTTAATATTAAGATTAAGCCACCCTTTCTTTACTCATAAAAATAGATTTGCATACATGGTTATTGAAGTAAGCCAAACCAGCATACGTTTACTTTTATTATATAGATTTAGGTTACCAAATGCCTGCCACCTTCAGTCAGAAACCCTAGCTCAGTGGCTACCAAGATTGTATTGCCTTGAAATTCTCCCCAATAAGAGAACAAATGTCAAACAGTTTAAAACCAACCAGAAAGAGCAAGTTGTAGACAATGAACGAAGGATTTAATTAAAAAAAAGAGGATTTTTATGTTCAAGCCAATTAAGCAAGGAGTCGGATGGCACGTCTAGGGGAAGAGGTCATTATATTAATTTCATTAACTTAATCTGTTTGGTCTGGTTTATTTCTCCTGACACGTTTACACGGTAGGCATAAATGTTTAACGTGAGTATCCAATGTTCTTTGTATCAATGTGGATGGTTGGCAATGGCAATCTAATTAAGTGAAGGCAAATATCATTTTTGTTACAAAAAAAAGAGAAGGGTTTATCTTAGTGATGTTTTTTGTATATCTTCTACTGCAGGCAGCCACTCTGCTTCTGCTCTACAGAAGACTTGGCAGACTGTTGATGGCTGGCACAGGGAGCAAAGAAAGGAGCTCCATTTTGTTGGAATCATCATTCTACTAAAAGATCTACAATCTTACACTAGATATTGATTGTTATTCAAAGAATAAAAAGACATTAGTAATCCGATAAACCTAACTCCTAAAATTTTCAAAGGTCCAACTCTAACCTAAGAAATCTTTTTCAATCTTGCAGGTCCAAAGAATAGCTACGACCAACAAGGAGACCAGACAATCCGGAGGCACAATCTTCATGGGCTCTGTGCAGAAGTCTGATTCCCTCAACAACAACAAGAATCAGCAACAAGAATTATCATGCCCTGAAGGATAAATACGTCGATAAGAATAAAATTATCTACAGTATTTTTTAGGACATACTGGACTTCTTCATTAAATGTGCAAAGTCATATTCTACCCAGAGTTCATTTCTAGGGCTGCTACACTTCTGGCAGAGTTGGAAAACTCCTTAAGCTGTGACATCTCCAATGACCATTTGTCTGGGGCTTGCTTCATAGCAAAAATTATTTTAACTCGGTTCCACAGAGAATTTATAGGTGAATTGAGTCAGCTCTTTGGGGAAAAAAATTAGTTGAGAGAAAAATGTTGGCTGCTTTTTTTTCCCCTAATGAAAATTATGCAGCAAAATGTGTATGCCAAGGAATCTGAGTTCTTGCAAAATCTTTTGCATAGGACGTTTGGATCTTGTCAAATCAAGTTTCATCCAATTTCCATTTTCTCTCTCTGGGTTGGAGGTGTCTATGAAAGTAGTAGTCAGACTATAAAAACATGACTACAAAGTGATTGGACAGGATGAAGTCGATTATTTCTCCGTTTTAACTGTAATATTCAAAGGGCTGTCAACAACCGTCCCCTCACTTATCGAGAGAGAGAGATGGTAACATTTATCTTAAAAAACATATTAGATAAGAGTTCAGAACTGTTATTAAATCTGAATAATGAAGATTTTGCTCCCTCCATGCCATTGGGCCGGAAGAGACTCCTTAGGACCATGTATGAATAAATTCATCGCATTTTGATATGATGAGTCTCAGGGAGAGTCCACGCAGTTTTTCTTTGAGATGCAAACAAGAAGCAAACAACTGATTTTTCGCCAAGTTAATTTAATTACAAAAGTTTTAGCTAAGAAAGCCATTAACGAACATTTAAACAAGCACAATGTGTCAAAATAAAGGTAAAAATAGATATTATACTAGTACTTCTACTATCATTGGTGCAAGTGTATCCGTGGTCAGCTAAGGACATGGGTGACAACCGTTAGAGAAACTTAGCTGAGCTCTCAGCTCTACAAGTGATCTGTCTTAGACAGTGAAATCATGAATGGCTAACAATGTCCCCATTAACTTGCCTCCCAACGAGGGCAGAGTTAGACACAAGATCGGTTTTTAATGTAAAGGAAAATCCAGCTCCCCAAAAGAGGAACTCTGGATTGGGACAGAAATAAAAATTGCATCAGTCTAGAAGAACCTCCTTTTCAGAGACCGAGACAGTGACAGAAAAGATTGAAGTGCAAAACCAGAACAGATACCACACCTTTCTCCCAGCCAAAAGGTCACAGAGTTGGTCATGGTTAACCATGTCTTGTGGCCTTGCTTGGGACCATCATGCATGGGCCGCCATAGTTCAGGACGTGGTGCAGGCTGGGGAAAAAGCTGGATCAACTCGACTAGGGTGAACACAGTTACAACAACTTTTATTATAAAATGACACTACTATTTTCAATTTTTACATTTTATCATATTTGGACATCTTCTAAAAATATAATTTTAATGAAAGCAACCGTGGAATTTCCACGAGTCCTGCTAGTCTGTTATTAATAAATTTAAAAAAAAAAAAATTTAAAAAATGGTCAACATCTGTTTACTTCGTGACCATTCAAATTTCGGAAGTGATTTTAAAGTCTTTAAACTGCATATTCATGTTAACACTTCTGTTCTCGTTAAATAACCGAAAATTAAGCAACCTTAAGCTTGGTCAGTACCAGATGAGTGACCATTCGGGAATACCAGGTGCTGTATGTGGGAGGACGGCGACAGCTCCTTGCAAAAACTAATGCTGTCAAAATCATCTCCTCTGATCAGGATATACATGTAACTGGGGATGCTTGTGAATTTAATATTTCTTAGAAATTTCCTTCTTCGGGGGAAGCTGGCTGAATTCACCCGTGGACAGGAAACTGTTGATTAAAACGTAATTTTTGACTTGAAGTTTAAAGGGAAAAGTCAAGTATTATAATCTATTTGTGCTACCAAATTAAAGGAAAACGTGAATTTTCGCACGCATTCCTGTCATATCAAAGAACCAATAAATGAGGTCTGAGATTCATTCTGAAGTTTCTCATGAATCAAACAAAATCTACCAGAGCCGCTATGGGATTCAATTTTTTTTTTTTTTGGGGGGGGGGGTATTATTGGTGTATGTGGCAATACCAGGCCCAGGTTTATTGTACCTGTAATGCTGTCAACAAGATAGCATTTATCTATCCCATATGTAGAAATAACAGTGCACTATCAGACACATACTATGTACTAGATATTTACAATAAAGAATGTCGATCAGTACCTGTTTAAATGGCCTATAACTTGGAAACAAAACATTTCCAGACTTATAGACACATATTGAACATAATCCCAAACTTATGCCATCGATTTTCCAAACACTCTGTATACAGCTAGTAATTCTACACCTTTGTATTCAAAGGTTATGCTAGCTACTTCTGACCACCTCCAGGAATGATTTTGGCAGTGTTCTGGAGGTCTCATTAAATTTATTTTGTGCCCTTATTATTCAAACTCCTCGGCTTAACATTTACAGGTAACATGAATTGGAACAAATACATAAAAGATATTGCAAAGTCTGCTGCAAAGAAGGTGAGATCCCTCCACCAAACTTCTCACCATAGTGGCCGATGACAGGAACACATCTACAAGCATTTGTGTACATGCCCTGGACAACATGGACAGCTCACTCCTCCACACCAAGGCTTCTCATTACCCACCAGAGCACTTTCCTAGGCGTGCGGTCAACTGCCTTTCCGAGATCAACGAAGACAAAGTAGAGAGGTTTATTAGATGCAATGTACTTTTCCTGCAGTTGCCGTGCAATGAAAACGTCATCCAAGGTGCTTCTGCCTGGCACAAAACCGAACTGTATCTCGTTGATGCTCACCATCCCACGTATGTGCGTGTCCAAGATATGCTCGAGCAGTTTCATTACCTGGTCAGTAAGCTTACAGCCACAATAGTTGCTGTGGTCGAGTGATTCACCCTTGCCCTTATAGAGGTTGAGAATGTAGCTCAGCTCCTAGTCCTAAGCGACAATGGAGTGGCCCAGACAGGATGCCACCTAACAGTTTCTTTGATAGTTTCCATGTGGTCAGCTAAGAGTGGCTGAGAAGACAAGCGGATGTGGTTGTTTCCGGTGACCAGTGGAGAGTGACTGAGAGGGAGGGGGGTCCGGACATCTGGGATTTCCGGTCAAAGGTGGATATATTGATGGAGCAGATGAGAGAGGATGGTAATCACAAATTGGAATCAGCGTTCGGCTTAGAAAAGATTGGGGGTAGACTCGAGTGAGGCGAGGTTGATGGCTGGAATCGAAATAGACAACCAAACCAGTTTGAAGATGCCATAAGATGAGATTCTGTATTTGAAAGACTGGAACTTTACTAAGATGTGGACGCTAACGGCAAGGACCTTGACCACACACACAACTGACTTATACCAACAATATGTCTGTGTTTGTATTTTTATTGTGTGAATCTGCATTGCTTTTGTATACAACTTGCAAACCAGTGCTTGTGTCCTCGGCGATCGTCAGTATGAGAGACGACATGGCCAGAACGCAAGATGAAGTCGAACAGAAAACCACCGCACAAACATTACTTACAGTCGTTAGTTGAAACTTTAATAAAAGTCTCCCATTCAGCTTCAAACTTGGCAATCCGAACATGTTTGGCTTCACCATAAGCAGTTTTTGCAACCTTAGCCTCGACTATGCTCCCTGTCCTCTTAAGCATATAGTAAGCCTTGAAACATGCCCATTTCTCCTTGATTGCATCTTCAACCCAATTATTTCACCACCAGGTCCCTGATCTCCACTGATGGTTTTTAGAGAGGCCACATACCTCGGTGGCCGCGTTCATAAGAAGGCCTTTCAATGCAGACAACATATCTTCCAAAGCATTCCCAGGGCTGTTTTCTGTAGCGGCAATAGTCACCTTGGCCTTGAAAATTTCATAGAACTGGCTAGCAGCAGCTTGGTTGTTCAGTTTCCAGGTGCCGATACGAGGTGTAAATCTGTGATTTTTTTCATTCTTGGTATGTGAACAAAGAAGTCACAAACCACAAGTAAAAAAAAAAAAAAAATGTTTCAACAGTAACAACATACTAAAATAAGAACACTTATTTTTAAAATGCTTCAGTCCGTGCATCTTGCAATGAAAATGCTATTTAAAACAGACTAACAGATAATAAAAAAAAGGGTATCAGAGATGTGAGAACGCCTCCATCATCATTATCATATTTGGTTTAAAGTCCATTTAACATGCTGTCCAGGCCTTTATTTATCCCGCTTTCTCTCAAATCCATTCTTATCACTTCCTCTAATGGTCTTCCCTGTCAATTGACCCTGTTAATTCAACTGTTCTACATTTTGCTAACCAAAGCACTCTCATCCATTCTTTCAATGTGACCAAACCAGCAAAGTCTCTTGTTCTGCACACAACTCCCAGTGATGTCCAGATTAATCTTCTGAAGTCATCAGATCTAAGCCTGTCTTTTAGACTCACATTACACATCCATCATATTCTCATATCATTTCTCTCCATGCAACGCATGTCCTCAACTATCAATGGTCAGGTTTCACTTCCATACAACATCATACTGCATACACATGCCTGATAGACTCTTCCCTTGGTCAGTAATGGTAACGCTCACAACCATTACTGTGCATCTGTGTCAATCTGGAGCAAACTTAAATTCTGTTAAACTTCCAATCTTTTGAAAAACGCTGTTAAATTTGAAAACGTGTATTCCTTTTCTAATATACAAAGTAAAGTCAGTTTCTTTGTCATCAATAGCTTTCTTACTACAAACTCAATATTTGATTCTAGTTTGTCAGTTCGGTACTTCTGCAGTTTATAGACCGTGCTGAAATAATAACATTATTTAGAAACCTGTTCTTAACATCGGCAGGGGGAGGGAGGACTTTGTTAACTATTCTGTACTTTCGCCTAACAATTTAATAAACAAAAGATACCATAAAAATTTAATTTAACATGAAAATCCTATCTAAAAAATAAACTGCAGAAATACTGTAAGTTATTTTGCTGGATTGTTGCAACATGTTGTTACGAATAATAAAATGTAACTTGATTTAATTCCTTCCAGAAAATACTTTGTGTCGGAATAATTTTCAAATAATCACCATCTTAAAAAAGGGCCTTAATTCTGTATTTGTCGACACAAGGTTACTTCCCTTTGTTTGGAACAAAAAAATTGGAGAAAAAAACGACATAGTTGAAAAACAAAAAACAACAACAAATAAACAAGTAAAAACACCGAGTAGGTAGAGCTAGTAAAAAAATTCAGTTAAAATAGAAAATATTTTTTAGCAAATAATTTGTTTTCAACAATTTATTTAATTATTAACAAATAATAAAATCAAACTGTTTTTATCATTGGAATGAAAAAAACATTTTCTTAATTTTGAAAATATTTTTTAACAATCAAATCAAATTTTTTTTATAATTGGAATATTTTAGTTTTGTTTTTTTAAATACTTTTAAATGGTTTAATTATTAACTAAATATAATTATATTACAAAGTAACAAACAATTTTCAACACATAATAAATTCAAACTGTTTTTTATAAATGACAAAAGTAAAAATTCTGCCAAAAGCTATGTAGCCTAAAATAATTGAGGATTTATTTTTGATTAACACCAGTTCGCAATTACTGATTTCAGATTTGGCGGTTATGATGAAATAGATAATTTCTATTTTACCAAACTTCATTAAAGTTTTACAATTCTGATTTTTTGGCGATAAAAAAATTAACAGATTTATTTGTTTACAGAGAGTAATATCCTAGTAAGGGTTCCATATAATAAATTGGAAATAGTTCCACAAGTCCCTAGCACTGGCACTATTTGTATTAATATCTATGTACTAATAGGAATGTCCAATCCTACAACAGAACATTTAAGAAGAGCACGAGACCAGATTTCAAAATTCTTCAAAACAACTTAGTAAAAGATGTGGCCCTATGTGCCGTAAAAGCTACTCAGGATCGTATCCTGAGTCTCCCACCATTGAATGTAGTCTGGCGCTATGATGACCGCATGCATTCTCTACTGCTTACTCTGTCAATCGTTCTATACTTATGTTATTCTTTTATTTATTTCGTAATTAATTTAACTCCATTAATCAATTAATATTTTACCAACAAACTCCTCATTGTGTCACAAAGAAATGGAGATTAATTAGTTAAGTTGAATAAAATATATTTTAATTAAAATTTTCATCATCTCCTTCCAAAACATCTTCAAAATATCAGTCCGCAAAACGTATCAAGAGAAAAGCCACACCTTTAGTCCACGAAAGATGTACAATACAACATAGCATACATTAAGGAAGATCTTACACTAGCTGGGATAGCCATCCTAGGACAGGTTCATAATAATGAGCTACATTTAATAAGTGTATAGAGAAATTAAATAAATTAACAACGTAATTCAAACAAATAAATTATGAACTTTCTATTTACTGAACATCAGAAGATATAGAGGATTTAAAAGTTTGTAAGATGGTGAAGTGAGTTCAGAAATACTTGTTAAGCTCCTGCTGATGTGTGGGTATGAACAGTTAAGTGTGTATTTTCTCCCACAAGTTGTTATGGTAGTGCTTATTTGACGTGGAGAGTGTGAATGATGTTCAAACTGCTATGTTTCGTATTTTGTTGCAGCGATTATTTGTTAATACAGGTCTGGATTCTTTGTTTATATACTGTGGGGATCGGCTCTCAGCTGGTTAGCGGCAAATCTTTAACAGTTTCTTTTATTGGTTCTGGTGGAGATATTTTAAACTCTTCTCATTGTCTGAAAAATATATATTTTCTTCTATTTATTTTGAACCGATTTTGTACAAAAATAGTGAACTCCATTTTTTTATGAATATTTTTCCAGTGTTTGCACAAGTACAAAAGAGTGCAAATCCCAAAATACATCAAAGCAACCCCAAAAATTGATATAGTAAAGAGTGTAAAAATAGGGATTATGCAACTGAAGTTATGGGCCTAAACACGTTAATTTTGTAGAGTTTAGTACCCATTAGGGTTTTATTATGATTGAAATTTACTTAATTACTTTGGAATAAAAAATTTTGTGTCTTTTCCTTATAGTTGAAATTTCATCACTGACCTTTTTTTAAAAAGTGCAGGAGGTCAGTCCCCCATACTTCAATGCAAATAAAAACATTGATTATGCAGTATTAGTTTATTCTAAACAAGCTCTCATCTTGCTGACTACGTGCAACAATTTCTTTAGGCATTAATATTTTTATAAATTACTATTAATATAAGCTTGCTATCATGCGCAAGCAAAGTATCACTATGCTGGCAACCACTGTAAATGCGAACTGGCTCATTTAACTCACTATTGCTGTATGCATGCAAACTCTATGAAGTCACACTAAAGATAATGTTTTAAGCTCTATTTATAAGTCCAAATAGGTCAGTTGGTAGAACCTCAGACTGAAGATCAAGGTTTCGGTTTCGATTTCTGGTCATGGCATCCGCTTTATTTGTTGGGAATTTATTATTTAGTATAATTGCAATATTCTCCATTTCTAAAAGTAGTTAAGATCTCTGATAATTCAATGTATTTATTACTTTAAAAAAAAAATTGTGATTGGCAGACAAAATCTCTGTTTATATAAGATAGCCGGTTTCCATTTTTATAACAGTTCGACTATTATGCTATCAGACAATGGGAAGAACTCCATTTGGATTCTCTATATCATGCTATGGGCAGGAATCTTCCAGTTTCTTCATGAATCACAAATCGTCCATTTTCTGGTAAGCTTATTATTTTCTGGTTTCTTACCTTCCCACCAGCATTTACTAACTATGCTTATTAATGACAAAAGAAAATCTAACTTACCTGTCTTCGATTAAAATAAAATAAGTTCTTACCTGAAAAAGAAAAAGAAAACAACATAATTTAAAGGAATATAAAACTGAATATATACAGGGTCAAAATAAAGATAATTATGGGCAATTTACCCCACCAAAACTATTTACAATATCAACACTTCTCCATAAGTGAATTTTTTGAGTCCCTTTGACTTCAGGGTTACCCTTTTTAAATTCAAAACATAATGTGCTTTAAAATGCACCTGGGATATTTTATTATTGCTCATATTATTAACATAAGTTCTTGAAAATGTCTAATGAAATAGCACAAAGTTCTCGAAAAAATGGAAATAAAAACATTTTAACATCAATTGGAAATTTTCTTTATTCTATGAGTAACTCAAGAAACAAGTGCTTATAAGAGCACACCTAAAGTCACTGAAAAAAAAAGACTAAATGAAGACAAATTGAGAAAGAATGGGAAAAAAATCGGGAAAAACGACAATATAATGTTTTTTTCTGGAAGGGATTCCCTCTTTTTTCACTGGTCATAGACTTCGCATTTCAACCTAACAAATCACATGATTAAAAATTAAATAAAAATTTAATAACCCCTTTTAAACAAACACATAAACATCCCTTAAAGATAAATAGAAACAATATATGTATCCTTTAATAATATTAATACACCTTAAATATACAATTAATAACAGACGACCACATGGACACATAATACCCAACTGCACGGAAATAAAACCTGTTACAAAGAATCTGATTGGTTAACTAGCTAGTCGTGTGTATAAAAACACCCGGCAAAAATAACTCCATGCATTTTAGCCTGAAGATTTCCCCAGGGATGAAACGTGGGAGCCTCTGTGTAGCTTAATTGCCATAAATATATTTTCATAGCTTACTATATATATATATATATATGTAGTATGGTAAGTCAATGAAAATTGATTAGACCTGCAAATGGAAGCAAATCGATATCTTCAGTTGTTCAAAACAAGGAGCAGTTTAGTTAATAAAAAACATTTATTTTTCTTCTCTTTCATTCCTTAAACCAGGCTTTTCAAAGATTAAAATCTTATCATCAGAGGAAAAATTATGATTGATAAGTTGACAGGATAGGACTGTCAAAGTTCTAAATTTGAAAGAGTTTTTTTTTTTAATTTTCAAGTTCAAACGGGTATGAGAATCACCAATAATGAAATCCAAAAAAGCGTGGGGCTCAGAAATATTGGTAAATCCAGAGGAATCTGTATAAAAATCCAATGACATATATATATATATATATATATATATATATATATATTATTTTGGTACACAAAAATTAGTACAACATTCGTACCGTCGGTTTCAAGCACAGAAGGACTTAGGCATCCGGCTCTCTTCAGCTCCTGTTGTCATCTGTTTTGGAAATGTGAAGTCACGTGTCACTCTCGTTTGAACGCGTTATTTGCTTAGAATGTTCTGTATGTTTGTTTAAATTTAGTGTAAGGAAGGTTAAAAAAAGGGTAGGGGTGAAAAGTAACTATATTACAAAGAAGTTTGTTATATATATATATATATATATATATATATTAGAAGCATCACAACCGTACCGCCGAACTTCCGTTCTAACAGGAGTTCCAAACCAGATTGGTGTAGTCCGGAAAATGCCATCTGTATATTTTTGGTCAACAAATAAGAAAAGCAAAATGATTTCTGTATTAGGAAGTTTAAAATTTTACTTTTTTTTAACTGGAATGTTATTTTTTATTTACATATTTTAGAACGAAAATAGTGAAACTTAAAATTTAAAAAAAATTTTTTTTTTTTACTAATAAACTTTTTTTTTTAGAAATGAAATAACTTCTGGTATTAAACTTTTAATCTAATCATATCCAGCATATTAATTCTGCTAATCTAGTCAACAGATATGAATAAAATCGTTGACAACGTTATTACAGCGGCTGACCTATGTTTTATTAACATAACCTTGAAAGAATTAATCGTCGAAACGACTGATAATTTGAATAACATAAAATGGTTGGCATGACACGGACTAATTAGCAATAACTTAATGAGCCAGAAATGTCCCCCCCCCCCGTCCATGGCGTATGAACCTACAAAGCAAAAAAAAAAGAAAAAAGAGCATTAACAGCTACTTATGGGTTTGCCCAAAATGTAAGAAAACGAAAAGTTTACAGGTGGGCTCTTTTTTTGAGGGTGCCCATTTAGCGACAAACAAAGTCCTGCAAGTCATATATTATTGGTGCTTACAAGAGCCGCAAGTACATGTTGCCAAAGAGACTGGTGTATGCAAGCAAGATTTGCAGGATTGGTATAGTTTCATGCGCAAAATTTGCGTCATGTATTTGATCGACAATCCTATTCAGATGGGTGGACCTGGTAGGACTGTTGAAATCAACGAAAGCAAATTTATGAATCATAAATATAACCACAGTAGATTTAGAGAAGTCCGATGGGTTCTTGGTCTGGTCGAGCGAGAAACAAATGTGACAATGATGGTGCCAGTCAAAAAGAGAGATGCAGAGACTCTTTTGCCTATAATTGGGCGCTATGTTCACCCAGGTACACACATTGTAACGGATGGCTGGTGAGCCTATAATGTCCTACCGAATCATTTTGTGGTCAACCACAAATACAACTTTGTGGATCCGGACGACCCTACAATCCACACAAACCGTGTGGAAGGAAGCTGAAGTCAATGCAAGTAATGAGAAGGACTAGCCCGGAAAAATTCCAGGATCACCTCCAGGAATTTCTTTGACGCTGCCGAATGAAAACAAATTTCTTCGGCAATATACTGTATTGGATATGCTATTATGATAAAGTTTAATTTATTTTATTTTATTTCAATTTAAACAGAAGTATTACAAAATTTTTTCACTATTAGTATTTTTGGATAAAAAAAATAAACTTACCTCAACAAACATTTAAAGTATTTTTGGAAAAACACATATTTTCGTTATAAAATATTCATGTAAAAGGGAAAGACATAACAATTCTAAGAAAAAATGTTTATTATATTTTCACTATTATTATTTTTGAACAAAAAAATTACTTTCCAAAAAAAAACATTTCACATATTTTTGGAAAGACACATATTTTCATTATTAGTAAAAAAAATAAAAATTTCAAGTTTTTTGGACAAAAAACGTTCACTATTTTCGTTTTAAAATATGTATGTAAATAAAAAAAATAACATTCCAGTTAAAAAAAAAGTAAAATTCTAAGTTACTAATTACAGAAATTATTTTGCTCTTATTTGCTGACAAAAAATATACAGATGGCATTTTCCGGACTACACCGGTCTGGTTTGGAACTCATTTTAGAACGGAAGTTCGGCGGCACGGTTGTGATGCTTCTAATATATACATACACACATATATATATATATATATATATATATATACACATACTTGACTGGATGTCTTGTACCCTTAAACCTGTTTGGAAAGGAACCCCATAGTCTAAATATACATAGTGTAATAGAAACATTTGTTTAAGTAAACACTTTATCTGATTCACTCTTGACAAATGGACAAAACACGGATAACACAAACAAAAATGTCAGCCGTTAACATCTAATCGTAAAAAGATTAAAAACCTTCTAAGTTTAAAGCTAAACTAAGCAGGATACCTTAAGACTTGAGATAATAAAAATAAATCTTTCCAATTAAACTATCTTCCCTTCTCTTCATAATTAAATACAAATAACCTTTAAAATTGATTAATTAATTTAGGGTATGATTCTAGCCAGAGTTGTGATCCCAAACATTTTTACAATGGAAGATTCAGATGTTGCGCCCTCTCATGACCCCAATGTGTGTGTTTTTTTTGTTTTTTTTTTATTAATTTGACCAAATAAAGAGAGATCTTGAAGGAACCATATTAAATGGGGATTAAGATATACTACCCCTTACCCAAGATATATTTTTAGATATCCATGCTGTATCAGTCGGTTGGTCATGCTTCAGTTTGAAATAGCATTGAGACGATAGAAATGAACACTTACCAATTTCAAAGTGCCCACAAAATAAGCTTATCGAGTGGCCATTTGCAAGTGGGGAAAAATGCATGTTCAGAGCTATGGATTTTTGTAGGTGTTGATAATTTGCATGCATAGGCATTGACTCGTTTCAAAAGACGAGATACGATGACAATGAAAGAGAGAGAAAAAACGAGGTGGCTGTGAACAGACAAGAAGGTGATTCGTGCAGTTGGAAGAGCGTTCTGATAGTTTTCTTAGTGCTGTTTCGGTGTTGTCTGAATTCCTCCAGAGTTTTAGACCATCATTTTCACCTTATTGTGTCACAAGGGACTTTTCAGTTTCTAACTGGAGAATCGAAATGACACAGGTGTAAGGGCTCTAATTGTTGTACAGTTTACAAAAAAAATCTTGCTTGAATGAAGCAACATTTATATAATAAAGTATTTACTTATGGACTAGCAACTGATCAGAAAACAGAGAATAGACTTGTCCATCTAAGCATAATGAAACATTCGAGTCTGCTTATATACCAACTTACCAGCTTCTGATCTATTTAGTTCTGGCTCAACTGGTCAGACAGCTAACTACTAAATTCAATAGTTACAAGCATTTTAATCACAAACACTCAGATAGAATGAACATATAATTCTAGATATATCCAAACATTTCTATACAAAACATAAGTTTGAAATAGCATGTTCATTGGTCTGTAATGTTTAACATTGAAATTGTATTTTTGCCTGTTTGTTACACTTAATTTTGAAATGTAATTTTCATAACACACAGATTGAATGGACGCATTGTAAGAATATACGGTTTTTGTTTTTATGGGGAAGGGTCAAGTGCTGTAAGTTCCCCCCCAATCCTCCCCGAAAATTAAAAAAATCTGACCAATTGCAGGGAAGCCATATAAAATGGATATCTATACAAACGGTTTGGAAAATCAATGGCATAACATTGGGATTATATTCTATATGAATAAAGGAGCTTGTGGGAGTTGCTTTTGTAATATCACTCCATTACTAGTCTAATATCTTAAGGACGAATCGGTTACGTTGGTATGGTCGTATGAAGCATTCATCCTCCTGGACAAACTGTGGCAATAGCATGGAAGTCTTAAATTGCAGGAAGATTCACCAGCCAGAATGGAATTTTGAGACAGTTGACTCACTGAATAGATTCGTTATTTTTTATGGTACCTTAATGGAATTTTAACATAATATGAGGAAGACAATGGAGATGTTTGCAAAAAAGAACAAAAATAAAAAAAGAATTTATGAAAAATAACATCTTTTAAATGGTTTCCATTTTCAGTTTCACCAAATCGTGCCCTTTCCAAAACATTATCCATGACGGATTGCAGGATCACTCGATTACGATTTAATTCCAAACTCCATCCTGATGTTCTCCTTCAATTCCTATAGAGTTTTAAGTTTGTTGATATAAACTTTAATTGAGATACCCTCCACAAGAAAAAGTCAGGGCTAGTGAAGTCTAGAGAACGTGAAGGCCAGTTGACATTGCCAACTTTTTCATTTTTCTTTGTTATATTATGTTAAAATTCCATTAATGTACCATAAAAAATAATGAATCTATTCAAGTTAAAAATCCCTCAGTGACTTCTTGGCCACCCTGTATGTAAATTTTATAGATTAGACTTTGATCCGGTTAGAATTTCAAGTAACAATATATAATATACAAGAATTAGAAACTTTCAATTGCTTTCCTTAAACGAAGGTAAAAGATAGAAATAAAATATTTTGTGTGACTCTTAACTATATCATATGCCAGCTTGCATGAATTGCCCAAGTTCGTTGTTCGAAAATCAACCCTCATATACCTCCTAAGTTTCTCTTTTACACTGTTGGGATTATATGTAGCTCAGTTTGAGAACTCATGTTCCAGGGCCTGCACATAAACAACAAAACATGAGAAGTAAAACAACTTCCTAGATAAAAAAAGGGGCCCTAGTACTTGGGTACTTTTATAACACAGTTCACTGGAAAACATGATGAGAAGAATGTCTAATTTATTTATTTCCTTTTTAATGGATGAGTAACTAAGGGAGATAAGCGTGCCTGGCAGGGGAGGAGTTGTGTGACAGCAAAAATGAAGGGGCAGATGCTCGCAGTTTCTAATTGGTATAACAGAAATAGCACACTTCTGGGAGGAAAAGAAAGGGGAAGGACTATTGAAGGGTATGGGTTTATGGGTACAAGAAGATGGCAGAAAAGTTATAATTGATAGGGAGGAGGGGGTCAGACTGATTCCCAAATGAGAAAGAGAAAGGGGGGGATAGTTTCTGAAAACAAACATCACAAGAACAGCTGTGGATAAAAATAATAATTTAAAAAAAAATGCTTCAGCCTTGTGGGCAGTTCATCTGTAGTTGAGTAACTAACTGCAGGGTTCCATTTTTACTTGGTCCAGGAGCAGAGAGGAATTCAAGTTTCTAGGGGACAGGGTTTACAGATCAGAGAAAAACTGGCATCACTATGGCTTAGCATGTGATTTGAGGCTTGAACGTGTTTCATTCAACTGGAAATTTAAATGGACAGAGATTTGCAACTGGATTTTCCAGAGAAAAATACACACACACATATAATATATATATATATATATATATATATATATAAAAGGATTCAATGAATTAGAACATTACAATTGTTCCAAGAATTAGAACATCAAGTCTAGTATAGCGTACGGTCGTTTCCAAAACATTCTGGAAATACTTTATTTTATTTTATAAATTAACAAAGCTACTCTAAAACGTCTCTTCATCAGCGCCTTTAGCACCACGTCTTACAGAAATTCAAAGAAAAAATAACAAGCTCGTCGTATTCGAAATAACCATATATATATATATATATATATATATATGGTGGCTGTCTATTCGATTTCGAATTTTACCACTTTTGGAATATCGACGTGATATTAGCATAAAAGCTCCTAGTGAGAGGCGCGGATATGACTCTTCAGGCCTGCCAAACTTTTACAGAGCTTACCACAGAAGTAGCAAGTGTTGTGATGATCTGAGAGGATGCCATAAATGAAGCCACCTCTTGTCCGTGCTTGATTTTAAAAAACATGCACTCGTTAGTGCTTCAACAAACCTGCACGTGACATAGTTACCAAATTGCAAGCTTGGTATCTTAAGTGTTCCATATTTCCTCCATGTGCTGGAGGTGTCCCGTTCTGTCTCTTCCTCACTGCTCTCTTGTGCTGCTGGTGTTTCATCCTATTCTCTTCAAAAAGCTTGCTGCCTTCAAAAATCGCATTCCTCTACCTTGACCTATCTATAGCCACCCCCTCCCATCATCCAACATCAATTCCAAAGCACTTCAAATCATCTTTGAAACAATCTTTGAATCACTTATGAGGTTTGTGTGGTGGGCGAGTATTCCTAGTTCGTTCCCCATAAATCACCTGGTTGGGCAGTCTGTCATCAGTAAGACGAATAAGATAACCAGCCCAATGAAGTCTGCGTTTACTTATACAAGACTCGATGCTTAGAACAGCAGCTCATTCCAATACTTCGGTGTCAGAAGTAAAACTATCCAAACGGATGTTAAGCAAATTCCTAAGGCAATTCTGCTGGAAACGCTCTAGCAGGCAAATATGAGCTCTGTAAGTGGTCCATGTCGCACAAGCATATAACAAAGTTGATACCACACAGGCCTCATACACAGAGATTTTAGTTACCAGCCTGATATCATGTAGTGCCCACACCCACTTTTCCAAATGACCAAAAGACACACCAGCCTGTTTAATACGTCTACTTATCTCAGCATCCAACAACCCATTCCTTGAAATAACATTACCCAGATACATAAAACGATACACTACAGTATGTGGCCTTCAACAAATATATCTGGTTCCTGATACGGATTGCCCAAGTTTATTGTGAGACCCATGCTTCTACACGCCCATGCAAAGCGATCCATGATATCCTGCATATCATTCTGTGAGTGAGCTACAAGATCCACATCATCTGCATAGAGCAGATCTCGAACAACAGTGGAGAATGTCCTTGACAAAGTCTTAAAACGCTGTAAGTTATACAGCCAATCCGATGTGCAATTGAAGATATACACCTTTGTCACAATTAGTGAAAGCCAACGACAGTTACAGCAAAATCGATGGAAAACAAAGTAGGTGCAAGTATATCACCCTGCTTAACACCATCGTCAACTGCAACGGGTTCAGAGACAACCATTGCAGTTGATATATGCTTTTATGTTGTCGTGCAGCTCACAAAGGTGTCTAACAAAGTTAGGAGGACATCCCAACTTAACCGATACCTTCCACGGCGCATCTTGATTAACTGTAGCAAACAATTTCGTCAGATGAACAAAGACCTGACATAGGTCTAGACGATGTTCAATAAACTTTTCCTGCATTTGACGTGCCGTACAGATTATATCAGTGGTACCCGTATTTCTTCTAAAGCCACACTGACTCTCAGGAAGCATAAAAGGACAGATGTAGGCATTCGGGCTATTCAACAGGATTCTGGTAAATACCTTTCCCATCCAATTCAATAGAGAGATGCCTCCATAATTGCTGCGTTCATCTTTCCTCCCTTTGCTCTTGCACAAAGAGACCATAATGGAGTCACGCCAATTTTGGTAAACATGTCCATCAAACCAGATGTTGTCAATCAACTCTTTAATTTGAACTGCCTTCCACCGAAGGACTAATACATGTATACCATCTCCACCAGGTGCTCCGCATTTCAACTGCCATTTAGCCTCCTCCACTTTCTTGAGGGAAAGAACAGAATTCATTTCGGCAATCATAACCCTCTGACGTAAGCTATCTATCATATCAGTACTGACTATCGACGGATTAATGAACAGATCAGTATAATGCTCTGTCCATCTATCAAGTAGCTTGCTTGGATCCCTAATCAACTCTGTGCCGTCCTTGGATTTTAATGGGTTAGACTAGAATGTCTAGGACTATAGATTGTCTTCATCAGGTCATACATTGTTTTACTGTCCTTAACATCAGTGATATGCTAATTACAAGCCTTCTATTGCCACCATTCATACTTCATCCGTTTAAGTTCTCTCTGCAACTCTAATTTAATAGCTAAGTATGACTGTTCCGCAGACTTTAGATCCTGAGGTGAGAAGCCGCTATCAATCCACCTTTAATGAAGTTCATGCTTTTTCTGTACAAGTTGAGCGATGTGAGCATTATTGTCATCAAACCAGTCTTGATGCTTTCTCTTCGTTAGTCCAAGAACATCTGACTTTTCATAAACACACTTCTTAAAACACTCCCACCTACCATCAAAAGATATCTCCTCAAGTTTATTCTGTAGGCCTAGAGCAGTTTTCTCATCCTTCAACTTTGCAACGTTTATTCTACGAGGACACTTGATGTTGCTGAATCGTCTCTTCGGCCTAATTATGAACCTCATGTCAGCACAGACCAGACGATGATCTGCCCAGCACTCGGCAGTCCTTTTGACTAACCTTACAGACGTCCTGTAGATCGCATCTACGGGTGATGACGTAATCGATCTGCTTGGATCGTGGATGCATCCATGTGTTCCTATATTTTGGTTTCTGATGGAAACGCGTGTTAGTTATCACTAAATCCAGTTCCGAACACATTTGCAGTAAATGCAACCCACTCTTATTCATACTTCCAACTCCATAATGTCTGAGTGGATGCCACGTTTGATATTCCCTATCCACTATTGCATTGAAATCCCCCAGCAAAACAATTTTATCCTGACTGCTTCACGAGAGGATAACTCTTAAGATCCTCATAAAAGGATCCTGGGGCTGTCCAATGTAGGAGCATAAACAGAAATAAGAGTTGCATATCGCTGACCAGATAGAGGAAAATATAAGGTCATAATGCGCTCATTTAGACCACAAAGAAGATTCTCGAGTTTAGAAACAACCCATTTCTTAAGAGGAAATCCTACGACATGGTCGTGTCGTTCGCTTTCCGGTTTCCCGATCAAGTAAAATATATATTCAGAGCCCTCCTCTACATGATTACCCTTCTCCAACAATCTCGTCTCTGACGAGGCTGCAATATCAATGTTGAAACGTAACAGTTCTTGTCCAACAAGTGCTGTTCGTCTCTCTAGCCGGTCAGAACCATAACGATCAAGTAAGGTTCTGACGTTCCAACAAGCGATTTTCAAATTACATTTCATATTACTCATTACATTCATCTCGCTAAGCTAGACGCATTGTTGGTATCTACATATGGATTACATATGCCAAAAGTGCCAGCACAGCAACAGGATTATAGTGATCAATGATTGTGCAACACGACGACCACTCTTTGAGTATCGGTGACTATGAAACCGGGTGACAAACAAACAGCCCGATGACCAGTAGTTACTTAAACCACAGGTGTAAGATCGGAGTTTTCCTTCTCCTAAATGCCTGCCTTAACAAAGGCTAAAGAGGACACATCTCCTAGTAGTATTGCCATATACCTATGGCTGTAACTGAAGATGCTGGGCACCAGAGTATGATCCACATGCCGGTGGATCATGAATGCCTCAGCTGACAGGTCTGGAACTGTCTGTCAGGGTTGCCTCACCCTTAGCCTTTCTGGCAAAACCTTAGCCTACAAGACAGTGGGATCCAGTTTTACAGCACTGAGCACTAGGTTGGCAACTAAGTTCCCGCCGTTTTTTAATTATTTTTATTATTTTGGAATTTATTGTGTTTTCAAATTTTGGAATCCATTTTTTTTTTTTGAGAATTCTCTTTTGGAATAATTTTGTAATCTATTTTTTTTTTCTTTTCAAGTTAATTTGACTTAATTTCAGATCATATTAAAAAAAATAACATTTTCAACACCTTTTTGCCTTTTTTGTTTGTTTTTTGATTTTTACCAATGGTGTGTTGAAAATCTTATTGAACGTTGGGGAGAAGTTGTAACCAATTTGGGAGAAAACATTAATGATTAATTAGTGGTTATTTTTTGTTAAACCTTTTACATTTAAATTTATAAAACGGTGGGAACTTCGTTGCTAACCAAATATATTTTTATATTTTTGGAATCTTTGCAAATAGAACAAGTTTCCAGATCAGATTAAGGATAGTAATAGTATAGAACATTTTAAAATGAAATTGGATGAATTCAAAATTAATGATGAAAAGGAATAAAGAGAGCATTTTTGGAAACTATTAGATGAAATAATTAACAGAATTTGATATTGTTAACATTGGAATTTATTTCCAACAGTATATTATGTATGACGCTAATGATTGTGTGTGTAATATCATTAAATAAATGGAGTTGGGAGTAAACAAAGAAAACCACAAAGTGAAAAATGAAACTCGTGCAGGATTCAAACTTGTGCCCTTATTTTATTATACTAGCATGGCTATCCGGTGTTGTCCAGGGGTATGGACAACAAAATAGTAGAGTTAAAAAGTATGTGTAACATTTTTTTTTTTAAACTTCTGTCTCTCTACTCATACAAAGATGTGTGTCAAAAAGAAAAGCAGTGTAATACTTGGTATATATTTATTGTATTTAATATTGTGTAAATGTTTTTAAGGCTTAAATTGAGAAGATATTTAAAAATAAAAGACAAACAAATAAAAAAAAAAACATACAAAAAAGGGAGAAATTATTATTTTTAAATGTCATGAAAAAAGAAGAAACCCCATTAGAGATAGAAAGAGAAAGAAGGTATAAATTAGATAACAGGCGAAGTGATGGGAAGGATGAAAAACCGCCCGGATGGGGTTAGCCACAATAAATCGAGACCAGCTGGCCTAAAGAATGAACCTCTTCAGATGTACAGCTGGTAAGATTCTTGGCGCAAATTTTGACGTTTGTATATATCTTATTCCTATCTTCTTTTGGAGAAGAGTAAATTCCAGAGTTTCATCTACAGCCAATAATGGTTCATCCTACTAAAAGGGAAAAATGTTTGAATTAAGTTTAATCTAAGCAACTGGTTGTGTTTAGAGCAGTTGATTGGTGACCTCACAGCCAAGAGGTTCAATTACATGTCAAACAAAAGAGGCTTTTAAACCATTGGGCTTATCAGAAGAAAAACAGATTTTTAGACCAAAGATCCATGACACACATACAAGATGGATACAGACTGCAGCAAAAGGCAATATGCTGTGGTGCTTATGTTCATTAGGGCAGGTCGATTTTGGAATCGTGATGATGCGATGCCAATGATAGTTGGGGTTTGGCATGGTAAATAACGATACAAAATATTTTTTCCCAAATCGTTACCGTTAAGTGAGGAAACGACTTTAAAGGTTGGAAATTAGCGTTTTCGCATGTGTTTTCGGTGATCAGTGAAGTATTTCCCGCCGTAAAAACATTCCATACCGTTGGAGAAATAAACATGTGTAAATATCATTTAATAAAGATTTTGTCAACTAAATTATTTACATTATTCTCAATAAATCAAATAAAAATAAATAAGGATCATAAATAATAAAAAATATTCAGTTGTAAAGGCAAAATTGAGATTAAATATACAGTGTTTAGTAAACACAGTATTTTACTATTTACGTAAGTGACCGTCGATAAAAGATTGCTTCATTTTTTGTCTCTCGTGGAATTCAGGATTTGTGATTTTTCAGTAGAAAACAAATTAGACTAATTTTAATTATCAATAAAACACCATTAAACCGAAAAATGCCTCCATTTTAATGATGAAATAAAATAAATATAATGTTTTTATTAATAGTGACGCTGGAACTTTCTTTTGGGGGTATTATTTAAATTTTCACCGTTTTAAATGTCTGCTTTGTTATTGTATATCGAATGTATGAAATATTGACCACTGTTAGATTTTAATTGTAAAAATAATTAGTAATTTTGTATTTTTATGTAAGAAACTTAATTATTTGACATAGAAAGAAAGAAAGCTTGTTTAATCTACATAATTTTATATTTTAAGTGTATCTGGCGTTTCAAACGCGTTTGTTTTTCTCCGTCGAAGAAAGATTTCCATTTTTAGGTAAGTAATTTATTTTCGTTCTATTTTTTTTTTCGTGTTTCAAATTAAATTTTATCAATGAAGTTTGTATTAAAATACCATAATGTTTCAGTTTTGTATTAGAAAAAACTAATTTTTGGTGCATTTAAAGTTATTACCCATCATTTATTTTTCTATTTTACGGACCATTTTTTTCTGTGTAAAATTACTAATTATGTCGCTAGAGTAATCCGTTTTTTTTTTTAACGCAATATTTTAGATTTTAGAGTATTTTTATTTTTAGTGTAGTTGTCATGAATTGTGTGATCATTTTACATTAAATGTATTTGGGAAAGTGATCCCCCACTCTAAAATCTAAATTATTGGGTAAAAAAATAAGGATTTTATCATAACTCAAACAGTATTGAGTCTGTTTAAATAGTCCTGTCATTTTAAGCCACACTTTTAGATGCAGGCTAACCCGAACTCCAACAGACTATCACTAAAGCTAACCAAAACTCCTTACCATAATTGTCAGCCATTTTTTAAAATATGAAACTAGAAGATTTAAATCAAACTGTTTTAGACTTATCTATTTATTTTCTTTTTTTTTCAGATAAAAATGTCTGTAAAAGGACGTTTTGTTTTAACCTGCAGTAAGAGTTCCAAAAGATTTGCTGGTCCACCTTGTCCGTTGGATAAAACGGAACCCCCAACTTTACGACAAGTTATCCAGTTTAGTTATTCCTTGAAAATACCTATCCCCACTTTTCAAATAATGATATTTCCAAATTGATCGCAAAGGAAATAATCAATATTTGGCAAGCAGTGAACCCACAATTGCCTTTGTTAAGGGAATATTATATAGGGCAGAGGGTGAATGTATTTTGCTTCAAGAGGGCCAAACTGATTAACAGGAAAACTCTTACTGCACCCAAAGTGAAAATAATTAAGGAACAGCTGGATACATTATTTGATATTTCTTCATGTTGCTGCAAACTGCCTGTCTTAAGATGTGATGACTTTGCTGTAAAGTGCAATACAGAAAATTGCCAAACAAGGAATATCGTCTGCACTTGTCCTCCTAACAAGAAGGTAATATTAATTCTATGGTTGTTTGAATTTTTTAAATTGAACTAATTTATGTCCCAATTTTCAATATTGAAATTAATTGGAAAATATGAATTAACTTCTGATAATCTTTCTTTTTCTAGTAAATAATATTGTGATATTTTCCTTAATATTTGTCATGTATGCTAGATATGTTATTAAACACATAAACATTTTGACATTTCAGGTTCCCATTGAAGAGAGAGAATATTTAAAAGATCAGAGAGAGAAAACAGGACCAAAAGGCAGTTTCCAACTGTGACCTATTGACAAAAATGCTGTCAAAAAATACAAAAAAGATTCAGCTGAAGCAGATAGATTAGACAGGCAAATTGAAAGACAGCAACAAGATTCTTCACATGTTGCTTCCTCTACATCAGAAATCTTTTCACAGACATCTTCCAGTGAAGAAACAACCGATGACAGTTTTGAGTCAGGGAGACAGTCCAAGGGACCTTACAGTCTTTTAAAAGTCCCGAGATATTCTATGGAACTGATTAGAGGTGATATATCTTCTAACCTTGGGGCTTGCCTTGTTAATGCCTTTCTATTAGACTTACAACACATGGGCCTTCTTCATTCAACCATTGATTTAAAAGACATTATAGATAAATCAAAAATAGATAGAGAAAAGGCAAGAGTGAAAGTAACCAGCCATCAAAAACATGTCCAGGAATATGAACATCTTATATGCATTGGAGTTGATTGCAGAGTTGATAAGGACACTTTGTATTACAAGGAAGTTACAGGGGAAAATGGTGAAAAAATGATTAAGAAAAGCAAGGGACCAGAGCGCCACTTAACATTTACCAGAGAGATAGGAACTGCAAGTAAATATCTCGCTCATAGAGTGATACCCAACATTGGTGCAACTGGTGTTCTTCTAGCAGAGGATGTTGCTGCTGTTCTAGAAGAGTACAACAGTGTAAATACTATTAAGGCAATTCTGGTGGACAATACCAGTACAAACACTGGTTGTGAAACCGGGATGGTTACAGCTTTGGAGAAAAAACTTAAAAGAAAGTTACATACCATTGGCTGTTCACTTCATCAAAATGAACTGCCATTTAGAGCCATCTTTAAATTAATTGATGGAACTACAAGAAGCCCTACCACTTTCACTGGTCCTTTAGGGAAACTTTGTGGAACTAATTACCAGGATTTGCCCCAGGTAGCATTTCATAGTATTAGTGGTCCTCTGTATAATTTATATCTTACTGCAGAGGTAATGAATGATTTAAGTGGTGACCAGCGGCAAGAAGCAAGGCACAAGCACATTATAACCAAAACATTGTGTCACCAAATAAGACCTTCATTTACTTCGAAGGGAAACTACAGGGAACAATTTAGTTCTATTATAACATAATTTGGTAAACTTACAGTATTGTCCTCACAACAAAAATTACATAAGCTAAAACAAAAATAACTTCAATGCAAAACAAATTTAAATAAATATATCGAATCGCATACTTTAAAAAGCGAAATTAACGGTATCAAAACTAATTATTATTTATCGTAGTTAGAAAAGAGTCAGCAGTTAAAACAAGAACATGGCGCAACATTTCGTGACAGTCTCAATCCAATATGGTAGTATTTTCACAATCGTTTACACTTCAGGTGAAAGACAAAAATGTATAAAATTAAATTCGGTTTTCACATGCTTAAACTATGCAGGTTTGTAGAGAATTTCATTCTGATGCGTTTTTATATAAGGTAAGCGTTGTTTTATTTTTTTATTTAGAAGTTATGGCCTGAGGACTACACTGCAAGCTTACCCATAATTTTATATGGTGCAGTAGGTTTTAGCACATTGTTCAATGAACAATTCAAATTTAAAACATTTGTTCCTATAATCTGTTTCCAGTAGTATTATTGTATAATACACTTTTATTTATATATTTTTAAAAGTAATTATGACCAAAAATGTAAAAGTGATTAGCCGTTTTTGTAATTATGTACAATTTCTACAGTTCTCATTTATTGAATACAGTTAAAAAATGACATATTTTACTAGTGGTGATTCATACTTAGAATTCTGGTTTGAATATATTTTCTATTCATTGTATCTAACAAAAAATATCAATTTTATCTGGATTTATTAGTGAAATAGTAAAATTTTGAAGTCAATTTGTCAGCAAAATCCTGCGGAAATTAGGTATTTCTGAACATTTTCGTACCCGATCTTTAAAACTAAATGCTCAGTTAAGTTTTAAAGTTAGGAATCTAATTTTTGATATCAGTTCTCACAACACCAAACCCCAGCTTTCGCCACCACAGCAGCGTTGATTTTCTAAAAAAAGTGGGAAATCGACCTGCCCTAATGTTCATTGCTTCTGTGTCCTTAAAAACAGGCTATGTGAAAGGTAATCTTTTGCCATCAGGGTTGCATAGTAGAAGGGAGAGAGAAAGCGAAAGAGAAGGAAGAGATGGAGAGTGAGAGAGACAGAAGAGATGGTGAGAGAGAGAAGAAGAGGATGGGGAGAGAGAGAAGGGGAAGATGGTGAGAGAGAGAGAATGAGAAGAAGAAGATGGTGAGAGAGAGAGAATGAGAAGAAGAAGATGGTGAGAGAGAGAGAATGAGAAGAAGAAGATGATGGTGAGAGAGAAGGAGAAGATGGGGAGAGAGTGAGAGAAGGAGAAGATGGGGAGAGAGTGAGAGAAGGAGAAGATGGGGAGAGAGAGAGAGAAGGAGAAGATGGGGAGAGAGAGAGAGAAGGAGAAGATGGGGAGAGAGAGAGAGAAGGAGAAGATGGGGAGAGAGAGAGAGAAGGAGAAGATGGGGAGAGAGAGAGAGAAGGAGAAGATGGGGAGAGAGAGAGAGAAGGAGAAGATGGGGAGAGAGAGAGAGAAGGAGAAGATGGGGAGAGAGAGAGAGAGAAGGAGAAGATGGGGGGAGAGAGAGAGAAGGAGAAGATGGGGAGAGAGAGAGAGAAGGAGAAGATGGGGAGAGAGAGAGAGAAGGAGAAGATGGGGAGAGAGAGAGAAGGAGAAGATGGGGAGAGAGAGAGAGAAGGAGAAGATGGGGAGAGAGAGAGAGAGAAGGAGAAGATGGGGAGAGAGAGAGAAGGAGAAGATGGGGAGAGAGAGAGAGAAGGAGAAGATGGGGAGAGAGAGAGAGAAGGAGAAGATGGGGAGAGAGAGAGAGAGAAGGAGAAGATGGGGAGGGAGAGAGAGAAGGAGAAGATGGGGAGGGAGAGAGAGAAGGAGAAGATGGGGAGGGAGAGAGAGAAGGAGAAGATGGGGAGAGAGAGAGAGAAGGAGAAGATGGGGAGGGAGAGAGAGAAGGAGAAGATGGGGAGGGAGAGAGAGAAGGAGAAGATGGGGAGGGAGAGAGAGAAGGAGAAGATGGGGAGGGAGAGAGAGAAGGAGAAGATGGGGAAGGAGAGAGAGAAGGAGAAGATGGGGAGAGAGAGAGAGAAGGAGAAGATGGGGAGGGAGAGAGAGAAGGAGAAGATGGGGAGGGAGAGAGAGAAGGAGAAGATGGGGAGGGAGAGAGAGAAGGAGAAGATGGGGAGGGAGAGAGAGAAGGAGAAGATGGGGAGGGAGAGAGAGAAGGAGAAGATGGGGAGGGAGAGAGAGAAGGAGAAGATGGGGAGGGAGAGAGAGAAGGAGAAGATGGGGAGGGAGAGAGAGAAGGAGAAGATGGGGAGGGAGAGAGAGAAGGAGAAGATGGGGAGGGAGAGAGAGAAGGAGAAGATGGGGAGGGAGAGAGAGAAGGAGAAGATGGGGAGGGGGAGGGAGAGAGAGAAGGAGAAGATGGGGAGGGAGAGAGAGAAGGAGAAGATGGGGAGGGAGAGAGAGAAGGAGAAGATGGGGAGGGAGAGAGAGAAGGAGAAGATGGGGAGGGAGAGAGAGAAGGAGAAGATGGGGAGGGAGAGAGAGAAGGAGGAGATGGGGAGGGAGAGAGAAAGGAGGAGATGGGGAGGGAGAAAGAAAGGGGGAGATAGGGAGAAAGAAAGGGGGAGATAGGGAGAAAGAAAGGGGGAGATAGGGAGAAAGAAAGGGGGAGATAGGGAGAAAGAAAGGGGGAGATAGGGAGAAAGAAAGGGGGAGATAGGGAGAAAGAAAGGGGGAGATAGGGAGAAAGAAAGGGGGAGATAGGGAGAAAGAAAGGGGGAGATAGGGAGAAAGAAAGGGGGAGATAGGGAGAAAGAAAGGGGGAGATAGGGAGAAAGAAAGGGGGAGATAGGGAGAAAGAAAGGGGGAGATAGGGAGAAAGAAAGGGGGAGATAGGGAGAAAGAAAGGGGGAGATAGGGAGAAAGAAAGGGGGAGATAGGGAGAAAGAAAGGGGGAGATAGGGAGAAAGAAAGGGGGAGATAGGGAGAAAGAAAGGGGGAGATAGGGAGAAAGAAAGGGGGAGATAGGGAGAAAGAAAGGGGGAGATAGGGAGAAAGAAAGGGGGAGATAGGGAGAAAGAAAGGGGGAGATAGGGAGAAAGAAAGGGGGAGATAGGGAGAAAGAAAGGGGGAGATAGGGAGAAAGAAAGGGGGAGATAGGGAGAAAGAAAGGGGGAGATAGGGAGAAAGAAAGGGGGAGATAGGGAGAAAGAAAGGGGGAGATAGGGAGAAAGAAAGGGGGAGATAGGGAGAAAGAAAGGGGGAGAAAGGGAGACAGAAAGGGAAAGGGAGACAGAAAGGGAAAGGGAGACAGAAAGGGAAAGGGAGACAGAAAGGGAAAGGGAGAAAGAAATGGAAAGAGAGAAGGAAAGGAAAAGGGAGAAGGAAAGGAAAACGGAGAAAGAAAGGAAAACGGAGAAAGAAATGGAAAGGGATAAAGAAAGGAAAAGGGAGAAGGAAAGGAAAAGGGAGAAGGAAAGGAAAAGGGAGGAGGAAAGGAAAAGTGAGGGGGAAAGGAAAAGGGAGGAGGAAAGGAAAAGGGAGAAGGAAAGGAAAAGGGAGAAGGAAAGGGAAAGGGAGAAAGAAAGGGAAAGGGAGAAAGAAAGGGAAAGGGAGAAAGAAAGGGAAAGGGAGAAAGAAAGGGAAAGGGAGAAAGAAAGGGAAAGGGAGAAAGAAAGGGAAAGGGAGAAAGAAAGGGAAAGGGAGAAAGAAAGGGAAAGGGGGAGAGAGAGATAGAAAGGGGGAGAGAGAGATAGAAAGGGGGAGAGAGAGATAGAAAGGGGGAGAGAGAGATAGAAAGGGGGAGAGAGAGATAGAAAGGGGGAGAGAGAGATAGAAAGGGGGAGAGAGAGATAGAAAGGGGGAGAGAGAGATAGAAAGGGGGAGAGAGAGATAGAAAGGGGGAGAGAGAGATAGAAAGGGGGAGAGAGATAGAAAGGGGGAGAGAGATAGAAAGGGGGAGAGAGAGATAGAAAGGGGGAGAGAGAGATAGAAAGGGGGAGAGAGAGAGAGAAAGGGGGAGAGAGAGATAGAAAGAGAGAGAGAGAGATAGAAAGGGAGAGAGAGAGATAGAAAGGGGAGAGAGATAGAAAGGGGAGAGAGAGATAGAAAGGGAGAGAGAGATAGAAAGGTGAGAGAGATAGAAAGGGGAGAGAGAAAGAAAAGGGAGAGAGAAAGAAAAGGGAGAGAGAGAAAGAAAAGGGAGAGAGAGAAAGAAAAGGGAGAGAGAGAAAGAAAAGGGTGAGAGAGAAAGAAAAGGGTGAGAGAGAAAGAAAAGGGAGAGAGAGAAAGAAAAGGGAGAGAGAGAAAGAAAAGGGAGAGAGAGAAAGAAAAGGGAGAGAGAGAAAGAAAAGGGAGAGAGAGAAAGAAAAGGGAGAGAGAGAAAGAAAAGGGAGAGAGAGAAAGATAGAAAGGGGAGAGAGAGAAAGATAGAAAGGGGAGAGAGAGAGAAAGATAGAAAGGGGAGAGAGAGAAAGATAGAAAGGGGAGAGAGAGAAAGATAGAAAGGGGAGAGAGAGAAAGATAGAAAGGGGAGAGAGAGAAAGATAGAAAGGGGAGAGAGAGAAAGATAGAAAGGGGAGAGAGAGAAAGATAGAAAGGGGAGAGAGAGAAAGATAGAAAGGGGAGAGAGAGAAAGATAGAAAGGGGAGAGAGAGAAAGATAGAAAGGGGAGATAGAGAAAGATAGAAAGGGGAGATAGAGAAAGATAGAAAGGGGAGATAGAGAAAGATAGAAAGGGGAGAGAGAGAAAGATAGAAAGGGGAGAGAGAGAAAGATAGAAAGGGGAGAGAGAGAAAGATAGAAAGGGGGAGAGAAAGGGGAGAGAGAGAAAGATAGAAAGGGGGAGAGAAAGGGGGAGAGAAAAAAGAAGTTCATTTTTTTTTGTTTAAAGAAATTGTAAAAACTTCTTTGAATTCGAAACCGTGCACCATCACCGAATCCTGAAAAATCAATTTACTCCATTTGTTCTGGTTCCGTTTTCAAAGAAAGAAAAAAAAATTATACTCGAGTTGCACCCTCCCACAAACAAAACAGTTAAAAAATTTCAAAAGTGAGAGAATACTTTCAAAACTTTCAAAATAAGCTAAAAAGTGCAAAATTTATCAAAAATCGACTTCTTATTGATTATATTTAATTTTTTTCTTTTTTTTGATCGATTTTGTAAGATTTAACATTAGAATTTAGTTTTTATATAAAAAAATAAACTTTTGCAAATTTTAAGGAAAATTGTTTTTGTGACTCCATTTTCAGAAGGTTTTAGAAAGTAATTTTTGCCTACTTTTCTGTTTATATAAAGTTAGGTATGTGCATGTTTATATATCTGTATGTACAGGATTCATTCCTAAACTAATTAAACAATCATTATGAATTTTGAACACAGCTGCTTGGCGTTAGGGGTCATAATGTGGGTGATATTTAGTTTAATTTAGTTTCATGCAAAAGAAGCAAAGAGGAGATGGAAGCCCTTTGTGAAATTCAGATACCTTTGATTTTTGTGAAATATTGAAAATAGGTATTAGACATCAATTAATAAATATTCCCCACATTTCAGTTTCTTTGGAGCATTTTCAAGTGTTTAAGGAGCATAATATGGGCACACCCTCCCATTTGAAAATTAAAATATTTCAGATTTGCATTAAATTTGATACATTCTCATTAGACACCAGTTAAACAAGATTTCCATAATTTCAATTTCTTCTTAAGCCTTAAATTTTAGGCACTTTCTAGAATGAAAATCATGCAATGAAGTTTAATCAAAATTAGAATAAGGATTCTAGACCTAAGGTTTAGTATCATTACATCTTGATTTTAATCCTTGTAAGTGGACATGAAAGTGGTGCAAAACTTCTTTTTGGATAATTAATTTTGCCCTTCTGGGACGAGTATTCTTCTAGATCTTCTCTCGATATACAAAATTCTATAACTGTGTGCGTTTGTGTGTTCCCTATAGAAAGAAAGGTCAGAGAATCTACATAAAATCTAAAAGTGTATCCTTATGTGAAATTTACAGGGGAAGACAAACGAAGTAGTACTGAATCTCTAAATGTACCCCTAAGGGAGCTATGAGGACATAACCCCCTTAAAACTTCAAAATATCTTTCTTTTTTTATGTATAAAATTCTTCGGGGAAGACAAATCTCTGTGTTACTTTTTATGTGCCGAATATCTATGCGCCCCCCCCACCTCTAAGTGACCCATGGGGACAGAGCCCTCTTAAAACTTCAAATACGTATATCCGATTTTAATGTAATTCAAACCATATGTATAAGATCATAATTCTGAATTTTTCAACATTTCAGCCTCTGACTATATTAGAGAGCGAAACGTGAAGGGGGATCAGTAAAACCAAATATGGTAACATGGTGTTATGAGCATAGTGAAAAAGTACATAGTAGTGATCCTCATTTAATCCCGAGCAACGTTGGATCTTCCCCTATTATATATATATATATATATATATATATCAATCAATTGAAATAAACAAAATAGGACATATTTATATCAGTTCCAGGAATTCAACATCAAAAAATTGTTTGACGTACGATCGTTTCTAAGATGAACGGATTTATTTATTTATTAAAATCCTATTTGTTACTTCTTCAGCACCTATTAATTATCACAATTTGGAGTTGAACAAAAAATACCAACATTGTTATCCTCAAGTATATAGTCATTATAAAAAGAAACGATACATAAAAAGATCCAAATAGAAACATAATATTATAATAATAATACATAAAAGATAATAAAAAATAATAAAGTTATAAGTAATAGACCTCAAAATAAGTATTTAAAAATAATTAAATAATAATATTAATAGTTAATAATTATTAAATAATAATAATGCTAATAAGACAAAAAATATAAATATATATATACATATATAAATCAGAAAACAAAATTATAAACCTGTGATAGTAATAAATGTATAAATAGAGAATAAAGAATAGAGAAAAATAATATTAAAAATAAAAGGTATATATAGGAAAATTGAGAAAAATTTTTTTAGAAAAAAGTTAAAATAAACATATATAAATGAATTTAAAGTGAAAAGACAACATTATCCTGGTAATGTTAATCAAACATAATTTGAACAAATACAAGTGGGAATATTAGATTCAAATTACATATAACCATATACACATATATACATATATTAAAAATTTGTAAACATGGTAGTGTCATTTACAAATATACAGTAATACAGTGTTTCAACCCAAATGTAAGAAGTAATAGTAATAATAACAATGATAGAGTTGAACTGAATAATAGGGATAGGCCATCTGAAATTATCTCTCCGACTAGTGAGACTGCATACATAAGCTTCACAGCGGGCTTGTTAAAAGATAGAATTTCAAGACATTCATATACCTTTAGAAATAAACCCCTCTCCAAATTTATATCTTTAGCTACACATGTTTGGCATCTTAAAAATAATAACATTCAGTTTAACCTTAAATGGTAGTTAATTAGAAAGATTGGACAGATACTGTAGACTATGTAGGGACGAGACCTTACTCATTATTAAATGCAATGGCCTTTGTTGAATAAAAAGGATGAGATTTTGACCAGTTGTATGCATAAAAACTGGTACAAATATAACCATGTTCAAGTACTTTAGCCCCTAGATATGCCCTCCCACTTTTCTAGACAATCATTGAACTTTTACACACTATTGATGCATTGTGATCCTTGTACATTGCCCTTTGCTAAATAATTTGCCCATTCTTCTTTCTTCTTTACATTCCCTAAAACAGGGGCGGGCAACCTTTTCAGAGTGACGGCCAGATGAGACTTTTGGAAGGAGATCGCGAGCCGGAGTGAAAAACGAAATCTCAGAATTACTATATTTTGTTTACATGAATAAATTGTACAAAAATTGCATTGAACACTCTACAAATCTGATATTTTTTCTCAAGAGACTTCTGTATGTGATGTTATAAAAGGCGCCGACGAAGAGCCATTTTGGAATCATAAAAAATAATGATGGGGGAAGTAGCAAGTTGATCCAGCATTCGTTTTGACACACCTCACATAAGTTCTCTGATTCATGCCCGTTCCTCGTCTCTCGTTTCCTCTTTGCCTCTCTCTTTCTCTTTTTCTATTTTTATCTCTTAATAGTTAAAGAAAAATGAAATATACATGCATCATCGTTCGCTGATATTTATACATTTTTAACCCACTGTAAATCTTAATTGAAACCTACTTTTACGTCTATGTCATAAAATGATATGAGTTTTACTGGAAGGTCCGCGGGCCGGATTGCAATAATAAAGCCTAGCAAGGTGGAGGGCCGGACGCTAAGCCTTTGCAGGCCGGATGTGGCCCGCCCCTGCCCTAAACATATATTACTATTATAAAATGTCCGGTCTACTATGCCTACTAGCAATATAAAGATATGATCTACATATATAATGTAGTCATTTATACTTTTGACACTGAAATTGATGCATTAATATTGTCTTGCACCATATTTTCTTAACCCCTCATTGGGTACATACTTACTTTTGAGATTGTCATCTGGATTAAATGTATAGTTTAGTTTAGTGATGGGACGATTCCAATATTTTTACCGATTCTCATACAATTACGAATTCTGTTCTAAATTCCTGATTCTGATACAATTACCGATTCTGATTCCTAATTCTAAAATCAACTAATCATCTAAAAAGTAGAATTTTAGGAGGGGGGGGGGTTTAGCATACAGTCCTCATCTACTTTTAAATGTAGATATGATTTTCTTTTTAATTTGATAAACTTCGTAATGTTTTCCATTTATGTATTGTATTCAAGATTTTGATAAACTCATCGTGAGATTTTCATCTATATTTTTCACTTGTGCCATTTTTACCTGGCCATTTTTTCTAGTGGCATTTTTACTTAAATTCGTTATTATGATCTATAAAGTTTAGTTTTACTGGTATTTTAAAAACAATAAATATTTATCATTTTATCATTAGCACTAGCAATAGAAGATTAAGTTTTAAACATCAACAAAAACAATTCTGATACTCCAAAAAGTTCTGATTTTTTCGATTCCTGATTCTGATTAACCTCCAACACAAGTTTAGATGCCCTTGGTTGTAAACAATGATTGGGATTTTTCTATTTTACCCCTTAGGATGTCTTCAGATTGTACACCATTATTCTATCTCGATAAATTTTTAAATTGTTTAGAATACCCATTAATTTTATTGAATCTCAATTTTGAATTTCCTCTACCTCCCTTTTATTGGAATTTCTGGCTTTTTCTAAATTTTTTTCTATGGATACATATTCACACTATTTACGCCCCCTCTCGACTATTTATTTAACACTATTCATATGTGTAATTTGTCTTCTTTATTTAGTTTTACTTTTATTATTTTGTAATACCCTCATTTTAATTCTACTCCTAATTTTAAGTTAACTCCTATCAATATTCTATTGATACCTTGTTATTATCTGGCAAGTTTTATTTGCATACAAATAATATTTTCTGCAATTAAGATATTATAAAGTCTCATATTCGAGCATTTAGTAGTATCCTTTTGAAACTCACATTCATCTGTGATTCTGACCTCTTAATAATATCTAGTTTTACTCAATATACTTATCTATATTTCTTCTGAATAAAATGGCTCACATGCCTCTTCAATATCTTTAGTAAGCTTAATTCTTTACTATTTCAAGTTGTTGCCCTTAAGAAACAGTGTCCTATTTTGACTTTGGTTGGAGTTTTCTATTTTAGACTAATATTTCGACTATAACATTAGATACACTACTTAGAGATTGGGTCCAACATCGTATGTGTTAAATGACCGTATATGCAGTTTTTAAAAAAAATTCGTTTCCATTAAAAATGGCTGGAATTAGCGATCGGTTGATGATTTAAAATGCTAACTATTTTTGACTTCTGGAATTATTTCTGCCTAAAGGTCTTATGAAATAATTTCCTTGTTTATGAACTATAAATTTTTCGAATTGATTCTGTTAAGGCCTATAAGATAGTAAAGCTACCTCTCCCCTCCCTTTTTTCGATAAGGGCATTTAAGATAAGTTCCTTTCATTATATTAGGTTTGTGGAATCGTTGTTTGATTAAGAAATTAGTGCCTAAATATTTTTTTTTGTGTGCTACCGTTATTGTTATTTTTATGTGTTTTTAATGTTATTTTGCATATTATATATATATATATATATATATATATATATATATATATATATATATATATATAAATGAGAAAATGCTGCCTAAATACACACAATTCAAATTGCATGACCCCGCAGCACAAAACGACGCTACTCTTGGAACTTTAGAGTCAATTTAATTAAAAGACAAGTTACCATCGCCCAAGAATTGATTCGGAAACATACTGTTGAACTCCATGAACTCCATGAACTTGAAAGCAAGCTGAAGGACCTCATATCCAATGACAAATACACGGAACTCCAACGACTTGCAGATATCATTACCAATTATGAACACTCTTACCGGGTAATTATACAAAAAAATTAAATGCGCTATACAAGGGATCCATTATACTACCCAACCACATGCAACATTACATTAATTTATCTGACCACGAACTTACAAAACCCCAAAAGGAATTACTAAATCTTGGACCTAACTGCCATCTTTTTAATCGATTCAACCATCAAAACAAAAAAGCAGAAATAGAATTACTATATGAAAACATAACTAAACTAGAAACAGAAAATAAAATTACATCACATCCTGGCTTACGTGATCTCCTAAAAGCGGAAGCTATAAAAAATCGATATGATAAAAAACAATCCAATTCATTATTAAATCCCAATCTAAAAAGAGCCGCTACTGAACTCTGCAATCATCCAAATATCATTATTAAAAAAGCCGACAAAACAAACATATTTGTCGTGCTTAATAAATCAGACTATTACACTAAACTTCAAACAATACTTGATGACTGCACTAAATTCAAAAGAAATAACAACAATCTTACAAACATACTAAAGACACAAGTTAACAGACTTATCACTGCCAACAATGCACAAATTGATAATTATCAACTTCCCAAAATAATTGGTGATTACAAAGCAGGATATTTATACGCAACGGTTAAGATACATAAACCTAATCCCCCTCTCCGACCTATCATACACCAAATTACTCCTCCTATATATTCCTTAACAAAGACCTTAAATTAACTCATCAGCCCGTATCTACCTAGCAAATATAGTGTTAAGTCCACACAAGAACTATTACAAATTTACAAAGCAAACAACCGGATAATAAAATCATTGCCTCCCTAGATATAGAAAGCCTATTCACCAATGTACCTGTGAAGGAAACAATAGACATAATCATAAATAATATATACAATAACACGTCTCTCCCTCCACTTAAAATTAATTAAAAAAATACTAAAAAAGCTACTATTAATCTGCACCACCGAAGTACCTTTTTATAACATCAAGGGAAACATTTACACTCAAATTGACGGAGTTTCAATGGGGTTGGTTCTTGGTCAGATTCTTCACATTATAAAACCCTCTATTTACGTAAGCTATGTCGACGATATTCTTGTTCTAGCTGATAACAATGAACAAAAACACAAACTTCAAGACCTTTTCCAAAAAACTCTGTTCTCAAATTCACCATAGAACTGAATGTAAATAACAAAATCCCATTCCTAGATGTTCTTATTGACGCCTCTAATAAATCGTTTAACACTTCCACTTATAAAACAACGACCAGCTTAAATTCTAGTCTTTTAAATTTCAAGAGCGAGTGTCCCTATCACTACAAAATAGCTATTGTTAAAAATCTATTAAACCGTGCTAAATTAATCTCTACTAACAAAATACTATTCATTGAATTAAAAAATATAAAACAAGTACTTATTAACAATTAATTCCCTAATTATATCGTTGATGAACAAATAAAATTAATGATTCGAAACTTAAAAAACACCAGTACAAATAATAATATTCAACATTACAACTCAAACAATATTGACATATACTATTGTAATCAAATGCAACCAAACTTTAGATTAGAAGAAAAAGTCATGAAAAATATTATACACATATACATATCCCCAATTGACAGTAACAATAACATTAGACTCATTATTTACTATAAGAAATTTAAAACCCAAAATCTGTAGTAAAAAACAATTCCTCCCCAACTAAAAACCCACTAGAAAGAACTAATATTATTTATAAGTTTAAATGCCCTTTGAGAGAATGTAACTACCATAATAATAATAAAGCTAATAGCTACATTGGTTTTACAAGCACTACCCTATCCCACCGCCTCACCATGCATCTTGTAAACTCTACCTCAATTTACCAACATCTACAAAAACATAACTGCCCTCGCTCTGATTTAAGACAAATTCTAGTTAATATCACTAAAATTATACATTCCGAAACCAATTTAAAAAAATTAAAAATACTCGAAGCTATCTACATAAAAACACAACTTAAAATTAACAACATCACATATGAAACCAGTGGTAACATTTTAAAATGCTTAACGCAATGCAATTTTGTTCTGTGATGCCATCCAGCGTTGCTGAATTTAAAATCGCCAACAACTTTCTGGAGCAATGTGGAAAACGTTCTATCCGCGTTTCCGCACCGTCCTTTTAAAATTCTCTTCTTTCTCCAGCCTTTTTGTTCATTTGCTTTTGACACCTAACGAAGAATCGAAAACGTATGTGAAACATTTAATTTTTTCATTTTAATACAATAAAGATCAGAAAAATTGAAAAAAAATAAAAAAGGTATAATTAAACAGACGAATTCTGTTAAGCAGAAGGCCGGAGGTTACAGCGGCTGAAACGTTGTGAGGATAACACTCAAGATGAGAATAGTAGTCTGAATAATTAAAATTATATATGCTTATTATTCTCTATTTATAGAGAATAATAAGCCTGTAACAGTAATAAGATAACAAATCATAAGTCTGTAACAGTAATAAGATAACAAATCATAAGCCTGTAACAGTAATAAGATAACAAATCATAAGCCTGTAACAGTAATAAGATAACAAATCATAAGCCTGTAACAGTAATAAGATAACAAATCATAAGCCTGTAACAGTAATAAGATAACAAATCATAAGCCTGTAACAGTAATAAGATAACAAATCATAAGCCTGTAACAGTAATAAGATAACAAATCATAAGTCTGTAACAGTAATAAGATAACAAATCATAAGTCTGTAACAGTAATAAGATAACAAATCATAAGCCTGTAACAGTAATAAGATAACAAATCATAAGCCTGTAACAGTAATAAGATAACAAATCATAAGCCTGTAACAGTAATAAGATAACAAATCATAAGCCTGTAACAGTAATAAGATAACAAATCATAAGCCTGTAACAGTAATAAGATAACAAATCATAAGCCTGTAACAGTAATAAGATAACAAATCATAAGCCTGTAACAGTAATAAGATAACAAATCATAAGCCTGTAACAGTAATAAGATAACAAATCATAAGCCTGTAACAGTAATAAGATAACAAATCATAAGCCTGTAACAGTAATAAGATAACAAATCATAAGCCTGTAACAGTAATAAGATAACAAATCATAAGCCTGTAACAGTAATAAGATAACAAATCATAAGCCTGTAACAGTAATAAGATAACAAATCATAAGTCTGTAACAGTAATAAGATAACAAATCATAAGTCTGTAACAGTAATAAGATAACAAATCATAAGCCTGTAACAGTAATAAGATAACAAATCATAAGCCTGTAACAGTAATAAGATAACAAATCATAAGTCTGTAACAGTAATAAGATAACAAATCATAAGCCTGTAACAGTAATAAGATAACAAATCATAAGCCTGTAACAGTAATAAGATAACAAATCATAAGTCTCTAACAGTAATAAGATAACAAATCATAAGTCTCTAACAGTAATAAGATAACAAATCATAAGCCTGTAACAGTAATAAGATAACAAATCATAAGCCTGTAACAGTAATAAGATAACAAATCATAAGCCTGTAACAGTAATAAGATAATCATAAGCCTGTAACAGTAATAAGATAACAAATCATAAGCCTGTAACAGTAATAAGATAACAAATCATAAGCCTGTAATAGTAATAAGATAACAAATCATAAGCCTGTAACAGTAATAAGATAACAAATCATAAGCCTGTAACAGTAATAAGATAACAAATCATAAGTCTGTAACAGTAATAATATAACAAATCATAAGCCTGTAACAGTAATAAGATGAATTCTTATTACCGTTACAGGCTTATGATTTTTTTTCTTATATATTTTTTTGTCCTAATTATTAGCATTATTATTATTATTTAATAATTATATACTATTATTATTATTCCATATTATTATTTTATGTTATTATTTTTAAATACTTATTTTGATGTTTATTCCTCATAATTTATTATTTCTTTATTATCTTTTATTTATTATTATATCATGTTTCCGTTTGTATACGTATGTATATTTCTATGTATGTTTTTGTTATAATGACTATGTGCATGGGGCTAAAAATGTTTGTGTTTTTTGTTCAACTCCAAATTGTTAAGTTAATTAATCGGTGATTAAGAAGAGACAAATGGAATTTTAATAAATAAATAAATTCGTTTATCTTAGAAACGATCGTACGCGAAACATATAGTTGATATTGAATTCCTGGAACTGATATAAATAATATGTCATAATTTTGTTTATTTCAATTGACTATATAATAGTTGTGTTTTACAGAAAAGTTCAAACAGTAAGCCGAGTTGATACCTGCAGTATTTCTGAGTATATGTTACTATGAGCTTGACTTAACCTTAAGGTGCGTGTAAGCTTTCTCTTTTTTATACTACCTATGTCTTAACATTTGACTTATTTATTCACATTGACACACACATTATATATATATATATATATATATATATATATATATATATATTGTTGAATATAAGAGACAACTTATGTCTGGATATCCTTTGGTAGATCCTTTCAGTAGTCCGAATCAGAATCTTAGTTTCAGAGGGGCATTGGCCGATGAATTTGCCATATTGAACTATTGAAAGGATATCCAGACATAAGTTGTCTCTTATATTCAACAATACTTGCCTGCAAGAGAAGATGCTGCCTATATATATATATATATATATATATATATATATATATGGGGTAAGGTACACGATATTCATGAAAATGAAGTGTCGTGATGGACAAAATGTGTGAAAAGATGACAGACGGAAAACAAGTCAAAGTACAGGAGAAAAACAAAAACAAGAGATTTTTTGACCGGTTTCGTTCGTGGAGAACGTCTTCAGAAAAACGTTTTTGTTTTTCTCCTGCACTTTGACTTGTTTTCCGTCTGTCATCTTTTCACACACACACACACACACATATATAATTTTTGTTGTTTCGGAAAATAAATTTCTAGCCAAGAATAAATTCAAAAACATTATTTATTACGATTCCGTCTGCTTACAATCGTTTCAGAAAATTAATGGTCCAACTGTATTTGAAAACAAGATGACAAAGCAAAAAGAAAAGTAAAGCAGTTCATGATACTCAAATCAGCTCCTCAATCAATTTTTAAGTTTCATCAGAGCCGGTTATAGTGAAAGGATCATTCAGTAAGCACTATTTGTTCTTGGCCAGAAATTGAGTTTTATCTGAAACAACAAAAATTGATTATTAATGTTTTTTTCTTTGTGAAAATATAGTTTATTAAAATTATAGGTTAATTGTTAATCCCCACATTATCAAATATTGTGGGTACAACTATTGAATTATCAAGAATCATTGTATCAATATGGCCCCCTTCTTTGGTTGAGGTTTGGTAAGTGAAATCACCAACTGCTACCAGCTTATAGTGCATTGTTCTTTGTATAAACAAATGGGTCCACGGCAATTGACAGTTTATATGCTTACACTCAGCAGGTGCCAAATGATAGTTAAGTGGTTAGGAACATCGACTTGTCTAGACCATTGAGTTTCGATCCCAGCTGGAGGCTTTTGCTTATCAAGCCACACTGAAGAGCTGTGATACAGAGAAACTGTCTGTGGATTTTTAATTTTTATTTGTTGTTACATTTTTAAACATACACAGTAAAAAAAATAATTGTGAGGTAGACAACTATTATATTGTTTAATTAAAATCATGAGTTATCTCCCTTGCTGATTTTTATTTTTAGGAGATTATTTAAAAGTGTTTCATATTACTAGTCGTCTGAGCCTAAGTAGCAAAATATGTTATTATATTGTCAATAACATGGTACAACAATAACAAATGAACATTGGCTAGTCAGAAGCAAACTGACTTTGAAAATCCGATACGATAACTTTATATGTTAGCTAAGATACACATATGCAAGCATACAATTTTAGGGTTAGAGGAGTGAATGCAATGCTTCCAACCAAATAAGTTGACCGTTGCCGAGTTGAGTCATAAGTGGCATTTATGAATTTGGCTAATGAGCTGAACCAGTGGAGACAGGAGGGAAGTGATAGAAATGTAGCAAAGTACGACATGGTGACACTTCATTAGTCTACACCAGGGGCGGGCAACCTCCGGCCCGCGGGCCATATCCGGCCCACGAAGGCTTAGCGTCCGGCCCGCCAACCTGCTATGCTTTATTATTGCAATCCGGCCCGCTGACCTCCCAGTAAAACTCATATAATTTTGTGACAGACGTAAAAGTAGGTTTCAATTAAGATTTACAGTGGGATGAAAATGTATGAATATCAGCGAGCGATGATGCATGTATATTTCATTTTTCTTTAACTATTAAGAGAGAAAAAGAGAAAGAGAGAGGCAAAGAGGAAACGTGAGACGAGGAAAGGGCATGAAATATAGAACCTATGTGAGGTGTGTAAAAACGAATGCTGGATAAACTTGCTACTTCCCCGTCATTATTTTTTATGATTCCACAAAGAGCACATGCACGTTTGTTTAATTTAAACAAACGTGCATGTGCTCTTTTGGTAAGCTTTTATTGCAAAAATAATTTTATCAGATTTTTGAATTATGACACAAAATAAAATACAACTAAGAAATTAGACAACATAAAGTTGAACTTGTGGTTCTTGTGCAATAAACATTTTTTTTTCATTTTTTTAATAAATGAACTACAATTTTGATAATATTGATTAAACAAGTACTGCTTTTCTGTTCATAAAGATTAAGAAGAAATAAAGATATAATAAAAATGAAAATAATCTATTATATATAGGAAAGTTGTAATTCTGTCTATTTGTGCTTGTGCGACTAAAAATTAGGTACTATACAAGATACATTTACACATCTTACATAATCAAATTCAGTATGACCTCGATTTGGTTATGGTAAACAAAAATATGTAGCAGTAGTAGTCACTATTGCAAAACAGCAGCAGCAGCCACCGTTAACGATGTTTGAAATATCTGCTCCACTTATAAGCTTGGCGCTGATTGGAGCAAACATGTAATTCCAATTGGATTTAATCAATCGGAAAGAATTTCTTACGCAAGCAGAGCAATGATTCCCGAAGGTTATTCAAGGGAGTGTATCGGTATGGTTCACTCTCCTTAGCCGCTAGAAGGCACAAGTGCTTAACTCACCCACGTTGCTCAGTTCGAACACCAAACCACTCTCTTAGCACGCACACAAACCCCGCTCTTAACCATGAGCTATCGGTATCAAAAAGAAGACTTCATTACCCAAGATGGTGGCCTGTCTGCAGGTGGACTTACTCGCAATATAATTTCAATAAACAATAATGATATGAACTCTGCTAGCCTTACAGACTACTTCTCTTTTACTACTTACATAGATACAAACTTTTAAGAACATTCTCCTATTATTGAATCTCAAACGGTTTTCCCTGTTCAGACTCATAACTTATCCTCTATGACTAACATCTATTATTTAACGAAGATGGACAATAAAGTTGATATAAAATGTTATAATGGGACTTCGTCTTTAATTCTACAAATACTGTAATATTCATAGACTTAGGGTCACCAGGTAACAAATTAGTGTATGGTAGGGTGAGGGTAAAAATTACTTTTTTTTCATTCTTATCGGTAGTTGTTTTAGAAGCATCACTGAAACTATGTCAAGCAATCAGTCAGGTTTCATTTTTATATTATATTAAACGAGTTGAGAGAGGGAAAGAGAGGGGGAGAGAGTCAGTCGAAGAAAGAGGTTGGTTAAAAAAGTAACGTGACTGAGGATGTGTAGAAAAAGAAGTTTTTTTAAAAATGTTTTTTTTTTTAACTCTTCTATTTTGTTATTCATACCTCCGGGCAACGCCGGATAGTCCTGCTAGTACTGACTAAATAAAGGAAATAAACTATTTCTCTTACTGGGCGTTAAAGAATGTATGACTTTTTAAACTTCTCAAAGCATGTATACATTTTTGTCAATATGACTCATTCAATTTTTTACCATAAAAGTAAAAATGTATTTAACATTCTTTGCTAGATTACTTGTCTTCATCCAGAGTCGCCATAGGTTTCTTTTTCTTTCTGTGATATTAAAACAGATGTAAGTAATGGCATAAGATAGATATTGTTCCGTAATTACTTTTGAATTGTTTCGAATAATTCTGAGACATACTTAAGTGTCATATTTTGACACATCACCTTTTGAAATTCCAATATTTCCGATTTACATGAGATCACTAAATCATTTTTAATCAAAAATTTATTCATTTTACATAGAATATTTTATTTAGGTCAAATTCTTGACTGTTTTGATTTTTTTCTTCTTTTTTCTTTCTTTAATATTAAGGCTGTTGTAAATGTTGTGAGAGAACAAGAGTGTTGGTGTGTGTGTGTGTTCACATACATTACTATTCTGCTCCCCCCCCCCAACTCATTTTCCAGAAAAAGCTTCACCTGAAATAAGCGTCCTCATGAGATACAGAGAACAAATAAAAAATGCTCCTATCCCCTTTATATTAATTAAAAATGGCCACAACCTGGCTTTTTTTTTCAAAACTTTAATCATGAAAAAAAAAACAGTTCGGATTAATCTTATTTTAAAAGTATGAAGAGAAGAAGTTAATAAAACTGAAAAAGATTTAATTAGTGCTGATCTTGAAGAGACACTAGAAAAATATACGATGTCATAATTGCAACTGGAAGATGGGCTGGCATGTCTGACGAGAATCAGCAGCAGCTGTCAGGCCGACTGGCATGAATAGTAAAACTGACATAACTTTTGCCTAATTTACAAATGCCATTTTCTGTCTGCAAATGAAAATCGTTTATCAATGTAACTCAAACTTCCTGGTTATTATGAGTTCAATCCCTGATCTAGTCACTCATCCTTGACAAATATAAAATATTTCTAGGCATGGATAGCAGCAAAATAACAATCTATAAATAAAGGGCCAAATTGATTCCTGAAGAATAGAACATAGAAAATATACATTATTCATTGATATGCTGTGGCTCTGATGAAACTTAAAAATTGATTGAGGAGCTGATTTGAGTATCATGAACTGCTTTACTTTTTTTTGTTGCTTTGTCATCCTGTTTTCAAATACGGCTGTTGTCTACAATTCATCCTTTATTACGTAATAAAAAAACTGTTTGAAAATAAAAAGTTAGACCATTAACTTATTAAACAAGAGAATTGTAATAAGGTCTGAGAGTGAATGTTACCAAGACCAAAGTGATGATCAGTTGTTGTAGTGTTGGAAAAGAAAGAGGAAAGTTCCCCTGCTCAGTTTATGGAAAGAATGTTGGGAGCAATTCAAGTTTTCTGCGGTATTTGTAAGCATTGGGCACACAAGAAGTGTAGTGGAATTATAGGTAGGCTGAGAAATGATAACCAGTTTGTGTGCAAGAAGTGTAAGACAATGGAGACGGATGAGAAATCTGATGTGGAGAAAGTATATTTGGATGGCAGAACTCGAGATTGTTCAGAAGTTTTGTTACCTGAGTGATACTATTGAAGCACAGAGAAGAGCTGATGTTGGTGTGATTGTAAGAGTTAGGTGTGGATCGAGTAAGTTCATGGAACTTCTGCCATTACAAACCAGCAGAGCGTTACCACTGTTTATCAAGCGAATAGTCTATCAGGAATGTGTGTACAATGTGATTATGTATGGAAGTGAAACCTGGTCAATGGTGGTTGAGGATATGTGTTAGATGGAGAGAAATGATATGAGAATGATACGATGGGTGTGTAATGTGAGTCTTAAAGACAGGCTTAGATCTGATGACCTCAGAAAGATTAAATCTGGACAGTATCGGGAGATGTGTGCAGAACAGCAGACGTCGTTGGTTTGGGTTAGCATTGAAAGAATAGATGAGAGTGCTAGGGCTTGTAGATGTAGAACAGTTGAAGTAACAGAGTCATCAGCACATTCTATGGAAATAGAAATAGAACAAAGAAAAACAAGCAACGTCACATCTGTGAGAAAGGAACTGTAAAGAACAAACGAGATCATACTATATTTGATTGGGAAGGTGGTTGTAGGAACTTTAGATTTTAACTTATTTCAGCTTTACAATTAAATCCAACATAATGGGGACTGATGATGTCTCTCAGAAAATAACACTACAACCACAGCATTGGAAATAAGACACCAAACCTAAATGTCTAATAGCATTTTCTGATTAAAGAGTAGTTGGGGATGAGAGGTGTGCAAGATTTTCCAGATGGCAAAAATGGCCTCAAATGTTGGTACCATGTGGAGGAAGTTATGAGCATTCTCACTTCCCATGTCACCCCCACCCCCACCCCCCAAAAAAAGGACATAAAAAAAAGTTAAAGAAAAATTCTCTATATCGTATTTCTATTGGCATTAAATACATATATCACTTAATGGGCATTCTTTGCAAAGTATTCAGCCATTATAGAAAGGTAACAGGAAGAGGATGTTTGTCTCAATCTCAATTCGAAAGTACAATTGTCTCTAAACAAAAAACGATGAAAATGAGATTTTAGGGTAGATATATAAGTAATAAGGAAAGCAAAGAAATATAATCTGATATAATCTGAAATTGTTTGTGATGGATTCATCCTTATGGCATTAGGTATTAATGGCTTAATTTAAAAAAAGAGGACATAGGAGAGAGAGTGAAAAAAGGGGGGGGGAATGTGATGGATAACATGAGGAAAGAAAATAGAAACAAAGGACGAGTAAGCAGAAGAGAGACAGGAGAGAAGAGACATACAGAGGTGAAAGAGATTTAGAGAAGAAGGCGGAGGCAAAAAAGATATGAAGGTGGATGTAGAAGAGAGATAGAGATGGCCGAGAGGACGAAAGAGAGATAGAGATGGCCGAGAGGACGAAAGAGAGATAGAGATGGCGGAGGAGACGAAAGAGAGATAGAGATGGCGGAGGAGACGAAAGAGAGATAGAGATGGCAGAGGAGACGAAAGAGAGATAGAGATGGCGGAGGAGACGAAAGAGAGATAGAGATGGCCGAGAGGACGAAAGAGAGATAGAGATGGCCGAGAGGACGAAAGAGAGATAGAGATGGCCGAGAGGACGAAAGAGAGATAGAGATGGCCGAGAGGACGAAAGAGAGATAGAGATGGCGGAGGAGACGAAAGAGAGATAGAGATGGCGGAGGAGACGAAAGAGAGATCGAGATGGCAGAGGAGACGAAAGAGAGATAGAGATGGCAGAGGAGACGAAAGAGAGATAGAGATGGCAGAGGAGACGAAAGTTGAGATGACGGAGGAGACGAAAGAGAGATAGAGATGGCGGAGGAGACGAAAGAGAGATAGAGATGGCGGAGGAGACGAAAGAGAGATAGAGATGGCGGAGGAGACGAAAGAGAGATAGAGATGGCGGAGGAGACGAAAGAGAGATAGAGATGGCGGAGGAGACGAAAGAGAGATAGAGATGGCGGAGGAGACGAAAGAGAGATAGAGATGGCGGAGGAGACGAAAGAGAGATAGAGATGGCGGAGGAGACGAAAGAGAGATAGAGATGGCGGAGGAGACGAAAGAGAGATAGAGATGGCGGAGGAGACGAAAGAGAGATAGAGATGGCGGAGGAGACGAAAGAGAGATAGAGATGGCCGAGAGGACGAAAGAGAGATAGAGATGGCCGAGAGGACGAAAGAGAGATAGAGATGGCGGAGGAGACGAAAGAGAGATAGAGATGGCGGAGGAGACGAAAGAGAGATAGAGATGGCGGAGGAGACGAAAGAGAGATAGAGATGGCGGAGGAGACGAAAGAGAGATAGAGGTGGCGGAGGAGACGAAAGAGAGATAGAGATGGCGGAGGAGACGAAAGAGAGATAGAGATGGCGGAGGAGACGAAAGAGAGATAGAGGTGGCGGAGGAGACGAAAGAGAGATAGAGATGGCGGAGGAGACGAAAGAGAGATAGAGGAGGACAAAGATGATGGAGGAGCAGGGGTCTTGATGGGAGAGACTAAAGTTTCAGGCTGATATACAAAAGAAGGTGTAATGCTAACAAAGAGGTTGAGTGAAGAGAAGACAAGAAACATTAAAAATGGAACTTTTTCTACACATTAGTGTCTTATGAAAATTATGTGTCACCACTGCCAGCAAGGTGCCTCCATGTGTCTCTATGTAAAATGTTGAAAATTGTAAAAAAAATGTATGATCCAAATAAATGCCAATTTTTAAGGCAATGAATCAGATGAGAAAAAAAAACTGACTCAGGGTCGGTTAAAAAAAATTAATGACTGACTCCTGCAAAAATTGTTGACTCTTGCCGTCGCTTTGACAGATGTCAGGGAACTGTGCTTAATCTTAAAACGGGGCATAATTTCATTGAACTAAAGATATACTAAAAATGAATTGTTTGCCTGCTTGCCAATGTAGGTGGAGAGTTGACTCGTCAAAAAGATGGATGATCAGCACCTCAAGCAGTGTGTCCCTATTTACATGCTTCCCCACAAGGGCAAAGTTAAACACAAGGTCGGTTTTTAATGTAGGGAAAATCCAGCTTCCCCAAAAGAGACACTGTGTTGGGACAAAAATTTAAATTACCTCAGTCTAGAAGTACCTCTTATTCACCAACCGAGGAAGACAAGATGAAGTGCAGCATCAGAACAGATACTACACCTTGCTCCTAGCTAAAAATCCAAGGAATTAGTGCTTGAATGTGAAGTATGGGGGCCAGGGGGCTCATTGGTTCAACCAAGATTGATAATATTGTGTCACCATTTGGAGATTATTCTTTGTAAACAAAGCAATCTGTTAATCCATCATCATCATCGGTTTAACGTCCGTTTTACATGCTGGCATGTGTTGGACAGCTTTAAGAAATTGACTTTCAAACTAACCTATCAATGATCAGGTCTTTATATATCCCTCTTTCTCTAAAGTCTATTTTTATCATTTTCTCCCATGTTTTTCTTTATCCTTCCCCTGTGAACTAGACCTGCTACCATTAAGTGTTTTACATCTACTGACCCAAGAACTCTCATCCATTCTCTCAACATGGCCATTCCATCGAAGTCTCCTGCTTTGCACACATCTTCCTATACTGCCCAGATTTAATTTTCCCCTGAGGTCATCAGAACTAAATCTGTCTTTAAGACTCATATCATACATCTATCGTATCATTCTCATATAATTTATTTGAATGCAACGCATGTCCTCATGTTTCACGTTCATACATCACACTCTGTATACATGCATGATAGATTTTAATTGGTAAACAGTGGTAATGCTCTGCTGATTAGTAATGGCAGAAGTTCCCTGAACTTACACTATCTACTCCTAACTCTTGCAATCACACTAACACCTGCTCCACTCTGTGACAATGGTACCATCAAGGTAACAAAACTTCTTGAAAACCTCAATAGCTTCACCATCCAGATATACTTTGTCCACATCTGAGTTCTCATCCATATCCATTGTCATACACTTTTTACACATAAACTGGTTCTCCTCTTTCAAGCTACCAGACGTGAAATTTTCAGAATTCTCTGCCCCCTTTGCATTAAACTAAATATAGCCCACATTACCTACCGTATGCCTAGCAGCTGTTTTCCAAAATTGATAATGATCGGTTAATTAGCTTAGAAGTGAATCCTATACATACAAATATATAAACATATACACATACTTAACAAATGGATATCTGCTACTAACCAACCAGCTGGAGAGATTAGTTCCTATTTTACTATAGGAAACATTGGATTTTTTCGCCCATTTCATTTGGTATTCTCCCACATTTTGGAATCAAATTCTTTGTTGGTCTTAAATGCATTTCCTTTCCTGAAATAAAATTCTAATTTACATCTTGAATAGTAGTTGGATATTCTACACCAAAATCTCAAACTGGCAAGTCTTTAACCACATACGGTATGGCCAGATTGAAAGAATGGATGAGATTTTTTTGATCAGTTGGCATGTGAAGGCCAAGGAAAACATGGGAGGAAGTGATAAGGATGAATTTGAGAGAAAGTGGGAGAAATAAAGACCTGATAGAGTTAGGTTAGTTTGGAAGTCAATTTCTAAAAGCCGTCCAACACATGCCAGCATGTAAAACGAACATTAAACCAATGATGATGATGATTTTGAATGTTTCTTCTAAGTGTGCCACTTGTGGAAATGATATGGAAAAGGACATTTAGCAATCTAGTAAATAGTGTGTGTGGAAGTTGAGGACCAAAATCCTATCCCTTTTATTTTAGAGTTGAATGTTTAGAATAGACACGTGCCATTGAGAAGTCCATTAAAAAAAATCTGAAACTCCGAAGTTACTTTTTAAAAATCCAACTGACTCCCAACTTTGCTAAAAAACTGCTGATTCCAAACTGTCATCTCTGATAATGTCACCATTACAATACAATATCCTTTCTACTTGACCCTGTTTACTTTCCTTGACACTAAGAAAAAGAATAATCTTACAGAAAGGAGGTCACAGACAAGAGGAAACGCGTCTATGAAGGAGGAAACTCTAAAGATCTACATTAAGAAGCAAACATTGAAAGACAGAGACAGAAGAAAGGAAGAATTAAACAGAAAGTAAAAAAAAAAAAAAAAAAATCTAATGAGGTTCCAAAGGAAGAGATTCCAAGAAGTGATTTGCTAAGAACCAAACACTTATTCTCAACAGGAAGACCTCCATCTTTCTGGTTTATTCTTTTTTTTATGCGTCCTTGCATAGTATAAGAAGATGTGTCTGTCATTTGTTAGGCTTAAATTTAAAATAGCATTTTTGCCGCTAAAACCACAAATTGAATGGGCGTATCTTAAGAATATCCGTTCTCTTTTTTTGTAACTTTCTTTTTACCTTTAATCATTTTGTTTTTTTTTCCTTTGTTATTCATTGCTTAAATTGGTTGTTTTTGCTGTTGTCATTCACTCGGTGTGTTATTCGCCCTGTACAGGCTGAACCGACTTCTTCCAAAGGAGGAAGTTTCTAAGGAAAATCAAATTCACAAGCAGCCCCCAGCTGCATATACAGGGTGGGCCAAAATAAGGGTCCTATCTTTAAATTTGAATAACTTGAATTTGAATAACTTCCACAAAATAAAAGTTAAACTCACCAAACTTTATGTGTGTGTAGACTGACCCTTCCGAGATTTTTTGAAATAAACAAAACAAATTTTAGCCGAAAAACACTTCTTAAAACTTACAAAAACTAAAGTATTGTTTTTTACACTGTTTTGAGTTTTTTAAGCAAAAATAATGTTTTCTAAATGAGGGTACGTTCCTTAGGGCTAATACGGCTCATGCTTGCTTCGGAAGGGGTCCTTTACTTATTCTAAAAAAAAATTGAAAAAAATCAATAAATAAAAAAGTTATGAATTTTTAAAAATAGGACCCTTATTTTTGCCCACCCTGTATATCCCGGTCAGGGATGATGACATACAGTGTCTAATATTTCCAAATGGTCACCCATCTGGTACTGACCAGACTTAACATCGCTAAACTTTGATGATTTAACAAGAACCGGTATGTCAATGTGATTAAGCTGTATATTGATTGGTTGGTTTTACAGCATATAAACTTTTATATAGCCCTTCATTGGGACCTTGTATACCAGTGTTGGGTATTGGTGGGGTACATCAGCTAGTGTTTATTTGGTTGAAAAAAAATTCGTCTGGAGAAATTAAGAAAGTAAGTCATAAACAGGATATATTATAGACAAAGGGGTCAGCCCTGCGTGAGAACAACAGGTTTAGCGGAAGTGATGTCAGACGATTGATTTGAGAACGTGAAGTAGTCAGAGTTGGGGGAAGCAACCGACCTGGAAAGATGTGTTTTTAGATGTCCTAATGAGCGTTAAAATTAATGAAGCCATGTGCTTCTAATTAAGTCTTTCTCTGTTTGCCTCCCTCTTTGGCCTTTCAGCCAAACAAAACGAACATGCCTGAATAAATCATCTCTCTTCTGTAAGAACGTGTTCAGTTGATTGATATAATGATGAATTAATCTAAGAAGAATGCAACCAACTTTTGATTGCAGTGCCGACCAAAGCGCGCATGCTGGGAAGCCAGCCAAAGAAGAACAAGGTATGTTTTAAATTAAGTTTGAACTGTTGATCTTTTAATATTATAAACAAAGGGACGATATCCAATATTACTAATTTGGTGCCGACTGTTGTTCTCATCTTGGCTGCTCTATTCACAATGTTTCGGACGTTTTAATCTCAGTCTTTCTTCAGCTGTCTTTTGTCATACTTGGTAAGACCATGTTTTATATAAAGCATCTAGGATTAAAGTACATGGTAACAGTCCAGGACAAGTCTTCTATTCCCCCCATCATCATCATATTCGGTTTAACTTTCATTTTACATACATCAGACGGCTTTTAGACATTAATTTCCAAACTAACCAAGCTCTGGTCAGGTCCTTATTTATCACTCTTTCTCTCAAGTGAATCCTCATCACTTCATTGTTTTCCTTGGCATTCCCTTGCCAACGGACCCTGCTCGCTCAACTGTTCTACATCTACTAACCCAAGAACTCTCATCCATTCTTTCAACTTGGCCAGACCATCAAAGTCTCCTGCTTTGTACACATCTCCTTATACTGTCCAGATTGAATCTTCCTTTGAGGTCATAATATCTAAGCCTGTCTTTAAGACTTATATTACACACCCATTGTATCATAATCATATCATTTCTCTCCATGCAACGCATGTCCTCAACCCTCACTGGCCAGGTCTTCATTTGTTTTTTGTTTTTTTTATTTTGAAGAAAATGATTAATGTTTAAATTAATGAAATAAGACAACTTAGAAAATGTGTGTGTGTGTGGGTGTGTGTGCGCACACTCTGTATGTGGGAAGACTGCGATACCTTCCTGCAATAATTAACATTATCAAAATCATTTCCCCTGATCGAGATATACATGCGACTGGGGACCGTTTGTGAATTTAACATTGCCTAAAAGAAAGCCAGCTCAACCAGCCCAGGGTGAATTGCTGCATTGAGAAAAGGGGAGGGAGGGGGTCTGTGTTCTTTTCAACCAAGTCTTCAACCCATGATCACATATTTTGTCTGATTTCAAAAACAGCCAAAATTAATTACTACAACCAAAACGAAGTATATAAAACAACCTCTAACATGAACCGGTTGTTTTAGATCCAAAAGGCAATGAAGCAATAAATAGAATCAGTCTCAAAATGTCCTTGAAGTCTATATCGAAGATCTCTCCATGCAGCCATGTTGTTAACATAAACTCAGAATCTAGTCAGTGTACTCTAGTTACTTTTGTACAAAAGAAACAACCTTTTGTTCAGTCATTACAAAAATGGTGGAGTAAATATTCAAACAAAAATCACGTGTAAAAGACAATTGAGATGATAAAATAGTGAAACTAGGACGTTTTTCTTCTTTTTTAATTATCTTATTTCAAAAGAATCTCAGGAAAATCATGGCACATGACAAATTCAATCAGTATTTTTAGTGTTTCTACAATATGGCATTCTCCAACCTGCATGTACATTACTAATGGTGATTTGGTATCTGTCTGTCTGAAGCCAAAACTCAATTCAGGTGAACTAAACTATTCTAGAGTAATGTTTCAATGCTCAATTCAGGAACAATATGGTAATGTATCTGTTCTGTTGTCATGTTACTATCCTCTCAGGAATTATCCCCTCCATTAGGGGATATTGTAGTGTATGTTCATTCGTGATGATACCATCTTCCCGGGCATTATCTCTGCCGTGGGGAAGGGGGCAATGTAGTATGTTCGTTCATCATAGATACTAGGAATAAAATTTATGAACAGAGAGAGTATATTAATGCCAGTTTATATTAAGAATGTTTATGCTGGCTTTAAAGAGATACTCAGTTACAAATCATGATATAATATTCTTCTTTTTTTTCTTATGCGTTAATCTCGAGCTATGGCGAGGTCCACAATAATGAACTTTTGGCTCCACTTGACACGATCAAAGGATTGGTCTGGATGAAGAACGCTTTTACAGATCTTTGTGTAGGGTGTTTTTCCATATCATCAGTGGCCTTCCTTTCAGTTGCTTCCCGGCAACTTCTAATGCAAAGGCAAGTTTTGAGACCATGTCGTTGGCCCTCTGCACATAGCCAGACTATCTGAACCACTATTTCCTCATCTTGCTCTCAATCGGTGCGATGCCGTAGCGCCTTCAGATATTCTTATTGTAGGCAAACATATATATAGGTGTGTGAAAATATGTTTTTGCATACACTTTCTATTCTTTTTATATATCAGCCTTTTCAAAGTGAATGCTCGATGATTATTAACATATAATAACATTTTGCGACATTCCAAAGACCAAGATTGTATTTATCTTACGAATCATTTAAAAAAAAAAAAACCTTTGGTACAATTACGGACCCGTTTTGTTCAGCAGAAGACCAACCGACATTTGTATGTCAATGCTGGTTCTTTTTCCATGGACTCATCAGAAAACCAGAAAGTTCTCAATCAGAAAAAATACATAGCAATGCAACAAACAAAATCTAAAAGACAAACAACTTAAATCGAATCCACCTCCATCGAGGGAGACTCAGAAATCATTATCTAGAGAAGGCAGCCATCTTCTTTTCTGAAGAGGAGCTATGAAAAGATATGCATAAAAACTGCTATGAGAGCTAATAGTTAACTTGGTTGAAGGTTAACTGCAATTATTTAATAAAAATACCTTAATCAATTTATAAATAATAATCGTTATAATTTACATAATTTAAATTGGAGTGAGTCAATTTAAAATATAGATGTACGAAACTAAAAGATACTACTTATCATGGAGAAGAAAAAAGCGTTTTGGGTGGACCAAAATTACAGTGAATTAGTGTATAAGCATAATAAACTAAGTAGGTTATCTCCCCCTTCCCCCATTGGAAAGGAAATTATTAAAGTTACACTGAATAATTCTAGAATATGTAACCTGTTTAATTTAATTTAGATAATCAAGTCTTTATTTTATAGTCTATATTAGAGGCATAGTAAATATGTCGATCTGTCCAAATAACATCTAAAATATTTGGAACTAAGAATACCTCCCTCTCCTCGAATTTATGTTCTCTATGTCATTGCTAAAACCTTATTTCTAAGTATAGAGAAGACAGGCTATGAACCGACCGAAACCAAGAACGAAAAACTGTTTAATTAATATGACCCCAATAGTTTTACTTTGTTATGTATGTTAAATATTTTACGGATTCGCAAACCTGAAATAGCATCAAATGGCCACACCAACAATATCACCGAATTTAAGACAGTCTAAAACTTTTTAATATTATATAGTAATACATACGACCAGTGGTTTGTGTTTTACTGTTTCCCTTAGTTAAGACTCAGACTGAAAGAATTATTCCCCCCCCCCATGACTAGAGTGTGATAACCTCCAGTTAAGCTGGAATGCTACAAACAGATACTACACTTTGATGTTAGCCTAAAGGCCAAAGAAACCATAAAAAATAATGTTTTTATGACTAAGCATTTTTAAATGAATGAAAAAAAAAAAATGATTTAATCTATTAATGTATTATCTTTTAATGGGTGTGGGTAGTGGAGTATCGGTTCTGTTGTCATAAGACCGTCCTCCCAGGAATTACCTCCTCCTTTTTATGGGGGGGGGTAGTGTTTGGTCATGATATCATCCTCTCGGGCATTACATCATCCTTTGGGGTTAGCATATTATGTTCGTTCACCATGATATCATCTTCCTAACCGAGCAAAAATATGTGATCAGAGGAAGCATGTTTTTGCTTATATATATATATGATTATTTTTATTTACACAGACATGTACAAAATCTGCGACACTGGCATGTCGATGTTATCGATCGACAGTTATTATAAACTGAGATCTCATCAGGCAGAGTTAGAATCCGATCTTAACCTCAGATCATACTTGGAGAGGTTCTCTCCAAATATGATCTAAGGTTAAGATCGGATTCTAACTTTTCCTGATGAGATCTCAGTTTATAATAACTGTCGATCGATAACATCGACATGCCAGTGTCGCAGATTTTGTACATGTCTGTGTAAATAAAAATAATCATATATAAAGCTCTATTTGATATTGAGCACTTTTTATAAACCCGGTTAAAATTCTTTGGATTACCTCCCTGTGGATGTTTTTACCTGGATTATTACCATTATATATATATATATATATATATATATATATATATATATATATATTATTAATAGTCAGACTTTCAATGGATGTTAATTTTTTTTTTTTTTTAACTCCAGAGCATGTATAAATAAACAATAAAAAGTTAGATTCCAGTAACCATGTCTTTATTCATTTTTAATAAAATCCAGTGAACTTTCCTCCTGATGAGTCGCACTCATAGAAAATCCAAGACATATAACTCTGTACTTTGGTTGTCTAAGTAACAACGAAACGGTCTGTCAAGATATGGATTGTTTTTTTAAATGAACAAAGACATGGTTACTGGAATTTAACTTTCTATTCTTATATATATATTTTAGAGGTGAAAGATGAGAATAAAAAATTGTAAAGATACAATATTTATTAGAACATCAAAAGTTCAGAGCAAGGAGCATCATATCCTTAATCCATGGATTTTCAAAGATAAACTCTTCTCATCAGAGGATAGGGAAAAGCCGACAATGTAATTGTAAATATTATCGGCAACATTTAACTTTGAAAATTTTACATAAAATAAAACAAAATAAAAAACAAAATAAGGGGCAAAAGGTAAAGAGTCTTATGTTGAGGTGAGAGTGTAAAGCCAGGGTGGATGATATCTAAAAACAGGTCAAAACAAAAATAAAAACAGCTGTTATTTTGGAAATGAATGTTTGAAAAGGAACAATACTCAAATTGTTTAAGAATCCAAATATTTTTGTAAGAGGCTGGAGGTCCGACGGCAATTGGTAACGTCCATTTTATCCTGTCTGTGCATTATATTGTTATATATATATATATATATATATATATATATATATATATATATATATATGTTTCTAAATATTGGGGATCCAAGTAATGCCAGAAAGTTGTACTAATAATTCTATAAATAGGAAGTGAAGTATCATTGACATTAACGGTTGCTTTTAGTGACCTTAAAGTAATACTAAAAAGAAAAAAAAAGAAATTCCTAGTGCAATGATCATAAATCAGCCATTTTCCTCTGGCAATTCCAGGTGGCCTCATGACTAAATCGGTAGAATTATTCTTGCTTTGCTTGACTTATTTAACCAAACTTACTTTTGCGGAAATGCTTCTTGGAAATTTAATCACTACAAGAGCTTGTGAGTAAAGATCAAATTTGTTCCAAATGGTTGGTAGTTGGCTAGCAAGGATACAAGCAGGTGAGATTTCCAGGCCAACGGAAAATGTTGCAGAGTGGGCGCTGCAAAGAAGTATTGGGGAAAGACCAGTAATACAAGATAGTCATGTAATACAAAAATCAACACATTTTTTTACAGTAGATATAAACAAAGCCAAAACGGATTCATCTATTCAAACATAAAACTGACAGAACAACAATGCTATTTGAAACTTGAGCCTGACAGAACAACATAAATGCTATTTTAAACTCGAACCCAACAAAACAAAAATGCTATTTCAAACTTGAGCCTGAGAGAACAACAAAAATGCTATTTCAAACTTGAGCTTGACAGAACAACAAAAATCCTATTTCAAACTTGAGCCTGAGAGAACAACAAAAATGCTATTTCAAACGTGAACACAACAAAACAAAAATGCTATTTCAAACGTGAACCCAACAAAACAAAAATGCTATTGCAAACTTGAACACAACAAAACAAAAATGCTATTGCAAACTTGAACCCAACAAAACAAAAATGCTATTGCAAACTTGAACCCAACAAAACAAAAATACTATTTCAAACTTGAACCCAACAAAACAAAAATGCTATTTCAAACTTGAACCCAACAAAACAAAAATGCTATTGCAAACTTGAGCACGACAAAAATACAATTTCAAAATTGAGCCCAATATAACAACAAAAATGCTATTTCAAACTTAAATATTAGAAACTATTCCACGGACAGAACTGCTTGTATATATGCTTCAAACACTAAAATAAGATACATCAATTCAACCTGCACATTTAGCGATGTAAATGTTAGTTCAAAGGGAAGTGTGATAGACTAACTGATAGACAACGCCTCTCACTGAGTTGTGAGGATGCATCTAAGATTAAAGATGTGGGAGTTGTATGGGGGATAAAAAAACACAGACTAATTCATGCACAAAAAATACCAGTAAAAAAATAAAAAATAAAATAAATAGAAATAATAATAAATGTGTTGGCTACATCTGTAGGGTAGAGGCAATGAGTATCCTGATGTGAAGATGTGGACCCAGTTACATCGAGGGTGGGGGAGATGTCAGAAGTAGGTCAGAAGATATAATCTAAGTGTTCCTTTCCCCCTATCTACCTTTCCAGGTAATCAAGGAGTGTTCTCTTCTTTCTATATTCCTGGCATCTTTCCAGAGAGATTTCCAAATTCATTTGCAAACTGAAGCATATCTGGTCATCCCAAAAGTTTTGTCCGGATTTTAATCTACTGAAATTTAATATTAAGTGGAAGTGTCTAATGTAACTAAATAATATCGATATGTAACTAGCTGTACCCATCCAGTGTTGCCCGGGAGTTATTTTTTAGTTTCATTCTTGTTTTACGCTTTTGTTCCCACCAACTCACTCCTCAAAAGCATCTCCTCCCAGCACAGTCACAACATTCTAACGATTTTTGAAAGTATCAGGTCATCCTATAAAATTTTCCGGATTTTAATTCTCGGAAATTTAATAGTAAGTAGGAATAATTTAATGGAACTAAATGATATTTATATAACATATATATTTAACTTCATACAATTTTAGTTTACAGGAAGAATTAATTAAAATCGTGAGTCAAGATATTTTTTTTTCTACTAAAAAACTGGTTACCATTTATCAAGGCCAGATGCCACTCGAGGATAAGAGTTAATCAGATGGAATGATTGTCAGAATCAAGTTCAAATATTTGTGGGGGTGGTTCTAGATAGAAATCTGTTAAAGATAACCAAGTTATAATCTGCGGGGAAGCAGTGCTGCAGCAATGTGTTGCACAGATGGGAAGCCCTCGAAAAGAAGCTCTGTTTGTGGAAATTCCGCTTGACACTGAGGACACTGAGGTAGAAAGCAAAGTTTTGCTTTGTTGTGGTATGAAGACGAGTACTTGCTGTGAATGTCTTACAAGGAGTAACCAGTGATTTGAGCTCAGTTGATCATCTTCCATGAAAATAACGATAGAGTAGAGAGAGACTAGCAAAGTCTCTTCTGTGAGAAAAGGGATGTAAGGAACAGAAGAGATCATCCCTTACTAAATATCAAAGTCGATTCTGAATTCTGTCAAGGCAACAAAGAGTGCGCTGAGCAGCACCTCCCCAGACGTGACGGTAGTACTCCATCTTGGGAGGTATCTGACTCTTATATAGGTAGAGAATTGCATCAGCAGTCAGGTACTTCCTGGGGTGGTAGAACGAGCCAACGATTTGAGGAATGCTTAATTGCCAATTCTTCAATTTTTACCGCAGGGTTTTCTTCAAGTGATAGCACATGGAGCTCTTCATGAAACTCAACTGGACGTCCTGATAAGTTTTCATCTTCAAGGGAGGTGACGGTGGCTAAATAGTTAACACGGACTGACGACCTGGGTGTACCAAGTTCGAATCCAGTTCGTTCCACAGAAACACTTTCACTTTAGGATGTTGGCAATCTTCACATGGTATCTTTCTAGAAAGATATCATGAAAACCAATGGCAACAATAGAAACATCTGATTCATACGGTATGATGATGATGATGATGATCTTCAAGGTGAAATTTCCATTTCTGAATTTTGTAAACCATCTTCTGCATGCCCCTTCATTCAAGCATTCTTTTCTATCGGCTGAGTGAATATTTCGAGTCTCTTCAGCTGCAGAGTTATCTTTTTTAAACTCATAACCCATTACGTGACACAAATGCTCTTTTTTTTCATACTAAGGAGTCAGCACTTATCAAGGCCCAAAGACCACTTTAGACTATAGATTGCAGCTCAGTCAAGAACCTACCATGAAAATAACGATAGAGTAGAGAAAGACTAGTAACGTCTCTTTTGTGAGAAAGAGGTAGTAGGGAGAAGCAAAGAACATCGCTTACTAGATTTCAAAGCTGGTTTTGTACTCTGTCAAGGCAGGAAAGAATGCTCTGAGTAGCACCTCTCCAGATGTGGCAACAGTACTTCATCTTAGGACGTATTTGGTTCTTATACAGGTAGAGGATAGAGTTAGGAGTGATATACCTTCTGAAGCGGTAGAATGATCCAACCATTTCTTCAGTGACCTTGGTAACAGATTTGATGTAAGTCTTCCATTTCAGGTCTGGTGTTATAGTCAGTCCTAAAAAGCTTGTCAAAGCAGGGGGTTTCCTCAAGACGAGAGTCATTCATCTAAATTGGGCTAAATGGGGATCAGAGCATTGGTGGTGAAATAAGAGAAGTTTGGTTTTGGATGCATTAAAAGTAACCAGCCAGCTTTTTCCCCATTACATCACATGCTCAAGTTCGGAATAGAGAGAATCAGAAAGATTTTGGTCATTTCTGCTCTTCGAAGTGTTGTCATAGATGGTTGTGTCGTCTGCATAAATATCGCCGAATGATGTTAAAATGTGATTTAGGAGATCGTTGATGAAGATCAGCAAGAGGGTTGGGCCCAGAATGGATCCTTGAGGCATGCCAGCATTGATATTATGAGCTTCGGACTTCTGCCTATCAACGATTACTTTCATGAACCTATCAGAGAGAAAGGATTTGATGGTTGAGCAGACATTTCCAGATATTCCATAGCTAGAAATCTTGTGAAGTAGACCTTTATGCCAAACCCTATCAAAGACCTTTGATATGTCAAGAGCTATTGCTCTAGAAATGAAATAGATTTGCTGATCCTGTGTGACATTCAGTCAGTACATCGGCTATTGATCTCGCAGGACGAAACCCATATTGCTTGTCACTGAGTAAGTTGTTTTTGCTGAGGTGAATGACAACTTCTCGATTTATCATGGATTCAAACAACTTACTCATGATGCGCAGGAGACTGATCTCCAGTATTTTTAAATACTGGGCAGACAAAGTTTTCTTAGGTGTTGGGAAACATTTCTCCTTTAAGCAACGTCTGAACAGCTTTGTAAGAATAGGAGCTAGTTTCAGTTGCAGCGTTTTAAGCACTATGATTGGAATGTTGTCAGGACCAGTTGCTTTGCTGGCATCAAGGTTCTTGATAAGTTTGGCAACATGTCGGACAGATATATGGATGTCGCTCAGAGTTTCAATCTTAGGACAAAATTCATGAGGTAGGCGGCCTTGATCGCAAAGGGTGAAGTTGGATGCAAAGTTTTTAGCAAAAAGTTTGGCTTTGTCGGATGCTGACGGCATTACCTCAGGTCCATTGATGATAGTTGGGATACAGGTCACACATCTGTTCAAGACCTTGTTTATTATTCGCCAAAACTCGTGGAAACCAAGCCTCTGCTCAGCTATCACATGCTCAAGGATTGGGCATATGACTCTCTCATGTTTTCTATAAACCTCTTGCGGTGGTTGCTGGCAGTTCTAAAGGCGGCTTTAGTTTCAGAAAATCTATTTCATTAAAAGCAATTGAAATAGTGGTTTCTGTGTGCAATGGCAGCGGTACATTCTGGGATGTACTGTGGCTGGCTGTTTGGTTTCTGTTGGAATTTCTTGGAGGATATGAAGATCTCTATGCCAACAATTAACCAATCAGTTAAGTCGGATGTGATAGAGGACACATATTTTTCAAACATGGAACGCGGAGGTATTTCTGATATAAATGATCTGAGGCTGTCCCAGTCAGCCATCGAGTATCGATACACTGTGTGATAGAGAGGGGCATCAGAAGTCTTGCTGCACTTTGTTTTTATCTTAATTGAGACAACTGAGTGATCAACAGAGACAGAATGGTGGATGAGCACAGATTAGGGCAAGTTTTCATAAAAAGATGAAGATTGTCTGTCAGCATCAGGTATGCGAGTGGGTTTGTCAACAATCTGTGTTAGATCATAAGCTAGGGAGAAATCGTGACAAGACCTCCCTTTATCATCTCTCTTGTTTGAGTGAATATTATATTTTATGGGCTTTTAGCAGTGGAATTTTAATTAATGTTTTCTGTAAAATGAAATCCAATAAAGTATCCGAATACATGTATATGATACTTGACGTACCCGTGACCCATTAGGCAACAATCACTAACATTATTTATTCTACTTGGATTTCATTTGAATATTCATGAACTTTAACATATCTGCATAACTAAAAATAATAAGTCTCTTTACTTTTATATTATCCCTATTATTATTATTTGTACTCACTAGAAGTTTTCACACAGGTCATCAGTGATTGCTCACCGACAACCGGTGGTATTCTCTGGAGTCTGAGTGACAACAAGTCTCCACAGATTTCTAATATTCTCCACCTCTTTTCGATAGTTACCGCAAATAAACTCGCAGTATCACAACAGCCGCTTACCATTGATTTCTCGCTGGTAAGGACCATTGGTCTTCTCTGGGATTTGAGTGGCAATAAGTCTCTCCAAGGTCCCAGTAGTCTCTGCACTTCCAGTGGAGGTCTGGTTTGTGCTGTCCCTCCTCGGTCTTCTCATCCTCCTTGACCCTATGCAAATATTTTGTGTGGTGTCAGCCTAGGCTGGTACCATTTTTTTTTTTTTCTTTAATTTAAAAAAAAAAATTATTTATTTTTTCTGGGAGAGGGGAGGGGGGAGTTGATTATCTATTTATTTTTTTAGGGGGGGGGGCTGATGGTGTTTCTTGCTATTTCTGTTCATTGGTTCATTCTTGTGTCGTGTCAGTGGAGGCCGGTGTAATTTATTGGGGGGAGGGAGCTTATAAAGCGATGTTTCTTGCATTTTCCGTTTCTTTGTTTGTGACGTGTTCTTTCTGTGGTTTTGTTTTCTTCCTGTAGTAGAATCCGTGTAGTAGTATTATTATTATTATTATTATTATTATTATATAAAAGTATTATTATTCTTCATTATTCTTATATAGAAGTAAAGAGACATTATTTTGTTATCTAATTTACATACGTGTTTGTAGTGCGTACGGACACGTGTACGTAAATTAGATGACACCGGAAGGGGGAGTCACACTTTCTTTATATGCTCACAGAAACCATAAGAAATATTAGAATATGATTGAATCGACATAAAGTGAGAGAGGCGAGAGAAATATATAGATAGGAGATGGGTGACTTGTTCAGTTAATTACAAATTACAGCTAATTAGAACAGAATTTTTTTTTTTCAAACATTACTCAATCCTAGAACTAAAGTATATTTTAGCATCTCTTGTGTTATTAAAGTATATAAAAAAAAGCCTCATGGAAACAGATTTAGTATAATAATAAATATTATTTAGTTCCATTAGATATTTCTACTTATTAAATTTCAGAAAATTAAAATCCGATCAAACCTTATGGAATGACCTAATACATATGTACTATTAGATATACTCAGTTGAAGATTGCATTAAGATCATGTGGCCATATTTATTTCTGTTTTTGTTTTTGTAGCGAATGCATTTAACTTAAATAAAGAGGTTTGAGGTGTCCTTAAAGATATCTATCTTATGATTATCCATGCAGAGAAGCTGTAGACCCTTCCTCTAAAACTTAAAACGAAATAATAAAATAAAAATCGACAAATTTCAAAAGTTTAGATGCTTAAAATAATTAAAAGCACATAAAAAAAAAAAACTTTTTTTAATGTTTTGCTACACCTGTGGAACATCCGGAGAGAAAATGTGAACTTAATTTCATCAGGGATAGAAAAAGTCAGATAGAATTAAAGTTATGTGTTCTCCTAGCGACCTCTTACTTCTGTGTTACTGACATCCTCACAGAGTGGTTTCAAAACTGAGTTGAAAACTAAAACATATATATTATTATACTAAAGCGGAGTTAATCAACGTTTGTTTCCCTGAGGCTTTTTTCCTATATATTTTAATCACAAAATACATGCTAAAATATTCCTCAGTTTTAGGATTGAGTTATGTTTGTAAAAAACTTCAATTTTAATCGTTCTGATTTGCCGTAATTTGCAAGTAATTAATCAAATGACCCATCACTTTCTATCTATCACTTTCATCCTTTCTCACTGTATTTTGTTTGACACCCCCACCCAACCCCGCTCTTATTCTATACATTCTGTAAAACCTGCTTCCATCATCCTTTCTCTGTTATTAGCAGTCGAAGGGAATATAGAAAGGAAAGAATAAGATTGGAATAGTCCATTATAAACAAAAAGGGAATATTATCAGCACATGCAGTAATATTATTTAACCTGTAGTTGGGAGGAATAAAGAGAAAGAAAGCAAGAAATATATAGTAAGCGGAAAGAGACTAATTTGTGATTTTGTCTTTATTTTTTTATATTTAACTAGCTTTGCCAACTGACTTTACCCCCCCCCCCGATTCAAACAATTTAATCTGAGCTCAATGGGTGACCCAACGGGTTACATTTTTGTAGCAAAAATGCCCAACATTATCTAGGTGGAAGAGTACTGCGTATTAAAATGAAAATTTCATAACATATGGCACCTGATACTTATAGACAGCTATCTAAATACTGAAAAAGTGAAAGGTCCAACGAAGGTATGACACAACCAACTGATCTGCGATTGGTTGTTAAATCAAGTCAATAAATTAACAGTATCAAAAAATGCGTTCAATTCATTCCTATGCAGATTTCAATCAGAAAGATAAACGATCTATGAAAAGATATGCAAGAACTTGTAAAAAACTGAAAAAAATCCTTGGTAATATAAGGTAGTCACTTCTTTTATTTATTTTATGTCGCTTTTTCTCCATTCAGGAGTCAACGGACATTTTTCTTATATTTTGCAAGCACTTTCTCCAGTTTTCACAGTTCAGCAGGTCAATTGTCTCCTAATTCCACTCTGTCCAATCACTTACTTCCAAGTTTTTTTTGACCGGCCAACCTTCCTGCAATCCAAAACATGCTTCTGCAACAGTTAATCCAGGAGAATGAACACTCTACATGACTATACCAGTGTAATTGATTTGTCCTGACGACAACATCTATGCTTGGTAAATATAGTGTTTTCAGCAAATCCTCCGACCTAATGTGTTAAGTTTTGGTCAGATTTCATATTATAGATCAACCTGATTGTGGATCTGTCATTGTGCTGCAGTTGGACGAAAGAGGACTGGGTGAGGGCCCAGCATTCACTGTCAAATACAACATGACGATCTTGACACAGTTGCCATACAACTTGCCTTGGATGTAGAAGGGGGGGGGGGTCTAAAATTCGGTAGGAACTTTTGTTTAGAAAACACCGGAACAATATTAACACTACTTCTCAAAAACACTCTCTTGACTAAAAGAATCTCACTCTTGCTTTTTAATACAGGCTGTGTTCACAGATGCAAATCACCAACACCTACAAAACCCCACAACTCTGAGCATGCACCTTTTTCCATCTGAAATGGCCACCTGACAGTCAAAGAATGTAATCGTTTTTAACTCTGTATGCTGTCATCTCTATTATCACAGATATAATAGAAATACGTTAGGAGCTAAAATATTCTTCTGCTCAATTTGTGGAAAGGGAATCAGGTGCAACTAAATCTTTTGTAGTACTTGTAAGCATTGGGTACACAAGAAGTACAGTGGAATTACAGGTAGATTGAGAGATGATTATCTGTTTTTATACAAGAAATGTAAGACAATGGAGACGGATGAAAACTCAAATGTGGAGAAAGTATATTTGGATGGTGAGGCTATTGAGGTGGTTCAGAAGTTTTGTTACCTTTGGTGATACCATTGAAACATAGAGAGAAGTATGGGATAGTGTGATTGAAAGAGTTAGGAGTTAATGAATTCAGCAGCAGAGCGTTTCCACTGGCAACTAAAGGAAGAGTCTATTGTGTACGTAGTGTGATGATGTATGGAAGTGAAATCTGGCCAGTGAGGATTGGGGACATGTGTAGCATGGAGAGAAATGATATGAGAATGATATAATGAATGTGTAATGGGAGTTTTAAAAGATAGGCTTAGTTCTTGATGAGCTCAGAGGAAGATTAGATCTGGACAGTATAGAAAGATGTGTGCAGAACAGGAGACTTCGATGGTATGACCATATTGAAAGAATGGGTGAGAGTAGCAGGGTCAATTGGCAGGAGTAGGCCAAGGAAACACTGGAGAAAGTGATAAGAATGGACTTGAGAGAATGAGGGATAAATAAAGTCCTGGCCAGAGATAGTTTAGTTTAGAAATCAATCTCTAAAAGCCGTCTGACACATGCCAGCATGTAAATGAACGTTAAACCCAATATGATGACGATCTAACAAACAAAAAGCTACAAAAATTACACTATGCTTCACATGTCCACATCAAAGTCTGCATGGCTTAAAACAGGGTTGAGTATTGATATCTTTATTCTTAGTTCAATAAAGACACATTTTATTGATTATATCTCGGTAAATATGGGTTTGACAACAAAAAGGAACAAAATTGGGGGATCCTATCCTATTAAGACAAAATCTATTCAAAAATTGCTGCAACAAAACTGTAATATATTGTTAAAAAGAAAGAGAACTCCTCTTCAACAACACCATAACATTGACAAATCTTAAACTCCGATGTCCAAAATTCAAGTGACAGTCTGCCCTCAATCCGTCTTTCTTGCAAATAGTTAGTCTCCAAATTAATTTCACCTATAAAAATTTGCAACTACGAACACAGGTTCTATTTTCACTGGAAAATTGGTGACGACATGCGAAACAGCCCACAAGCTTTGAAGTTGGTAAACATTAGTTTTCGTTTCTATTGTAAGCAACATTTCGTCTCTATTGTAAGCAACATTTTATTCTTTGTAATGTTCAAATTACAAAAACTTATTCATTACTTGATTTATACTTTCCCAAGCAATATGAGGTCACATTGCTTAGAAATGCAGGCTGTAATTATGGTAATTGTAGAAGTGATTTTAAAGGTGACTGAAAAGCAATGCCTATTAATTTTATAATTAGTGTCGATTGCCTAATGTCCATATATAGACAGTCATTATGAAATAAAATGTTGCTACACAATCACGAGTTATGTTCCTTAAATAAATTTCAAATTATCTCCCCTGAACTATATCGGCAATGAGTGAGAAATGACTTTTCAGTATCCTTGACCTATTGGCTAGGAGCAAAGCGTCGTATGTGTTCTGATACTACACTTCAATTCTTCCATCGTCTGTCAGTGAAGGAAAAATCTTTTTCAACTGAGACAATTTAAATTTTTGTAATTATCCAGAGTACCTCTTTTTGGCGAGGTGGATTTTCCTCACATTAAAATCCGACCTTGTGTTTTACTCTGCCCTCGTTGGAAAGCAATTAAATAGGGACTTTTCAGTTTTGAAGTACAAAAAAGACTTGCACATGTGTGATGGGAGATTTGAAATTGAGGCGTGGTCTCATTCTTGGTTGGGCTCTGAGGCCAATGGATTTCTCTACTTGTTTCTCTGTCTTTTATATGTTCTACACCGTTGATGTTACGTCAGCAGTTTTAGCTTCTGTGTAGTGAGACGACACTCCCAGACAGCTGACCATTTCAGCATGACACTTTTTTTATACAAAGTAACTTGCATTGTATTTTACATTCCCAACACATTCTTCATGTTGACCATGGCAAAATGTGTATCTCGATTGTGTTTACGAAATTATAACAGACTTTTATGTAGGATTTATGTCTGTTAATGTGCCCCCCCCTCTTTTTGTGTATCATGTATTCTGTCCTTTTTACATTTCTTTTTGACAAACGTCCTATGAGAAAATATATATATTTCGTTAAATATTACAGATAACTTGTCTGAATATTTTTCCTTCATCCTTTCTAGGTGCGTTATTTAGTTTCGAGTTTCAGGCTGGAACTGGCAAATGAGTACTAGGATACACAAGTATGGCAAATTCATCTGCCAATTCCAGTCTGAAACTCGAAAATTAATAAGGCATCTAGAAAGGATGAAGGAAAAATATTCAGACACAAGTCATCTATAATATTTAACAAAATATGTCTTCAAGAAAAAAATGCTGCCTACACATAAATTGAAACTGTTTCCGACAAAAGCAAAATCTTGTGTCAAGAAAATTGGTTTTAATTAAAAACATAACGGCCGTTTCTACATAGCGATACAATCAGAGCATCTTATAGACATAAAGAATTTTCAGATATGCAGAAAAAGACATTTTTACCAAAACATCTGTATCCATTTGATACACGTCGTAAATACACCACTACAGTCTGTCATTTTATATTATATGTGTGTGTGTGTGTGTGTGTGTGTGTGTGTGTGTACAGGTGTGTTGCTGCAATTATTTTTATATCATTATATTTTCTTTTTCTTATTTATTTCAAACCCCCGTGTATACCTAAGAAAATACTTATCCAAGATGGCAGCGCCCAACATGAGAAAGGTGTCCACCATGTATGTTGCTATAAAAACGAATAAAATGGAATATCCTATATCTTTATTTTAAAAGAGATAATAACCTTATTCTATTAAGATCCACGGATATTACTGAATGGAAATGTTTCTAATCCTTGTCAACATCGGAGGGGGGAGTCAGAGTCAGAGTGAGCAATATTTATAAGACTCGTTAGTTGGTGATCAGAAAATGTGGAAGATTCCAACCCCTCTTCTGATAAGAGATCAGGACAAAAGTATCTCAGTAAGAAATAAGTTAGAAATCTGAGACACTCATCTGGTTCCAATTAGCTGTCTTTTGTTCCTGCTATTAGACATAGTTTTGCAGACGACTGTTTAAAAAAATATTTACCTTTCTGACTTCTTAATTCAAACCATACAGGCAGAAATTTCATTCTCGACATGGGTTAACACTTTCATATTACTTTTAGAGATTCATATTACTTTATAACAGAGAATCATATACTGTACTGATGTTGCATCTGCCCCATTCGGTTTGCTAAAGTCGAAGGAGCATGCATGCATGTGCGTTGCTTCCTCTAATGACTGAGGCAAATTTTGTTAGCTGCAATAAACGTCATCAGCAGCTTACATTAGTTAGCATTACATTAATTTAACAACACGATCTTAGAAGATGAATGATTTATTTTTCATGATCGTCCAGTAGGCTGAAAGGGTAAAACAGGAGGGAGTGAAAAAGAGAGACAGTCAATTAACTTTTAAGCTTATTGCTTAATTATTTAATGTTGCATTAGATCATCTTAAACATATGTTCTCAGTTCAGCCGCGTCTACAAAACCATTGAGAATCGTGCCCACTACTGTCTTTGTCATATATCTGACATTATATTCGACTATTATTAGCTTCCTTTCTCACAAATTCTAGCTTATACAAGGTAAAACGTTTGACCCCTCTGTGACCTTTGTCGGAAACGCATCCTGTTTACAACATGATACCAGATTTATTTAAGCAAATATATTTTAGATAATATTTACACTAGTAAACATAGTCACTAATATTAAACAAGATTTTACACTTATTAGAAAGGCACGTGATCTTGTGTAAAAAAATAGTCTTCTACCAAAGTAAACAAGGATCCAAGAGAGATACTTATTGGTGACACGTGTCAGTTTAAAATTAACAGATGAAACAATTTTTTTTAATAACTAGCTAAATACCCACTCTACGTAAGGAGTCTCTTGGAGGGTCCGTAAATACTGCCTTTGGGGAATACTCATCTCATTTAGAAAAAGTTTAAGACCACACCAAAATAAGTATCATATGCTCAAAGATGTTGCTAGGTTAGTGTCCTGTGTCCTTAGTGAATAAAAATGTAAAATGATGCATTGGATTTCTTATCAGTGCATTACAGGGAAACACCTCAATCCTCCCTCCCTCTAATTTTGTTGCAAGAAAAAAATAACGTTATTTTTTTAAATTTACAAATTGTCTTGCAGGCAATTCAAAATTATTTACTTTTTCTTGAAAGAAAAGCAGTTTTGTCATAATTAGCTTCTGCCGACCAAATATTAATTCTCAAAAAAGTAGTTTCTTAAACAAATTGTGACAAAGTGACTGTTTTCATTTTGAATATATTAAAAATGTTTTTATGTCATTTGGGATGATTAAAATTGTTTTAAGAGAAAAGTCATATGAAAACAAAAACTTTAGGGGAAAGGTCAAATGAAAACAAAAACTTTAGGGGAAAGGTCAAATGAAAACAAAAACTTTAGGGGAAAGGTCAAATGAAAACAAAAACTTTAGGGGAAAGGTCAAATGAAAACAAAAACTTTAAGGGAAAGGTCAAATGAAAACAAAACTTTAAGGGAAAGGTCAAATGAAAACAAAACTTTAAGGGAAAGGTCAAATGAAAACAAAACTTTAAGGGAAAGGTCAAATGAAAACAAAACTTTAAGGGAAAGGTCAAATGAAAACAAAACTTTAAGGGAAAGGTCAAATGAAAACAAAACTTTAAGGGAAAGGTCAAATGAAAACAAAAACTTTAAGGGAAAGGTCAAATGAAAACAAAACTTTAAGGGAAAGGTCAAATGAAAACAAAACTTTAAGGGAAAGGTCAAATGAAAACAAAACTTTAAGGGAAAGGTCAAATGAAAACAAAAACTTAGTCTCTCTAGCACTACTGCAAACAAATTTCATTTCTTCCTCCATGTACCTCAAACCAAATGGAATTTCCATGAACAAAGTTTCTTTCCAAGAAATTTCCATCTTTGGAACACGTTGCTACAGGCTGCTTTCCTACAGACTACAACATGGTTATCTTCAAGTCACATGTTAACAAATACGTGCCGAGCAGTCCTATTAATCAAATGCTGTCTATTACATTATCATTTCCAAACTTCTCATGGTATTGTTCATCATCCAATCGAAAATCTCATTAACTCTTATCCTTGAGTGGCTTTTGGCCGTGGTAAATGCTGATTTTATTAATAAACTTTAGTCAGGATCAATTGAATTCCTGATTGACTCATTCCAATCACCACGTGTGCATCTCAGGGACTCATTCCATTAAAAACCTATCAACATCACTGGTATACTTATTGGAGATTAGACAGTTCTGAATGTATTTTATTGGACGCTTTTAACAGTAATAGCATTGAATAAACAATCAAGAATATTTCATGTTATGGAAGAAACATGTGCATTAATCTGGCCCAAATTTAAATTTCATCAAACTTCCACATTTTGAAAATTGCTATGATGTGAAAACGTGTATTCTTTATCTAATGTATAATAAAATTATGTCGATCAGATTTTAAAAGTTTAATCTAAATAGCATTTAAGCCGACAAATCAAACTTTGAGCATGACTAGTCAATTTTCATTTGTTATTGTTTTACCATGTTGTTGGGAATTAACTAACATACTTCACTACAATTTATTTCTTAAAAATACTTAATCTAGTTCCTCAGTTTGCTAATATGGAGACATTTTTAATTAACACCTAAAAAGGAAAATCAGCTAAAGAGAGCAACTCTTATTCTTTTAGTAAATGTTTGTGTTCCTTTGTATTATTTGGATATTTCGGACTACTGTTCTCATCTTGGGTGTTATTCTCACAACGTTTCGGCCGATGTAACCTCAAACCTTCTTCAGGTGTATCTTGTCCAACTCGGGAATGTGTATAGAATTTCGAACAGAATCCTTTATTTAATCCACAGGGGTAGCTTGCTCTCATTCTATCAGCCATGACCGGGTAGAAGTCTTAAGTAACTTATAATTGTATTTTTAGTATCACCTGCACTGAGGATTGAACCTTTAACCTCCAGAAGATTGTCATTTAGAACTGATTATTACTTAACACTTTATCCATTACGTCACAGGTCTTTGCAATGTGAGAATAACATCCAAGATGAGAACAGTCGTCTTAATAATACAAATTATCAATCCTCATCTCAAAAATCCCGAAACATAGTTTCCCTTATTTGATTTTTTTAGAATACTGAACCTAAGAAAAAGGGGAGGGTTATGTAACATAGAAATATTTACAAAACAAATTTGAATGTAATAGATCCCGGGCAACGCCAGGTCAGTACAGATCGTAAATAATATAACTTATTGAATAAATGCTGAAAATTTCATGAAAATTTTATTTTCTAATTTTTAGTGATTAAAAGAAATTAACGCATAGTGTCACACATTACCTAGCAGTAATATGCTTTTCAAGTTGAGTGTAGAATGGTATTGCAAATGCAAAAAGTTATTTAGATATGTTTGACAGAGCTTTACCTTAGCTTCACTAGTTAGCATTTAAAGAGTGCATTGTTGTTGCTGCAACAGCATTGACCATGGTCAGGTTGGGCCAACTTTTTCCCTCACCTGCACCATGTTATGTTCTGAACCATGGCGGCCCACGCACGGTAGTCCTGAGCAAGGTCGCACAAGATGGTTAGCCGATTGTGATTCCACTTGTGGACCTGAGAGCTCAGCTAAGTCATTCCTGATGGTTGTTGGCCATGTCCTAAGCTTCTCTCCTATAAGCTTGCGCCATCCAGGCAGAGGATTACAGTGTAAATTAATTCCCCTTCTGGATAATAAGCTGCATGCCCAAACCATCGAAGCCATCGCTGAGAACAGACGAACGGCTAAGACTTCAGGTTGAGGCATTGGCAAAGAACAGCACTTGAAACACTGACAGCCACCGACAATGCAGGATGCATGCGGCAGAAACGTTCATTGTCAAAGACTTCCAACTTTTGCCGATCGCCACCCTCATTGGCCATGTCTCGCAGACATAGAAGAGGATCGACCAGATGATAGATTGATTGAGATTAAATCTGCTGACATCCCCACAAGGATTGGGGGAATACAAAGCTGAATCTAGCAGCCCCAACTCAACAATCGACCTCTGTCGCACCCTGCCTGAACGAAACAACGGTAGCCCTGACGTACAAAAACAACTCCACATCTTCCAAAACAGCGCTATTCATAAACAGTGGTCTCCAGACCTCCGGAGAGACCAAAGAGGAGAGGATCTTAGTCTTCCATGTCTTGATGTTGATGTGCCTCCAAAGAGTGCATTGGTTAGGGTTAGTCATGTGACAAGATAGAAGGATTTGAAAATAAAATCAGTAGCAGTTTAATGTTATGGAAGAAAATTGTTAGTTAAGATCCGGATAGATAGGGGCATTTAGATCTGTCATACATCAGCCCTTTCTGAATATAGCCAGAAGCAATGCAGAGATAAGAAAATGGATCCACAGTTAAGTTCATAAAGTACAGTTGCCTACTTTATTAGCTCCCACTAGTTGTATCCAGATGATAGCGTCACCCTGGTCTACTAGAAATAAGAGTTGTTAAGTATTCATATTTACAACAAACTATGAATTAATCTTATATAAAAAGTAAGACGATTTCCACGCTCAACCCCTATATTTATGATTGATAGCCTTCAAAATAATGGCACATACGTAAATCCGTTTCGTTGGTGATTTTTGGCAAATATTGGTCTTTGTTGCGAGAAAAAAATTACTTTCAATATATTTCATCAATTTTATTATTTAGTCGTGATTAATATTTTATTTTCATTAGTTATAAAGGAAGGGTAAGGAGCTTTCACCCTCATAGTCATAAGTCTTCATACTGCATCTCAAATCACCAGGTTCATAAATTAGAACTCTACAACGCCTGGTAGCCCTGCTAGCATTACATATTACTTGGGGTAATATTATTTTAGAGTTAAGTGTAGATTGGGTTATTAGGTACTAGCATGGCTGCCTGGGGGCATGGACAACAAAATAGAAGATTTAAAAAGTGTATGTAACATCTTCCTTTTAAAACTTCTCTCTCAATCCCCCTCCAACCCTCTTCCCTCTCATATATATCTCATAAGTAACATTTCACACCAGAAGTCGATGGGAAAAATCTTTCTAAATCTCAACCCACTCTGACTAATTCCGTTCCAGTTGAATATTACAAAAATATGTATCCATATTCTGACCAAGGCAATGCTGAAAAAGAATGAATCAGCTTTATGGGCGTGTCTTGTGTAGTTTTTAACTTTTAGGTAGACATACACACACAAACAACTGTCTTTTAGGTATGATTGACATGATTTAAACTCAGAATCAATTACATGTCCCATATGTCTGATTGGTTGGTTTAATCATGTGACTTGACATAGGATCTGAAGATTTAGACAATTGCAGTTTAATGTTATGGAAGAAACATGTAAATTAAGATCTGCATAGATAGGGATGCTTGAACACCATTTCCCCTGAAGATAGTCAGTAGCAATTCATAGTTAAGGAAAATAGATCCATAGATAAGTTAATCTAACATATAAAGTTATCTTGTCAGACTTTCAAAGTCAGACCCAGATAGCATTTAAACTGACAAATCAAACTTTGCTACTGACTAGCTAATATTCTTTTGTTATTGTCGTACCTGATTATTGACAATATAATGACGTATTAGCTACAATTTATTTTTAAATTACTTAATCCGGCCCAGACGACTACTAATATGAAACATTTTTAAATAATCATCTAAAAATAAAAATCAGCAAGGGAGAATAACTCATTTTAAATTGAAAAATATAATTGCAGCTGTCTACGTTAAGTTTTAAAAATGTGCAAACAAATAAAAATTAAAAACTGAAATGACTTCACTGGATCCCGAGCAACGCCGGGTAGGGACAACTAATAAAATATATGTTTAAGTTAAATTTCTGTCTCTTTTTTTCCAGTATGAATGTTCCAGCTATGTTACAAGGGAGAAGAAACAGGAAAACAGTGGCAATACTGAACCAGAAGAGAGGGAAGCGAACAACATACATACCCTGATTTGGTGTACAACCTAAATTGGAGGAGTTCGGGGGGGGGGGGCGCCCCTAACGCCTGAACTGTTCAGGAGTCCTCCTATTACAAATTCAGAGGCAAGGGAAATATGGCATCTGTAAAATGTGGCTCTTTGTTGCCAATACAGACAAAGTAATAAACCTCGATCTACTCCAACCCCCAAAAAGTGTTGGATTGAAAAGGGACGGATTTACACAAGGGACCAATTATGATTAAAACAAGAAAGGATCCATTCTTAAAATGCGTCCATTTAATCAACTACAAGTTTAGCTATGTGAATGCCATTTCAAACTTAAGCGTGACAGATCAACGAACAGAACTTCTTAAAATGATGTGTGGATGCATCTAAAAATGCTATTGACAGACCAAATAAAATGACATCCTAAAAATTTAAGCAGGACAGATTGAAGGAAATACGATTGCGTGAGGGACCAAAGCAAATTCAATTGCAAACTAAAGCAAGGACAAAAAAAGAGAAAATGCCATCACAAACTTCAGCTGGACATGTTGATCTATTAGCTAGGAGCAAACTGTAGCATCTGTTCTTATACTATACTTCATCTTTTCTTTCTTTGGTCAATTAAGAAGAAATCCTTCGTCGACTGAAGCAATTGTTATTTTTGTCCCAATCCAGGATGTCTCTTTTTGGGGAGCTGGATATTTCCCACAAAGAACCGACCTTGTGTCTAACTGTCCTCGTGATAGGACAAGTAAATAGGAATACATAAGATAAAATAAAATTGGAAACTTAAGAAAGACAGACAAAAAGAAATGCAATCACAAACTTAAATGTGACAAATGACAGGAAATGCAATCACAAACGAAAATGAGGAGAAACAAAAGGAAATGCTATTGCAAACATAAGCGTTGAAGACCAAAGAAAATCTTTTTTAAATATCAAAATTCTTGAGTCAATCCAACCTAAAATTCAGACAAATATCCAGGACTATTATCACACCTTACACACAGCAATTTTCATGAAGCTTGACTGTGTGGTTTGTTAAAATGTTAAGATTTATTGAAACAAATCTCAGCGTGACAGACTGACTGACCTGCAAAAGAAAAAAACCTATCATAGAGACACAAAGACATGTTGGATTGGAAGGAATGGATAGATTTTTACACAAGGGACCAATTATGATTTTTTTTTTTTAGGGGGAAGAGGTGCAAAATACAAGGGAGATGATAAAAAAACAGGGAGGAAATGAGGCAAACTAGAAAGAATAAGGGCGTTTTTTTTTCTTGAAGCTCTTTGAGGGTGAGACGGAGAGGTGGTGAGAGATATGAAAGGGTTACAAAAGAAAGATAAGAGTGCTAGGGTATACGAATCTGGAAAGAGTTACTTAGGTTTGGTGGATAGAGTAAGGCTGGTGCCAAGCTAGGGTGGAGGGAGGGAATTGGTGAGGAATGTAAATGTTTACGTTTCTGTCAGAATCCAGGTGGCCTTCATTTAGATTTCTCCATATTTCGCAACCCAGATTCTATGTTCTGTTTATTGTTACCAAAAGAAAACATGGACCCTTTTTATTGCAGTTTAACCCTTTGCCTAGTAATTAAGTGGTCTGTTTTGCCTAATCTCTATATTAATAAAATTGTGTGACCACTTCTCATACATCTGTGTATGGGTTTCTCATCTCTACGTGACTTACACATTTTTTTTATTTGCTATTAATCCAACATGAAATGAAAAATGCAATAGCATAACATAAAAAAAAACGAAATTTTAATAATCGTATTTTTTTAAAAATAATTCAAGTACGAAATTAAATCCACCAGAATGAATTTCGGTTTCTTCATAAACAAGTAAACCATTTTAATCATTTTGTTAATAGTTGAAAAAAAAAAATTACTTATTATTCTGTGACCCTTTAAAATTTATGTAGGAAAGTCGTATTTGTGTGTTTGTGTTCAGCTAAAACTACCGAAAATATTTTATATTTTCACTGATCGACGGGTGTATACATCCTTTATACACACCGGGTGTATACATCCTTTATACACACCCGTGTTGTTCTCGCTGTGAACCCTGGTTCTTGATCGTCTGTAGATAAAACACTCGGATGCTGATGCTAATTTATGATGCAGAAGGTTTATGTAAAAACTTTTAAATAAACCTTCCTCATCATAAAAGAGACAGTCACATAAAACGTCAGAGTGACAGCAGTCCACTTGTGCACGTGTGAGAGAGAGAGAGAGAGATAGACATATAGATCGCTTGTCTCGTTAAAATTCGCTATATTGTATGCGACCGCCGCCGCCACCACCACCATCTCCCCTCTCGCTGGGGCTACTCGTGAGACGACAATGTTTCGCATCCACTTGCGTAAGCTCCTATTTACTTGCCTCCACACGAAAGCAGAGTTGGACACAAGGTCGATTTTTAATGTGGGGAAAATCCAGCTACCCAAAAAGGGGCACTCTGGATTGAAACAAAAATAAAAATTGCCTCGGTCTAGAAGAATTTCTCCTTCACTAACCGATGACAGAAAAGATTAAGTGTAGTATCAGAACAGATACTACACTTTGCTCCTAGTGAAAAGGTGAAGAAGTTGTAAGTAAAAAAGCGACAGAAAAGCCGGAAGTCACATGGTTTCATTGACTTCTACTTTGAAGTCACCTCTAAACTTTAAGGTGTCAATCAAACTCTTCCATCAAAAGACGACCTTCGCTATGTAACAGATGCACTTACAAACCTAACATGTATTCTGATTCAGTATGCTGGTTATGATAAAAAAAAAACAATCCAATATTGGGGTTACCAAGGACACAATTAGAGTAGGAGAGATCACAGGTAAAAAATTACTTTAATTTTTACTGGTAAATGTTCGAAAAAAACCCACTAAAAACAAGGTCAAACAGCTGGCTGCTGATTACTTTATTGCAGTTATATGATTATCATCTATTTTCTTTTGAGTGAGTTTATCCTTACACGCAGACTGATTAATACATTATCCAATCAGAATACTTTTGTGTGGAAAGCACTTCCGGTGAACTGTTTCATTATATTTTTCCTGCATTTTCGGCAGTCAGTGTTTCTCATGTCAAGGTGATGAGACGATTATGTTCCTGTCTCGTCCCAAAACCAAAACCCGGTGAGCACGAGACGAATAATCCAGACTCAACCCATGTTTTGGATTTATGCGCACCCACCTACTCAGCATGTTTTCGTATTTTTGTCTACGTAACTCTTTCAAGCTCCTGTCTGTTTGTTGATGAAACCGTATGAAGAAAATTAATTTGAATTGTAATGAAGGAGATTGTTCGGTGCTTCTTGACATAAGACCCCCGGTAAATGCTCTAAATAAAATTCTAATTTTAGGAAAATAAACGGTGAAAATAAAAATGTTAACCAAATTTTATGGAAAACAGTCTAGTAGTTTGTTCTTTATTATATATTATATTCAATTTTTCCTACGATGCATTTTTTGAGTTGAAAAACGTCATTTTGTTCACTGAATAGGGACCTCCGAAACATAGAATCGCAGACGTCATAGGTTTTGCGTTCTTTAAGAAATCCATACATCTGTGTTATTTTTATTGTGTTTTTAAATCTCCCTAAAATAAAGTTATACTAATAGGAAGTTGTTTTAAAGTAAAATAGTTTATTTAAAGATTAAATTAGCGAACTGAGAAAGAAACACATTCTTTCTTGAGATATAAGTATGAAATCTGCTTTGTTCTACGGCAGGGCTATTGTTTGCACAAAAAATGAGATTATTATGTGAAATGTTAAATATGTATGGATGAGCAAAAGGGAAACAAATGGCTTACATTATGTTGTTGTAGACAAAATTAACGAAAACAAAAGTTTTGAATGTCATCAAAATAAATATTAAAATAGTTTGAAGTAACGATTTTTGCTATTATTTTGTTTTGTTAGCGTCTACCTTAAATTTTATATATAATAAAATCAAACTAAAAATGAAAAAGTATTGTGGTGTGTTAATGATTTAACAATATTATTTGTCAATTAAAAATAAATGAAACCATTTCAAACTGAAAATAAATTTTAAGTCAGATCGCATTTTCACCAAATAAAATTAGAATTCGGAAAAATTTTGAATAGATAAGCATTTAAATTTGAAAAAAGAAAAATTATAAAAAGTATACTTTTTTCTCAGCTTCAAGAATGTAAGCAAAAAGGAAACATTTGTAAACAGAACATAACAAACATAGTGTTCAGTTAGAACGAAAAAGATGGCGTCAATAAGCAATGCACATTTACCCCTGGGCCCCTGATAATCGCTCAAAAATCGAAAATTAAATAAAATACTGTTAGAACATTGCATTTTCGCACGATTGGTGACATTTATTGGATGTGTTTCTACCAGTATTTTGTTTAATTTTCGTCTTTTGAGCGATTATCAGAAGCCCAGTGGTACACGTGCATTGTTTATCCACACCATCTTCTTTTTCATTCTAACTGAACACTGTTTGTTTTTACAAAAAAAAAAAAAACGCTTTAAAATAAGTTGAAACACAAATAAACTTACTCAGGTAGGTAAAAGAGTAACTTATCTTGGCTTTGGTAACATTTATTTGTTGCACATTTGTTTTTATTTTTCTACCCTTTTTTTTGTTTTGTTCGTTCTTGTAATAAATGCCCCTACCTTTTGACTAGGAGCAAAGTGTAGTATCTACATTTAATCTTTTCTGTCCCTGGCCGGTGAAGTAGAAAGCCTTCTAGGCAATTTACATTTTTCCCAATCCAGAGTGTCCCTTTTTGGGTATTTATTTACTCCTCTCCAGGAGTTAGGCACAAGGCCAGTTTTATCTTACTCCCACAAGTAAGATGTGACCCAAGGTCGGGTTGGGAAAGTGGGATTGTAAAAGCCAGCGCTCGAGAGGTGAGCACTCTGACCATTAAAAATTGCCTGGGCAGCCCCGTCGCCATTCCCCGGTAGGGGCGCCTCAAGCAGTAAGGAATAAACTTACTCCTCCCCCAAAGAGGGGAGGCGAAGCCTGGGAGGGTGGACCTCCTAGAACTGCACAGGACAGACCCATAGACCGGCGTAAATCAAGCCCCGAAAGCCAAGACAATATCAGTCTATGGGGTGCAGTATCCATCGGAACAGATACTACACTTTGATCTTAGCCAAAAGAAAAACCGACCTTGTGTCTAACTCTGCCCTCGTGGGGAAGCAAGTACATGTTTGTTTATAGTTCGTGTCTGTTTGTTTTTTTGTTTAAAATTTCTATAAAGATTCAATTTTGATTTATATAAAATAGAAAGATTTTGATTCCATTAAAATAAAATAAAAAGATATAATGAAGGACTAATTAAAAGTAATTAACATTTTATATTTGTTTTCATAAAAATAAAACGAAAATGTTCAATTAGCAGTGGTGGGGGGGGGTGAAGTGATTCATGTGAATGTATAGACATTAGCAGTTGATAGCTGCACATTATTCATAAAAGAAATAGTTTTTATTCGATATTTTCAGAAACATTATTAAAAATTCCAAGTAAATAAAAAAAAAATAGTGATTAAAAAAATAAAAACAAAAGAACATTCAGTTGAGACGAAGCTACCAAACATAAATGTTAAGTCAGGCATTGATTGAGATCGAGTGATGCTGACAATATTAATTTTGGGAGGATTCATTTTTATTTTATTTTTATTTTTTTGCAGCGGCAGCGTACTTAAAAACTTAATTAAGATTTGAACTCAAAAGAAAATGTATACATATATTATGTATCTAATAGAAATACATTTTCTTTTGTTTTGTTTCAATTTGTTTTCGGAAAGTTTGTTATTTTTATTTTAATATTTTTTTGTTTGTCTAGTGTTCATAGGACAGGCATTTGACTAGTAGTGTAAATACCCCATCGAAAACTGGATTGACCTATACACAAGGTACAGCAAAATATTTTTTAAAGTAATAAGAGAAGGAAACCAGAGGAAAAGAAAGAAATAAAAAGAAAGAAATAAAACGAAAGAAGAAAAAGAAAAAGAAAAGAAGAAAAGAAAAGAAAAAAAAGAAAAGAAAAAAAGAAAAGAAAAAAAAGAGCAATCTATACATAAAATCAACATATATAGTGTTCCATGTAAACATCTAAAGACTGTCTCGGAATCAACTGTAGTTTTGATTATCACAAAAAAGATACTATTCAGCTGTATATTTTGTTTAGGATGATATCTTTATTTATATCAAGTTAGGTACATGTATATATTTATATATTTGTATGTACAGGATTCACTTTAAAACTAATTAAGCAATCATTATGAATTTTGGAACACAACTTCTTTGCGTAAGGGCGGGTAATATTGCTAAGGAGGTAAAAAAGAGGTGGAAGCCCTTTGTGAAAATTCAAATAACTCCGATCTTTGTGAAATTTTAACAATAGGTGTTTAGCATCAATTAATAAATATTCCACAAATTTCTGTTTATTTTGAGTATTTTAAAAGGATTTTAGACGGCATAACATGGACACAACCTCCTATTTGAAAATTCAGATGTATCAGATTTGCACTGAATTTGATCCATAGTCATTGGACACCAATTAAACACGATTCTCTACATTTGAATTTCTTTTTAAAATCCTTTAAGCTGAAGCCTTTAAATTTAAGATATTTTCTAGAATCAAAAGCATTTGTTCAGAATTGGAATAATGATTCTAGACATAAGATTTAGTATCATTATATCTTGATAATTATCTTAGTAAGGGGACATAAAAATTATGCAAAAGTGTTCTGTTCGGTCAAAGACAGAACTATAAAGCGACGAGAGTCAAAGACAGGACTATATAACAACAGCAGTCAAAGACAAGATTTGAAAGCGACGGCGGTCAAAGACAAGATTGGAAAGTGACGGCGGTCAAAGACAAGATTGGAAAGTGACGGCGGTCAAAGACAAGATTGGAAAGTGACGGCGGTCAAAGACAAGATTGGAAAGCGATGGCGGTCAAAGACAAGATTGGAAAGTGACGGCGGTCAAAGACAAGATTGGAAAGCGACGGCGGTCAAAGACAAGATTGGAAAGCGATGGCGGTCAAAGACAAGATTGGAAAGCGATGGCGGTCAAAGACAAGATTGGAAAGCCATAGCGGTCAAAGACAAGATTTGAAAGCGATAGTGGTCAAAGACAAGATTTGAAAGCGATGGTGGTCAAAGACAAAATTTGAAAGCGATGGCGGTCAAAAACAAGACTTTAAAACGATGGCGATCAAAGACAAGATTTTAAAGCAATGGTGTAGCAGCCATCATGCAGGTCCACAGGGAAAACGAGTGAGGGTTGCACCGTGTATTTTCCATCGGGGATTGAACCCAAAGTGTTCCGGTTACAAAATGGAAACTTGTAACTTTTGTCACGTGACGAGAGTTCATGTATGCAAATGGGCTTTGTTTTGCATGGGCTAATTCTCGTTGTCATAAAAAAGTAGACACTTTGCTCCAGAAAAGAGAAGAGAAAAGTTGACGTTGTGACCACGTCGAGCGCTGAGACAGAGAGAGAAAGAGAAAGAGAAAGAAAAAAGGAATTAAATTTTCGACTACAAACTATTCGGGCATTTCTGTGCTGTTTATTTGTGACATAATGGCAGACGCAAAGTTCGACCTAAAACTTATCCCTGAGTTTGACGGATCTATGTCTGTGGTGGACTGGGTTGAGAGATTGGAGCTAACATGTTGTTTGTGTGGGGTCAAGCAGGTCGAGTTGGTCATTCCCCTTCGACTAACGGGAGGCGCTCTAGATGTTTATCAGCAGCTAAGCGAGAATGATAAGGCCAATGTCGAGCAGATGAAGGCTGCGAACTACAAAGCTTTTGCGATAGACCCCTGCACAGCATACAAACGTTTTACTACCCGGAAACTATTGACAGACGAGACAGTGGATGTCTTCTTTGCTGCATTGAAAAATCTGGCCGTTCTGTTTGGAGGGTTGCCTGAACAGACTTTCGTGTATGCATTTGTGGCTGGACTCCCCCGTTCGAGTGAAGCTACTCCTAAGGGCATCCATAAGTATAGAGGCGACACCAATAGAACAGTTACTTGAGCGCGCCAGATCTATCATCTGGGATGAAGCAGAACTTGAGAAGCATGTTATAATGGCCGCACAGTCGACCAAGAGTGTGCTTTAAAAACTGGCAGAGGACGGACCCACATGTCAAAGTAAATTGTTTCCGCTGTGGGTGGAGTGGTCACATTGCAAAGGATTGCATGGACAGAAGACGCAGACGCATACAGTGCTTCCAGTGTGGCGGGATTGGACACATGGCCTCAAGCTGTTCAGGAAACGAGTCAGGGGACAAGATGTCAGTGCTGCTCTGCTCCCCGGACAAGATGTAAACGAGGTGCAACCAATCATCAGAGTGCATGTTAATCAAACGCCTTGCTTAGCGCTTCTTGATTAAGGCTGCTCCCGTACCAAAGTGTGCGCAAAGTTATACCGTAACTGGAGCAAGAGGAGCATTAAAATAACAACGATAATTGGCGAGACGCAGGCGTGCTGTGGAGTAGCATTTGTAAAGATTTGCACGGACTCTGGTGTATCCACTGAGGTCAATGTCCTAGGCTTCGACCTACTGTTCGGATATGACGCTATCAAGGCACTGGGTGGTGTTCTCATTACACCAGCTGAGACTGTGAAATTTCCTAAGGAACCGGTGTGTGCCGCACTTTGTATTGATCGTCCTAACTTCAAGGTGGAGTTTGATCAACGCTAAAAGATCTGGACTGCGTCATAGAAATGGACGGATGATAAAGTACCAATCAAGCTACAGAATGGCGTCACAGAATACCCCATAGCCACGAACGTTAGAGCCACATATAAACAAGAGCTTGACGCCTGGATCAAAGATGGTTGGTTGATCCCGTACCCCAACCAAGAGCTTGGATCTCCAAAAGGTCTTATCCCTTTAATGGCAGTGGTACAAGATAACAAATCAAAGGTGTGACCAGTCATGAACTACCGTGAGCTCAATCAATATATTGAGGCTTACACGGCTGATGCCGATGTATGTGAAAGCAAGTTAAGGGAGTGGTGCCAGAAAGGATCGAATGTATCATTGCTCGATCTGAGGAAGGCCTATCTGCAGGTGAGGGTTGACAAAACTTTATGGCCATTCCAAACGGTGGTATTTCGCAGCAGGAGATACTGCCTAACCAGACTTGGTTTTGGATTGAATGTGGTGCCGCAGATCATGAAGACCATTGTTAATGCTGTGTTATCCCAGGAGGAGACTGTCGAAAAGGCAACATTGGCGTACCTTGACGACATTTACATCAATGAAATGTCAAGTCGGCGACGCACATCAGAGTGAAATTGGCAGAGTTTGGCCTAACATGCAAAGACCCAGAGTGGCTTGGAGACGCAGCACAAATACTGGGTCTGAAAGTCAGAGGGGAGGATGGCACCCTGCGATAAAGATGAGGAAATGTGATTTTCAGGCATCCCTGAAGTTCTCACAAGAAGGACCATTTTTTTCTTTGTGCGGAAAACTCGTGGGACACCTGCCAGGGTGTGGTTGGCTTTGTGTGGGAGTGAGTGTAATAAAACACAGGGCGAATACAGTAAACAAAGGGTGGGACGATAAAACAAGTGATGCCCTACTCACCAGAATGATTACAGAAAGTGCTGAGAGACCCACACACAAGGACTCGGCCCGAGGAGACTGATGTGTCAATGGAGAAGAAATTAATGTATGAGTTGACGCTAGTTCACTAGCATTGGGAGTCCTGTTAGAGAAGGATGGAGCCATGTTGAAGGATGCCTGTTGATTGCGGCCTGCGAACATCGTCCAGCACATCAACCTTGCTGAGTTAGATGCTGTGATGAAGGGCATTAACTTAGCACTACAGTGGCAGGCAAAGAGGTTGCACTTGCATACTGACTCCCTTTGTGTCTATCACTGGGTGTCTGACACGCTGACTGGGAAAGCAAGAATACGCACCAGGGCAGCAAGCGAGATGTTAAGATGAGGTTAGACACCGTAAAGAGTCTAGTCTGCGAGTATGACCTGGTAGTCAGCATAACATTGGTCCAGTCATACTGCAACCTTTCTGACCAGCTGACATGAGTGCTTCGCAAATGGTACGATACAATAAAGGTGGGTGCCAAGCCCGATAATCAAACATGCGCTGCTACAGTAAGCGCGATGAGCCAGCAGCAGATAGAAAAAATCCACACACAAAGCAGACATCCAGGTGTCAAGATGACTCTGTATTTCGTAAACCCAGCAGTGGCCAAATCAGAGGTGAAACAAGTCATCAAGCACTGTGAGATGTCAGTCAATTGACCCAGCACCAGCGCGGTGGTGAAAAGGACGACTGGAAGCAAGTGACGCATGGCAAAGGGTGGGAATGGATATCACACATTATAATGGCAACCACTTTCATTGGCCGTCTTTTACAAAAGGGGAGCACTGCATAAGATGTTGGCCGATAACGACCCAGCATTTTGAGCCACCAAGTAAGACAGTTTTTATGTGAATGGAGAGTTCAATTGCAGTTGCGATGCGCTTATGTACCATCAGGCAATGGCATTGCAGAACGAAGCCACCGCAGCATAAAGTGGATTGCTGCTAGAAAGAAATGCTCTGGTGGGGAAACAACATACTGGTACAATGTTACGCCTAAGGATGGCGTGTCCCCAGCAACTGCACCCATGAATGCCATCTACACATACCAACTCGGGTAAAAAGAATCAACATTGTGCAATCACTTGACAACGAGAAGATGGATGGGCCATATGATGTGGGAGATCATACCTGGGTGAAACTGCCAAAATCGATGGCGGTCAAAATAAACTTAAAAATGACGATCGTTGAAAGAGTTCTACTTGTGAATATTACAGGAAGATTTTTGAGAAACCTGGCATAGGTGCATATGTCAACTAGTTGTAGAATAGAATCGTAGTAGATTCTAATGTAATTCTTTACTGAAGCTGAAAGTGACTTGAAGTTTGGAAGTGGAAGGAAATGAAACCAGATCTGACTATGAAGTCCAAAACGAGTTTAAGTGTTTCAAGAGTGGTACTACGTTCTTTGAATAAAGCCCAGAAAGGGACAACTAAAATTACCTCTGATGATTTAACACATAAGACAAGGTTTGATTGAATACGAGCTGATATAGCCATGTCTCAAATATGTTAAATATATCTCTATAATATAGAAAAGCCTGTCTATTTAGCATATATTGTCATCAATAACATACGGCCTACAAGCTCACTATTTTAATTTTTCTTCAGTTTTCTTTGTGGAAACTTGGACTATTTTCTTTAAAAAAATAGTTCTGTTTCATTTCTGTAAAATAAAATTATATCCCATTCGAAATTATTTTATAATGGTGACATATTTCAATAATAATCGATAAAACAATTCTACCTGTCCTAAGACATGTATTCTTCTAGTGTGTGTCATATATATATATATATATATATATATATATATTAGTGAAAATTCGGGAAAATTGAAACTTTTGGGGTTATCAGAAAAATTTCAGCCTGATATCCAATTCCAAAAACGCTTCTTTTAAATTAAAATTACATTTTTTTTTTAATTTAGTTTTCACTGTTTGTACTAACCATAAAATGATAAATATTTATTGATTTTAAACTACCAGTAATACTAAAGTCTATAGATCGTAATGAATTGAGGTAAAATTGACACAAGTGAAAAATATAGATGAAAATTACACAATGAGTTTATCAAAATCTTAGATACAATACATTAAGGAAAAACATTAAGTTTGTTAAATTAAAAAGACAATTGTATCTACATTTAAAAGTATAAGGATTCTCAGCTAAATCACCACCCCCCTTTTAACAAAAAATGCAATACTACTTTTAAAAAAAAATTAAAAAAATTTTTTTTTTTTCTTAGTTCACACGTAATCGGCTAAATTTAAAAAGTTAGAATATGTAATCAGTTTCGCATATAAATTTAACGTAAAATGATTACCTATTCCGAGCCAGTCTCTAACCAAATAGCAGTTTAAGGACATATAACCAGACTTTTTATTTAGTTAAGAAAGATAAATATCGTGAGTTTTGAGAGGGGGAGACAGGATAAAAAGAACAACCCTCCCTTAATCCTAGAACTAACCCTAAATCCGGGTGGCAACATCCCCCCCCCCAAAAAAAACAATTCTCCCTTAACCCTACCACTAACCTTATGTCCGTGTGGCAACAGCCTCCTGCCCCTCAAAAAACACCTTCCTTAACCCTACCACTAACCTTTTAGTCCAGGTGGCAACAGAATCCCTCCCCCCCCCAATTTTTTTTTTTTTTAATCGATTTTATTTGCTTGAACACAACAAATTAAAATACTTGTATTATTTGGATTATCCAAACTACTACTGTCTTCATCTTGCATGTTATTGTTATGTTTCGGCCCGATGTAACCTCTGACCTTCTTCATCTTGTCTACAGATCAGGCTGTCTGAAAATACCAGCTTCCTGACCAAAAATGCATCAAACATTGATGTTATTATTTTTCCTTTCCCCTTTTCAAAACTCAATCATGTTCTGCAAAAACAAAAACATTTTTCCTCTACAAAACAACCAAACCAAACACAATAAATACTTAAACATATAAAGAACTTGAAGCATAAAAACTTTTGCCAAAATGACCGGATTCGGTATAAAATAATCCAAAATGTAAGTGGTCAGTTTACAGTAAACTGCAGAGAACTGGACTCACCCCATGATCCCTTTAAAAATTAAACGAGTAAGTTTTTCAAAAAAAGTTTTTTATAATCTTTAAAGTTTTGCTGAATCCAGTGTACCGTAAAAAACATGTAATGTGCGCACCTGTGTAATGTGTGGAGGTGATTTTCAGCATTAAATTTGTTACAAAAAGCATCTACACATGTAAAATTCACATTCTAAACATTTCAGAATTGACAGGCGGACGTAAGTGCTTTTCATTTTAGTTGTATTTAGCATAATTTCACTTAGTTACAATTATATTTTAATTAACCCAGTAAATATAACAGTTCAATTTAATTTTGTAACACATAAATCTCAATATTGTCTTAAAAAGGTTTGACACCGGATGTAGGAGGTAATATGGATACCATGTCATGTCTACAAATTGTTTGTTAGAAATGAACATCAAAGTGGTATACTTTATAATCTTCAAAGAGAAATGAAAGAAAAAAGGGGATAGTTTTATGTCCCTTTTTTTTCTTTCTTTTCTCTTAGTAGTATTTTCTTTTTTACAATAAATTACTTTTTAGTCTATTTTTCTAAATTTTTTTTACTAAAAAATGTCCCGGTCGACTATTTTCAATTGTTTATGAAAACATTTAAATAACACTTTGTCAACGTACTACGAATTACTGCAAATCAACTTTGTTTAAAAAGATAAAATAAATCTTTAGTTTGTTTCATTATTTTCAATGGAAAACATTTCAGAAAAAATAGTTAGAAAGATCTACTCGCATAATGTACGCCCCCCCCCCCTCCTTCAAGTGTATTTTTACTTTTGCGAAAATATATGCACACATTATATGGGTTTTTTTTTTGGTAATCCGGAAATTAAACAAACAACTTCATAACTAAACATTCAGAAATTTAAAAAGAATCGGAATCTGTAATTGTATCGGAATCGGGAATTTAGAACAGAATCGGTGATTGTATCAGAATCAGGAAAAATATTGGAATCGTCCCATCACTAGTATATATATAATATTTCAGATTTTGGTAAAATGGAACCAGCAGTTAAAAAGATTTTAATAAAATAGTCTGAGATCAAATATACATTTACATTATAAGTGGTCTGTCGGATGCAGAACATTTTATCTGTAAACAGTGTCATAGATTTTGAGTAAACAAAATGTATCAGGTGGGGAGAAGAAAGATTTTATGTAAAGGGGATCTGGTAAAGAGAGAGATTTTGAAGATTTAATTGGGGTTAGCGGAAAAAGTAATTGCATTTTTTTTTTATTTGAAATCTTTATCTGATCCTCAGCCAAATCTTGGGTTGCTTCCATTTTATTCATTTCGAGAATGAGGAAATTTTATTTCTTTTAATCATTTTGGAGGAAAAAAGTTGCTTATTTATAGACATGAGATTTAAAACCTTTTTGAGAAGTGAAAGGACTGGTTATTTATTGCCATGACTAAATCAATATAAGCTTAGAGAAGAAGAAGAAGAGGAAAGGAACAGAAAGAAAGAGGTAAAGAAAAACGAAAAACAGGAATAGAAATAGAAAGAAAAAAGAAAGAGAAAAGAAAAAAAAGGAGAAAAAAAAGAAAAAAAAATTAAATAAAAGAGAAAATAAAAAGCTAATTTCCAAAAAAGGCAAGTCATATCTTTGAATAATTTTAAAACATATGTGGCAAGTGTTTTGCAAGAAAGAAACATAAGTAAGCAAACAGCAAATTATTTGCTGTTAAATGTGCCTTTACAGAGAAACTATATCGATATCAAAGAGGTAAGAAACGAACTTGATGCATAGGTCAATTACATATAGGTAGAGTTACACATCTACGTTTAGTTATTCTGAATTTGGGAATACAGTTGCCAAACGTAAGGGTTCAAATGTGGGCTATATTTAGTTAAATTTAGCTTTATGCAAAGGGTAGAAGCCCTTTGTGAGAATTCAAATAATTCCTATTTTTGTGAAATTTTAACAATAGGTATTAGACATAGATTAATAAATATTCCCCAAATTTCAGTTTCTTTGAAGTATTTTAAAGGGATTTTGAGGCACAACCTCCCATTTGAAAATTCAAATATCTAAAGTTTACATTGAATTTAATCAATACTCATTAGACATCACTTAAGCAAGATTCCCTCAATTTCAATTTCTTCTAAAGATCCCAAAACTGATTTATTCGAGGAATTAATTTTACCCATCCTGGGACGGGTATTCTTCTAGTTGATGATGATCCAGACATTTTACCAACATTTTACCAACATTTTACCAACATTTTCATTAATTTGAAACAGATTCAGAATGATGGAATTTCATTATGTTTTACTTACCGATTCTTTACGTAGAGATTCAAAGAATAATGAAACTTTCATAGTTTGGTCAACTCACCTGGAATAGAAGAGAAAAAATATTGAATTGTTTGTTTGGTACATTTTACTGCAAATCAACTCGTTTGGGTGTTATTTAAAGTAGAAACATAAAAAGCAGATTTCGTCATTTCTTTTAACATACCTTTCAAGTTCCTACTTACTGGCCTCCCCACGAGAGCAGAGTTAGTCGGTTTTTGATGTGGTAAAAATCCAGTCCCCCCCAAAAAACACTCTGGATTGGAACAGAAATTAAAATTGCCTCAGTCTAGAAGGATTTCTCCTTTACCGCCCGAGGACAGAACAGATGAACAGATACTACTTGTTGATCCTAGATAAAAGACCAAGGAATCTTTTTAATGCCAAAACACAAAACCTACTGCAAACTATTGTATGTGATTAATCTCAATCTCATCTCATCTCAATATATATAAGGCAAAAATCTGTGATATGTATGTAACGCTAAGGCTTTTAAAATACTAAACAAACACCTCCGAATTAGGTATTATTTTAACCGGCATAACCTCGAGAAAATAATATCGAAAAATTAAAAAAAAAGATTCATTTTTAAGGGGTCAAATAGCCATTTTTTCGTTTAATGTGATCACGATTTTTAATGTTATCTTGTGCACATGACGTCACATAAATAGGTACATGACGTCATAGTGATAGGTTCGGATATTATTTTATGCTATCGTCACGTTATTATTGTTTTTTTTTTTGCATTTTTCTTCGCACTATTGCCCTGATAAAAGGGAGGAGAATAAGCGAGAATTATTTTAGTATAGCTCTAGAGGCCCCCTTCTATTTGACGATTGAAAATGAGGAAAAATATCATGATGGGATTGAAAATAATGAAGAATACCATGAGAGGATTGAAAATGATGAAGAATACCATGTAAGGAGTGTAAATGATTAATAATATCATAAGGGGATTAAAAATGAGAGAATTGAAAATGATGAAGAATATCATGAGTGGATTGAAAATTATAAAGAATATCATGAGGGGATTGTAAATGATGAAGAATATTATGAGAAGATTGAAAATGATGAAGAATACCATGAGAGGATTGAAAATGATGAAGAATATCATGAGAGGATTGAAAATGATGAAGAACATCATGAGAGGATTGAAAATGATGAAGAACATCATGAGAGGATTGAAAATGATGAAGAACATCATGAGAGGATTGAAAATGATTAAGAACATCATGAGAGGTTTGAAAATGAAGAATATCATGAGGGGGTTGAAAATGATGAAGAATACAATGAGAGGATTGATAATGCTGAAGAATACCATGAGAAAATTGAATATGATGTAGAATATTATGAAAGGATTGAAAATGCTGAAAAATACCATGAGGGGATTGAAAATGATGAAGAACATAATGAGAGGATTGAAAATGATGAAGAATATTATGAGAGGATTGAAAATGATGAAGAATACCATGAGAGGATTGAAAATGATGAAGAATACCATGAGGGGATTAAAAATGATGAAGAATACCATGAGAGTATTGAAAATGATGAAAAATATCATGAGAGGATTGAAAATGATGAAGAATATCATGAGAGAGTTGAAAATGATGAAGAATATAATGAGAGTATTGAAAATGATGAAAAATATCATGAGAGGATTGAAAATGATGAAGAATATCATGAGAGGATTGAAAATTATGAAGAACACCATGAGAGGATTGAAAATGATGAAGAAAATCATGAGAGGATTGAAAATGATGAAGAATATTATGAGAGGATTGAAAATGATGAAGAATATTATGAGACGATTGAAAATGATGAAGAATATCATGAGAGGATTGAAAATGATGAAGAGTATTATGAGAGGATTGAAAATGATGAAGAATACCATGAGAGGATATAAAATGATGTAGAATACCATGAGAGGATAGAAAATGCTTAAGAATACCATGAGAGGATTGAAAATGATGAAGAACATCATGAGAGGATTGAAAATAGTGAAGAATACCATGAGAGGATTGAAAATGATGAAAAATATCATGAGAGGATTGAAAATTATGAAGAGCACCATGAGAGGATTGAAAATGATAAAGAATATCATGAGAGGATTGAAAATGATGAAGAATACCATGAGCGGGTTGAAAATGATGAAGAATACGATGAGAGGATTAATAATGATTAAGAATATCATGATGGGATTGAAAATGATGAAGAATATCATCAGCGGGTTGAATATGATGAAGAATACGATGAGAGGATTGAAAATGATTAAGAATATCATGATGGGATTGAAAATGACGAAGAATACCATGAGAAGATTGAAAATGATGAAAAATATCAAGAGAGGATACAAAATGATTAAGAATATCATTAGAGGATTGGAAATGGTGAAAAATATCATGAGAGGATTGCAAATTATGAAGAATACCATGAGATGGTTTAAAAATGATGAAGAATATCATGAGAGGATTGAAAATGATGAAGAATACAATGAGAGGATTGAAAATGATGAAAAATATCATGAGAGGATTGAAAATGATGAAGAATACCATTAGAGGATTGAAAATGATTAAGAATATCATGAGAGGATGTAAAATGATTAAGAATATTATGAGAGGATTGAAAATGATGAAGAATATCATGAGACGATTAACAATGATGAAGAATATCATGAGAGGATTGAAAATGATGAAGAGTATTATGAGAGGATTGAAAATGATGAAGAATACCATGAGAGGATTGAAAATGATGTAGAATACCATGAGAGGATTGAAAATGATGTAGAATACCATGAGAGGATAGAAAATGCTTAAGAATACCATGAGAGGATTGAAAATGATGAAGAATATCATGAGAGGATTGAAAATGATGAAGAACATCATGAGAGGATTGAAAATGATGAAGAACATCATGAGAGGATTGAAAATAGTGAAGAATACCATGAGAGGATTGAAAATGATGAAGAACATCATGAGAGGATTGAAAATGATGAAGAATATCATGAGAGGATTGGAAATGATGAAAAATATAATGAGAGGATTGAAAATGATAAAGAATACCATGAGCGGGTTGAAAATGATGAAGAATACGATGAGAGGATTAAAAATGATTAAGAATATCATGAGGGGATTGAAAAGGATGAAGAATATCATGAGCGGGTTGAAAATGATAGAAGAATACGATGAGAGGATTGAAAATGATTAAGAATATCATGATGGGATTGAAAATGATGAACAATATCATGAGCGGGTTGAAAATGATGAAGAATACCATGAGAGGATTGAAAATGATGAGAATACCATGAGAGGATTGAAAATGATTAAATACATCATGAGTGGTGGTAAAATGATTTAGAATATTATGAGAGGATTGAAAATGATGAAGAATATCATGAGAGGATTAAAAATGATGTAGAATATCATGAGAGGATTGAAAATGATAGAAGAATATCATGAGCGGGTTGAATATGATGAAGAATACGATGAGAGGATTGAAAATGATTAAGAATATCATGATGGGATTGAAAATGATGAACAATATCATGAGCGGGTTGAAAATGATGAAGAATACCATGAGAGGATTGAAAATGATAGAAGAATACGATGAGAGGATTGAAAATGATTAAGAATATCATGATGGGATTGAAAATGATGAACAATATCATGAGCGGGTTGAAAATGATGAAGAATACCATGAGAGGATTGAAAATGATGAGAATACCATGAGAGGATTGAAAATGATTAAATACATCATGAGTGGTGGTAAAATGATTTAGAATATTATGAGAGGATTGAAAATGATGAAGAATATCATGAGAGGATTAAAAATGATGTAGAATATCATGAGAGGATTGAAAATGATAGAAGAATATCATGAGCGGGTTGAATATGATGAAGAATACTATGAGAGGATTGAAAATGATTAAGAATATCATGATGGGATTGAAAATGATGAAGAATATCATCAGCGGGTTGACAATGATGAAGAATACCATGAAAGGATTGAAAATGATGAAGAATACGATTAGACGATTGAAAATGATTAAGAATATTATGATGGGATTGAAAATGATGAAGAATATCATGAGCGGGTTGAAAATTACGAAGAATACTATGAGAGGATTAAAAATGCTGAAGAATAAAATGAGGGGATTTAAAATGGTGAAGAATATTATGAGAGGATTGAAAATGATTAAGAATATCATGAGAGGATTGAAAATGATGAAGAATATCATGCGAGGATTGAAAATGATGAAGAATATCATTAGAGGATTGGAAATGATGAAAAGAATGAGAGGTAGTAAAATGATTAAGAATATTATGAGAGGATTGAAAATGATGAAGAATATCATGAGAGAATTGAAAATTATGAAGAATACCATGAGATGGTTTAAAAATGATGAAGAATATCATGAGAGGGTTGAAAATGATGAAGAATACCATGAGAGGATTGAAAATGATGAAGAATATCATGAGATGATTGAAAATGATGAAGAATACCATTAGTAGATTGAAAATTATTAAGAATATCATGAGAGGATTGAAAATGATGAAGAATACTATGATGCGATTGAAAATGATGATAAATATCCTGAGGGGGTTGAAAATGATGAAGAATATCATGAGCGGGTTTAAAATTATGAAGAATACGATGAGAGGATTGAAAAGGCTGAAGAATAAAATGAGGGGATTGAAAATGATGAAGAATATCATGAGAGGATTGAAAATGATGAAGAATATCATGAGGGGATCGAAAATGATGAAGAATATCATGAGCGGGTTGAAAATGATGAAGAATACGATGAGAGGATTGAAATAGCTGAAGAATAAATTGAGGGGATTGGAAATGATGAAGATTATCATGAGAGGATTGAAAATGATTAAGAACATCATGAGGGGATTGACAATGCTGAAAAACATCATGAACGGGTTAAAAATTATGAAGAACATCATGAAAGGATTGAAAATGATGAAGAATATTATGAGGGGATTGAAAATGATTAAGAATATCATGAAGGGATGTAAAATGATTAAGAATATCATCAGAGGATTGAAAATGATGAAGAATATCATGAGTGGATTGAAAATGATGAAGAATATCATTCAGGATTTAAAATGATGAAGAATATCTTGAAGGGATTGAAAATGATGAAGAACATCATGAGGGGATTAAAGTAATGAAGAACATCATGAGGGGATTGAAAATGATGAAGAATATTATGAGGGGATTAGAAAATGATTAAGAATACCATGAGGGGATTGAAAATGATGAAGAATATCATGAGAGGATTGAAAATGATGAAGAATACCATGAGAGGATTGAAAATGATTAAGAATATCTATGATACATGATACATATCTATAGTACATATACATGATACATATCTATGATACATGATACATATCTATGATACATGATACATATCTATGACACATGATACATGATACATATCCATGATACATATCCATGATACATGATACGTATCCATGATACATATCCATGATACATGATACGTATCCATGATACATATCCATGATACATGATACATATCCATGATACGTATCCATTATACATGATACATATCCATGATACATTATACATACCCATGATACATATCCATTATACATTATACATATCCATGATACATGATACATATCATAATACATGATAGATATCCATGATACATATCTATGATACATATTCACGATACAAATCCATGATACATGATACATATCCATGATGCATGATACATATACATGATACATGATACATATCCATAATAAATATCAATGACAAATGATACATATCCATGATACATATCCGTGATACATGATACATATCGATGATATATATACATGATACATATCTCTGATACATGATACATATCTATGATACATGATACACATCCATGATACATATCTATGATACATTATACATATCCATGATACATAATACATATGAATGATACATGATACATGATACATATCCATGATACATGATACATATCCATCATACATATCCATGATACATATCCTTGATACATATCCATGATACCTATCCATGGTATATGATACATATCTCTGATACATATACACATCAGTGATACATGATACATATCAATGATACATATCCATGATACATATACATATCCATGATACATGATACATATCTATGATACATAACACATATCTATGATATATGATACATGATACATATGTATGATAATGATACATATACATGATACATATCCATGAAACATATATATATATCCATGATACATAAACATATCAATTATACATGATACATACCCATGATACATATACATGATACATATCCATGATACATGTCAAGGATAGATGATGCACATCCATGATATATATCCATGATGCATACCCATGATACATATTTATACCCATGATACATGTCCACATACATGATAAATATACATGATACATGATACATAATTCATATCTATGATACAGTATACATGATACGTACCTATGATACATGATACATATCCATGATACATATCCATGATACATGATACATATCCATGATACATATCCATGATACATATCCATGATACATGATACATGATACATATCCATGATACATATCCATGATACATGATAATATCCATGATACATGATACATATCCATGATACATGATAAATATCCATGATACATATCCATGATACATATCCATGATACATGATACATATCTATAATACATATGCATGATACATGATACATATCCATGATACATGTCCATGATACATAGACATATCCATGATACATATCCATGATACATGATACATGATACATATCCATGATACATGATACATATACATGATACATATCCATTATACATGATACATATCCATGATACATGTCCATGATATATGATACATATCTATGATACATGATACATGATACATATCCATGATACATCATACATATCCATGATACATATACATATCCACGATACATGATATACCTATACATGATACATATCCATGATACATATACGTATACATGATACATACACATGATACATATACATGATACATATACATGATACATATACGTGATACACGATATATATACATGATACATATACATATACATGATACATATACATAATACATATACATGATACATGATACATATCCATGATACATGATACATATCCATGATACATGTCCATGATATATGATACATATCCATAATACATGATACATGATACATATACATGATACACGATATATATACATGATACATATACATATACATGATACATATACATGATACATGATACATATCCATGATACATATCCATTTTCCATTTTCAACGTTAATCAGTAGTAATTTGGAAATTATCCAATGTATTTATGTAATAACTTTATAAAAATGCTTACCCACTAAACATGCTCCATAATCCCTTGCCGGATGTACCCGTCTTGCCCTAAATTGTGTCCGGTTGTATCAGGTCATCCCATAACTTCTGTCCGGATGCATCAATAACAACATAGGAAGGCAACCGGAAAGAGTGATGTCATTAGTTCTCAGGAGGCCTACTTGATTTGCAAAGTAATGTGGGTGCTTCTGAATTATAACGGTCCCTAGAAATATTGGTGCTTCTAAAGTATAATGGTCCCACAGGAATGTTGATGCTTCTAAAGTATTACGGTCAACAGGAATGTTGGTGCTTCTAAAGTATAACGGTCCCTAGAAATATTGGTGCTTCTACAGTATAACGGTCCCCACAAATGTTGATGCTTCTAAAGTATGACGGTCCCCCCCAGGAATGTTGGTGCTTCTAAAGTATAACGGTCCCTAGAAATATAAGTGCTTCTCCAGTATAGGGACCAGGGGTGCTTCTACAATATAGGACCCAGCACCAGGGGTGCTTCTAAATTTAAGACCCGGAGGCTTCTGCAGAATAGGGACAATGAGGGCTTCTCCAGTATAGGGACTAGGGGTGCTTCTTCAGTATAGGTACCAGGGGTGTTTCTACAATATAGGACCCAGTACCGGGGGTGTTTCTATAATATAGGACCCGGAGGCCTATGAAGAATAGGGACCATGGGTGCTCTGCAGTATAGCGGCCAGGGGTTCTTCTACAGTATAGGACCCAGCACCAGGGGAGCTTCTACAATATAGGACCCGGAGGCTTCTGCAGTATGGTTCTTTGATATGACCGAGGCACCTCGGAATTTTTTTTTTCTTTCTTCAACTGAAAATATTTCTATGTATGGGGAAGGGTAAAAAAAAAATTTTCTTTCGAGGGGGGTTAAATTTTTTTTTTCTTTTAAATTACAAATATTTCTAAGTATGTGGGAGGATGAAAAAAAAAGTTTTCTTGGGTGGTGCCAAAAAAATATAGTATGCGCACTAGGGCGGCGATAGGTACGAATATAGTATGCGCACCGGACCGGCGATAGGTATATACATAGTATGTGTTCACTGGAGTGGTAATAGGTACGTATATAGTAGTGCATAGGGGTGCCGATAGGTACGTATTTAGCATTCACACCGGGGTGGCGATAGGTACGTATTTAGCATTCGCATCGGGGCGGCGATATGTACATATTTAGTATTCGCACTAAGGCAGCGATATGTACATATGTAGTATGCACACTGGCTCGTCGATAGGTACGTATATAGCATGTGCACATGGACGGCAATAAGTACGTATACAGCATGTGCACCGGGCCGGTGATAGGTATGTATTTAGAATGCGCTCCGGGGCGGCGATCGGTACGTATATAGCACGCACAGTGGGGCGGGGATAGGTACGTATATAGCATGCGCAACGGGGCGGCGATAGGTACGTATATAGCACGCGCAATGGGGCGGCGGTAGGTACGTATTCAGCATTCGCACCGGGTGGGCGATAGGTATGTATTCAGCATTCGCACCGGGGCGGCGATAGGTACATATTAAGCATTCACACCGGGGTGGGGATAGGTACGTATTTAGCATTCAGGGGTGGCGATAGGTACGTATATTGCATGTGCACCGGCCCGGTTATAGGTATGTATTTAGCATGCGCTCCGGGGCGGCGATCGGTACGTATACAGCACGCGCAGCGGGGCGGCGATAGGTACATATATATAACAGGCACCAGGGCGGAGAAAGGTACGTATTTAGCATTCGCACCGGGGCAGCGATAGGTACATATTTAGCATTCGCACCAGAGCAGTGATATGTACATTTTTAGTATTTGCATTGAGGCAGTGATAGGTACTTATGCAGTATGCACACTGGGGCAGCAATAGCTACATATTTAGCATTCGCACCGGGGTGGGGATAAGTACGTATTTAGCATTTGCACCGGGGCGGGGATAGGTACGTATTTAGTATTCGCACCGTGGCGGCGATAAGTACTTATATTGTATCTGCACCCAGAGCGGCGATAGGTAAGTATCTGCACCGGGGTTGCGAAAGGTATGTATATATTATGTGCACTGGGGCGGCGATAGGTACGTATATAGTATGCGCACCGGGGTGGCAACAGATACGTATATAGTATGAACACCGGGGCGGAGATAAGTACCTATATAGAAGGCGCAGACAGAGGTGGTACCTTTTATAGAAATAAGTCATACTATTGCCTGGGAAACGTAGGATGAAATGGTGGGGAAGAAACAGCTTTCGCAAAAGGCAAAATTAGAAAGTAGCGGTTAAATGGGGCGACCAGGGAAGAGAAATATAGAAAGATAAAGAGACGGCTATAGAGAGAGGGGCAGAAATATAAGTTTTAATATAAAGATGTTACACACGCGATTTTTCTTCAATTATATGTTTTTATGACCCCGAACAACGCCGGGTAGCCCCGCTAGTCAAATATAAGATTCGAGCGAGTGTTCAGCCGTGGCCGTCGTAATAGCAGGCCTGTTCACTGGAAAATGACGTCATGCTATAAAGTAACAAACGAGATCTGTCGAACAGTCAGACTATGGGCATTTTAACCCCTCCTTTCACTTAAAAATTCACCAAAATTCAGAAAATCAACTAATTTTAATAAAATTTTCAGTGCTTATTAATTAAAGATCACTAAATATAATTAACCCATTATTTTATTACAAATCTTAGTGCAAATGTATTATTTCGTGTAATTTGCGTAAGCTAGACAGCAAACATTAAATTGATACTTAATAATATAATGGTGTTTTCATAATTTCTTTTAATTTTTAAAACATGAACATTTTTCTTTGAAAAATAATTTGTCTGATTTAATATTCATTCTTTAAATAAGTTCATTTTTTCCGGATTATTTTTAATGTTTTGAGTTGATTGTTATGACAACCTGGTTTACATCGAATGAAAAGACTAGTATCAGTTACACTGTATGGAAATATCTCTTGGTTTATAAACACAAGACAAATCCCTTTTTGTAGGGAGTTTTATTCTGTATATGAACATTTCATTATAATTAGTTTTAGCTGAATGACATGAGTTGCTTTCATTTCCCCAAAAAATAAATGATGTTTCTTGAAATTTTTTTTTAACAAAAAACACCTTTACTAAAGTTATATCACAGGGTACAAATAAAGCATCGTACATGTTAACAATAAAAAACTTTTAAAATATACTTCTCATATATTAAGAAAAAAAAGCCCTGAATTCCATATTAATTACGACCAATAGATTAAAAAATTTTAATAAATTTATTTAATAAAATATAGTTTCTGAAAAAAAAACAATTAAGTTTATTTTCAATAAATTAACATTTTGGCCAAAAGATTGTAATAAAATATAGTTTCTAAAATTGACAGCAACTCTTTTTATAATTTAAAATGTTATAAAACGAACATAATAAAACTATATTTTATTACAATGTTATAATAAATGTTTTTTTTTAATATATATCTAGGTCGCACATCGAAGCGCTGATGAAATCAGAATAATAAAGAGAATATTTCTTTTAAAAACATTTTGAATCAATGCAGAAAATTTGTTTCTTAAAAACTAATTATTTATCTTAAAAACTATTTTTTGTTGTTTAAACTTGAGTACTTTAAAAAAGAAAAAGAAGTTTTTAAGATAAATAAATAATTTATTTTAAAAAACAAATTTTCTGCCTTAATCAGGCTTCAAAATATTTTTTTTTTAAATATTCTCTTTATTATTCTGATTTCATCAGCGCTTCGATGTGCGACCTCTAGATATACGTTAATCACATGTCCGCGTGCTGCACAAAAAAATAGACATTTCAAATTTCTCCGTCAACAACATCAGACATATTTCAACTTGACTGGGAAAATGTCTCAGTCAGGAAGAAATAAAAAGAAGAAGAAGAAAAAGAAAATGACTATGCTTCCGATGAAGGTATCTTGTACCGAAAGTACTCAAGTTTAAACAAAAAAAAAAAGAAGTTTTTAAGAAAAATAAATAATTTATTTAAAAAAAAAAAAAAAATTTTCTGCGTTGATCAGGCTTCAAAATGTTTTTTTTTTAAATATTCTGTTTTTTTTAATGTTGTTTAACTTAAAAATAAATCAAACATGAAAGATTACGAATTCATTAAAGTAACACAAAAATTAATAATTCAAAATAATTAATAGAACATTTATTGAAATAATTAAAATGTGTGCTTTTTTTGTTTTTTACAAAACGAAGTTTTTCTACAATATAGTAAAAATTTGCAATAAATTAAAACAGTCATTTTTTTTATGGGTGGGGGATTTGGATGAAATTTATTAATTAGTCTAAAATGGTATTTTTTATTTCGAAATAAAATTCTAATTTTTTTTTTAAACTTGAAATTCGAACTTTAATCATGGCCGTCGTAATATAATGCAATGCCTTATCTTTGAACACCATGAAGGATTTTAAAAAAATGTCTTTCGCTTAAAAAAGGAAATACGTTTGAAAAAATGAACACGGTAACAATGATTTCCAAGTGAATGAATAATCCTTTGGAGGGTAGCCGTGTTCTTCTTAGCGGAATAAAGTCACAAATAAGAGGAACAATTTAAATATGATTTCCAAGTGAATGAATAATCCATGCTGTATATGAACTGATTATAGACGAACGCATGCGCATTAATTCACACCTAACTTCCTGTCCTGATTGATCATGGGTCTAAGAACCACGACCAATGACACCACCACTAAATCTCGAGTCAGTTACAAGGCCTGCTACTATTACGACGGCCACGGTTCAGCCCACACCTCGTCTTTTCTCGTCTGACTGCAGCGTAATGACAGATCTATAATTAGATGGATCTGTAATGTGAAATTTTACCAAACCAGACACGTTAAGTCAGAGGATTTCTTGGATGCACTACATTTACCGAACATTGAGGTTATTCTAAGGATAGATCGGTTACGAAGCATTCGACCTCCTGGATAAATCGCTGTAGAAGCATAGAAGTCTTGAATTGCAGGAAGTTTGGCCGGCCAAGGGAGACTTGAAAGCAAATGATTGAACAAGACCATACAGAATAAAGTTGACCTGCTGAACCATGACGACTGTAGAGTGAGCTTGAGATATATTAAAAAAACGTTATTAGAGAGAGAGAGAGAGAGAGAGAGAGAGAGAGAGAGAGAGAGAGAGAGAAAGAGAGAGAGAGAGAAAGAGAGAGAGAGAAAGAAAGAGAGAGAAAGAAAGAGAGAGAAAGAAAGAGAGAGAAAGAAAGAGAGAGAAAGAAAGAGAGAGAAAGAAAGAGAGAGAAAGACAGAGAGAGAAAGACAGAGAGAGAAAGACAGAGAGAGAAAGAGAGAGAGAAATATAGAGAGAAATATAGAGAGAAATATAGAGAGAGAAATATAGAGAGAAATATAGAGAGAAAGAGAGAGAGAGAGAGAAAGAGAGAGAGAGAGTGAATACCATTGGCAGTGACAGTAACCATTAGGCTATTGAACAAAATTAAAGAACTGGCCATATGTTTGTTTCTCAGCTTATCACTATCCAGTCACCCAGAAATTAACAACCAACTGTTATAGCGCCATCCTGTCTTGGGAGATTAATGGATTCACTAGCCTCCCTATCTCCACAAAATAGTTATTTAGTGAAGGGCAGCGTAATCATTCCGGTGGTGACCGTGAAGTGGCTCTCTTCTTCCCCAAGCTCAAAAGAAAAATGGCCATGAAAAGTTTGAAGATATTATATGATACAACCAGCTCAATTTTTTAAAAATGTTTTAATTCTTCTAATTAGTTGTACTTTGCAATTAATTGATCAAGTTACCCATCTATTCCTAAAGTTTCTCTCTATCACTCTGTCGATATATGTTGTTTGAATCCACTCTTATTTTATATGGTTGGTCGGTAGGTCTCTCTCTCCGCAATCAACAGTAATAAAACTAACTATAAAAATGGTGTGGTGTATTATTTTAGTATTGTTAACTAGTATGTGTCTATATTGAGAAGGGGGGGGGGAGTCATATTTTTTTAGGTGTTGGCAAATGGTGCTAACAATACTAAAATAATACACCACGATACCAACATCAAAAGATTAAAAGTTCTTGAAGCCCTCTACATAAAAACTAAACATCCCACAATCAATAATATGAATTACAAAACTAGTCACAAAATTTTAAAGTGTCTAGCATAGTAATTAATGTTACCAAATCCTTAGCCATTAAGTAATTATATGTTTGAATATTGAACGCGCTTGAAACGTAATCAAATTCTTAGCCGTTAAGCAATCAAACTTTTGAATATTGCACACTCTTAGAACGTAATCACGCTCTCATGTAACATCTCAATATTATAGACGCTCCTTTTAAGTAAATTACTGACCGTTATAATAATAAAAAAAACTCAACAGTAAAGACATATTTTTAAAGAGACTAATAACAACCTGAAGATTATTTGATGAATCAAATCGAAAGTACTCGCGAAAAAGGAAAGAAAATGGAATAAGAAACTCACGGAACTTACATACAGCAATTTGACCGAAACACTCGAAAAATTGAAAAAATAAAGTCTTATCAAGCAAAAACACACTGTTATTTAATAATATTTGCCTAAATATATATATACATGCGCACACGCACACCTTGTATGTTTTTAGTAGATGGCTTAACCTTTACTTAAAAAAACAAAAACAAAAACAAAAATGGAGACCGAAAGACTCATACCTATCCTAGGTTTTTGTATGTATAGTTGCAGTATCTGATAAGCCAATGTTTACTCAGACGCCATAGACACCTGGAGACTAGCACCTAACCCAACTCAGTAAAATACTGTAATATTTATTCTAATAGGTGCAGAGGGAGGCTTCATACATAATCAAATACAATATCTACACAGTTAAAAATACTCGTCTTGTCTTATCTCTATATTAGCAAAAGTACCCGGCACTGCCCAGGGAATACCTAGGACAGTAAAATATTAATCATCATCATCATCATAATAGATTTAACGTTTATTTTACATGCTGACATGCGTCAGGCGGTTTTTAGAAATTGACTTTCAAACTAACCTATCACTGGCCAGGTCTTTATTTATCTCTCAAGTCCATTCTTATCTTTGAATCCTTAATTAATCTAGTAATAGTCCACCACCTCGTTAATGCTAAACTTCTTTCTGACCAACAGTATAGATTTAGGTGGATATCCTTTGACAAGGTCTGGCATAATGGTCTTCTTGTGCAAATTAATTTGTACGGTATTACTGGACGAATATTACATATAATTAGATCCTTCTTAGCCAAAAGAAAGCTCCAGATTATTCTCGATAGCCATACATCTAAACAACGACATCAATGGTCAATCCTATGACTCTTATTATTCGTGATTTTCATAAACGACCTCCTTCATGCAATGTGGCTGAGATGGTTATATTTACTGCTAACACCATGCTATATTCTTGACATCTAGGCAAAACGAACACATACATATCCAAGGCAATGGCTGAATCCTTAAAAAATGAGCTTCAGTCTGTAGTGGAATGGGGACATAAATGGATGGTAACATTCAATGCTACTAAGACAAAGCTTCTTTCTTTTAACAATTATAAGAAACCTTTTCATGGCTGATAAGGCCCTTCCTGAGAGTCCATCATTCAAACTCCACGGTCTAACATTCAAAGGTAACATGAATTGGAACAAATACATAGAAAACATTGCCAAGGCTTTTATATGGAAGATGGGCTCCATCTACCATGCTAGAAAACTGCTCACACCTGCCAGTATCTTATATCTCTACAAAGCCACCATTCGTCCATATGTGGAGTATTGTTGCTGCATCTGGGCTGGTACACCAACCATTAGTCTCTCCATCTTAGACAGGGTCCAAAAAAGAGTCTCTAATCTAATAGATCCCACACTACCTACCAAGCTCTAGCAACATCGTCACAATGTTGCATCCTTGTGCTTGTTTTACAAGTAATTTAATGGAATGTGCTCCGACGAACTTGTTGCACCAGTAGCCTTTCGACGTAAATAACCCCCGACTGACCCGACAATCAGAAAAATCCCACCCCTTCACTGTGAAGGTCCCCAGATGCCAGATAGCATTCTACTCTAGTAGCTTCTTTCTTTAAAATGCTAGACTTTGGAATACCCTCCCTGCTTCATGCTTCTCTGATTATACCAACATGCTGAAATTGAAATGTAATGTGAACAAACATCTTGCTACACAACTCCTCACTTAGGCCATACCTACAGGTATATCCTCAAATTCTCAGCAGCTCCTTATGCCTCAGGGGGGGGGGTGAATAAAAGTATTAAAAAAAAACAAGCAGAGGGGGGTTGCTTTAGTCTCTGTTGGTCTAAAAGAGAGAGAGAAAGAGAAAAAGAAAGAGAGAGAGAGAGAAAGAGAGAAAGAGAGAGAGAGAGAGAAAGAGAGAGAGAGAGAGAAAGAGAGAGAGAAAGAGAAAGAGAGAGAGAGAAAGAAAGAGAGAGAGAGAAAGAAAGAGAGAGAGAGAAAGAAAGAGAGAGAGAGAGAGAGAGAGAGAGAGAGAGAGAGAAAGAAAGAGAGAGAGAGAGAGAGAAAAAGAGAGAGAGGTCCTTTGGGATCTTAAATGGAGGGACTGTTTGTGTTCGGCTGGAAAAGATGTTTGATCGTTCGCCAGAGGAACCACGTGCCATTTTAAACCTATCAAAATAAAACAATGTTACTTGTTTGAAACTTGCTTTGTGATCTTGTCTGTTACAGCAGTGACCGAGATCACATTATTGACATTACGGCTAGTGTTGAAATTAAGCACCGAATTCAGATGGAGACAACGATCATGACTTGTGCAATGAACGCAGCACACAAATGCAAGTTCACATATCAAGCACAAGGAAAAAGAAAAAAACTGAATGATAAACTAGTTGTATTGATCAAATACAGGAAAAAATTAAATGTTTATGGAGTTTGTTAAAGGTTTTAGTATAAGTAAGATATAGATGTGATTGTTACTGTGCTATTGTTGTTAGGATGATAGGATTGTCTGTTGTATAAATAGGTTTGGTAGTTTTGTTTTACGGCATATCAACCCTTTTTGGGTTATTTAATGCCGAATCTGGTCATTATAGTAAAAGTTTTTATGCTTCAAGTTCTTTATATCTTCAAATGTTTAATCATCGTTTTTGGTTTGGTAGTTTTGTTTTACGGCATATCAACCCTTTTTGGGTTATTCAATGTCGAATCTGGTCATTATAGTAAAAGTTTTTATGCTTCAAGTTCTAAATATAAAATAAAAAAGGGGAGGGAGAAAGGGAGAGGGGCTGTTGTTTTTGTTTTTGGTTTTGTAGAACATAATTAAGTTTTACAAAAAAACAAAAAAAAAAACAAAAAACGTCAATGTAGGTGAATTTCGTCTCAGGGAGCCACAGGGCAGCCTGATCTGGTATCACCAGGTATAAATAGGAACACCGATCCTGATAGGAAATGTGTTAACGGCTGCTGAAGTTTTCATGTGTGCAAGAAACTGGTCTCAATGAGACTCAGCATTTGGTATGTATGTGCATGAGAAATTAACCTCAGTGTAAGGTTGGAGGAGAGGAAACCTGGCTCCTTAGGTTGCATGTGTGTAGCAAACTGACATCGGTAGGAAACTTTATGCTGTTGCAAAGAACAATGTTTATTTTGTTGTCGTCATGCTGATAAATGGGTTGTTTGATTTGCATGTGTTGTAGAATTGATTACATTTTTGTGCAAAAAATAGCTTTCATATTTCTTGCTAAAATTTGCTTAAAATAGAACATTATATCAGACTTTACTTTTAATAGTATCAGACTTCTTGGGTTAGTACTCGTAGAACAGTTCAAGTAGCAGATCCTGTTCACAGAGGAAGGCCAATGAAAACATGAGAGGAAGTGATGAAAATGGACTTGAGAGAAAGAGGGATAAATAAAGACCTGGTCAGAGATATGTTAGTCTGGTAGTCAATTTCTTAAAGCTGTCCAACATATGCAAGCATGTAAAACAAATGTTAAACTACTACTACTACTACTAATGATGATGATGATGATGATGGTGGTGGTGGGTGGATGGATGGATGTAAATAATATGGCATTTCCTTTCTGATAATCTCAATTCATTTAATGACTAGCAGGAAGACCCGACGTTGCTTGGGATTTAACGAGGAACATTTTTTTCCACTATACTCATGACACCATATAACTTTCATTTTTTTTTTTACTGTCTTCTGTTTCCTCCCCTAATATATTTGGAAGAAACAAATTTGGGAAAACTCCCTGAATTAGTATCTTATACATATGGTTTCGATTTCACTAAAATCGTATATGAGTATTTGAAGTTTTAAGAAGGTTCTGCCCTCATAGATCTCTTACAACAGGCATATAAACATCTGATACCTTCAAAAGCATGTAGCAATTTGTGACCACTTCTATTGTCTTCCCTGGAAAATATTTTTTACATATGATTTAAATTTGATAAAAACAGGATATATTTGCAGTTTTAAGACGGGTGCTGCCCCCATAACTCATTTGAGATTCGAGACCACTTCCATTGTCTCCTCCAGAAAATTCTTAGTATCAAAATATTGATATGCAAATAGTGAAATGTTTAGTGGTCAGCACATTATTGGCTAGTATGAAAAATAGTAAGAATTAAGGGCAATCAAGGCATAAAAAGCTATCATTCATGCGTTGCAAAGAGCTGACAAGACTTAAAAAGAGATTGCTGTCTAGGTAGGATTCTCTCTTTTCTAATATACATTGGTGCATCTTCTCTTATCTATTAAGAAAGAAAGGGGCGAGAGAAGGGAGGAGATGACCATTAAAATCCCGTTTGTAAATCATTTTTATCTTTAAATTTATACAAGTGTACTTATATGTGGATGTAATATACAGGAGAATTCTAGAGATGCAGTAATGACATACGCAAGACATATGTCCAATCATCTCTGTTTATATACATATATATGATTGTTTTTATTCAAAAAGACATGTACAAAATCTGCGACATAGGCATGTTGCTGTTATCAATCTTAACTGCTGTAGATCGATAACATCAACATGCCAGTGTTGTAGATTTTGTACATGTCTTTTTGAATAAAACAATAATATACATAAAGCTCTATTTGATATTGAGCACTTTTTATAAGCCCGATTGAAATTCTTTGGATTCCTATCTCGTGGATATTTACTTTACCTGGATTATTATATATATATATATATATATATATATATATATATATATATATATATAGAGAGAGAGAGAGAGAGAGAGAGAGAGATATATGTATATATGTATATATATAGGCAAGTTAAAGAATGAGAATAAAAGTTGTAAAAAATACAAAATCTATTACATCTCCAGTTGTTCAAAACAAGGGATTTATTTTTCCTAAAACCATGGCTTTTCAAAGAATTGAATTCTTATAATTACATTAAATACATATGGATAAGCTGGTAAGAAGATTACCAGGGTCAAAGTTTGAAAAGAAAAAGAGGTAAAAATTAGAGAAAAATGGAAATATGTAGAGTGTTCAATGCAGAGTAAATGAATTAAATGCATATGAGGAAAAAAGTTCACCGTAAAGGCCGTTTCTGGGAAAAATTTTTATTTTGTTCTAATACATATACATATATATATATATATATATATATATGTATATTAGACACCCACATATTCATGAACTATAATATTAAAGCAGGTAGATGAAAATACGTGGTTTATAAAGCAATCTTTTATTAGATAAAATAGAGCCTAGAGTTATTGAGTTACATCATTAGTTTTTCTTTAGTCGAACCAGATATTTCCTGTTTAGATCAGAAAGAAAAGAAGAAAAGGGAAAAGGGGAAGCAGAGGACAGACAAAGATCAAACGCTCATCCTTGCTGATATATAAAAAGTAAACAAAACGATCCATATGTGATGACTTCCTTAATAAGTTGGAGGTAAAGGGGTATATTTAAAACATGCTTAACCAAGATTTCAGAGATATACACTTTTAAACATGGACCATATGTAGAGCAAGAACTACTAAAATAGTAGTAGGCGGCCGTTCATTCTTGAGAGACAATGGATAACTTCTGTAAAGGTGCCTGCATGGGGAGTCGATTGTGAAGCAAGGGTTGTGCAATCTACAATCACACTTCTCCTGAACCGGCATTGCTCGAGTCTAGTGGTTAGGAGAAGTTCAAGGTGACTAGAAACAATGTCGGGATAAGCAGAGAGCCCTCCCACATTCAGTACCTGGTATTCCAAAATGGTCACCCATCTGGTACTGACCAGGCTCAACATAGCTTAACTTTGGTGAACTAACAGGAACAGATGTGTCAACGTGATTATAGTCGATGCTTAGGGCTCAACTGTATGACCAGTTGAGCAGCAAGATAAGTCAGACTGCCAAGCACATCAAAATGCCGGTTTATAATAAGGCTAGAATGTTCCATTATGCTCAGAAGGGAAAGTCCATTCTCTGTGTTCTGATTGGCTGAGATTCATAAATGGCCATTCTAGTGTATAAATGTTCATTCATTTGAATAAGTATTCTTCTATGAGATGGATGCCAGTTAAGGCCTTTATGCCGGTAAGTGTTAGATTGATTCTATATCTCCCTCCCCCCTCCCCTCAGTATGCAAAAGCAATGGTCTTTGGGGAAGAATGAGTTCCTTCTGGCCGGTAAGTGTTAGATTGATTCTATAGTGATTATGCCATATCACTCCTAAAATCATTGTAGACGATACAAAATTATGTCAGCATCTTACGATTTGAAATGTTCAGCTGTGTTGATACGTTTTTTTTTCTTTTTTCAAACTTTCCAGTTTCCAGAGTCATTTTTTTTTCTTATTTCTTTACTTAACTTCATCAATTGAGATGTTATTTTATCTGAATACTAGTGCAGACACTGGTGAAGCATACGCCCCTCCCCATCATTTTTTATGGAGGGTGTACACTCGTGAATATATAATTTTGCCATTGTGTTCACCATCATCAACTGTTTCTCAGCATCGTGCAGAATATGATCCATCATCATTCAGTACAGCCACAAGAGTGAAGGCAGCTTGGGCGAAATCTGTGAGTAGTTGCCTCTGATAACATCACGTGTTGTCCCTGTCTACATACGGGGTAAGTTGTATAGCAGTTATGTCAGGAGCGTCATGATATATGGCAGTGGATGCTGGTCCATCACCCAGTCCTCTCTTGCCCATCTGCAGCGCAATGACAGATCCATGATCAGATGGATCTGTCATGTGAAATCTGACCAAACTCAACACATCAGGTCAGAGGGTTTGCTAAAAGCACTACATTTGCTCAGCATGGAGATTATCCTAAGAATAAATCGGTTACGCTGGTATGGTCATGTGGGGCATTCATCCTCCTGGATAAACCGTTGTAGAAGCATGAATGTCCTTAATCGTAGGAAGGTTGGTCGTTCAAGAAAAATTTGGAAGCAAGTGATTTGACAAGACTGCACAGAGTGGAATTTGGAAACTGCTGACCCACTGACCCATGAGAACTGGAGAGTGAGCTTGTGTAATATAGGAAAACGTTTGACCCCTGAACAAGGAAAAAGTGACGTTAAATGAACAGAAGAAGAAATGCATTAACTGTCTCATAATCTTGTTTAGATGACTGATTTGGAAGTCCAGTAACATGTGTTATCACACCATCTTCTCTGGTTCACCTATCTTTCCACCATTGCTTTTAGATCAGCAATCGATTGGTTTATACTTTTCTATACGTTTTCCGGGTTGACTACAGATCTGAGATAAAAAATCCTGTCACTTAGGCATGTTAAAAAAGTATGTTTCTCATTGTTCAATTTTAGATCATACTTTAGAGTTAAATGTGACTTGTTTGGCCAAACACAACCCAGTCTAACTTTAGCTCTCAGCATCTTGTGATCTGAAATGTTGGCTGTTGAGCTATCTAATAAATGTAATTTGTTGTGGGTTTATGTGTCAAAATAAAATAATTTTAGCATCCTCAGACTGGACTGATACATGGACAACGTACACCTATCAGAAACATTTTCTACATATGCTCATCCTAATGTAATTGTTGGAAATAGAAACCAGTTAATAACAGAAGCATTGTTAAAACAGAAGAAAACACTAATGTTAGATGAGCGGTTTCATGCGCTTTCTGTGAACAGCTGCACAATGACGTAAACAGTCTAGCTAACCTTAAATCACCCTTTGGATTACTTTCAAGCGAGATATTGTTTCAAGCTTCCATCAACACTTTATAAGAATTTATTTTTGTATGGTGAATGGAGAAAAGGGTCCATTAGCATAGTCAGGCAGTCTTTTAGTGTTAGTAATCACAAACAATGTGCTCTTTTCCAACTTGTCCTGAACAATCATGAAAGAGTAAGGCTAATAAAAGCATCATGGACATCATTAAGAATTTTGGATCTTGCAATATCAGGCTCGTTAACAAAATCAACCCAGGTGATACTGATTGGATTCCACCTAGTGACACAATAGCTAGCTATAAAAACGTGCAACAACACATAGGAAAAAAATATTTTCAAGTGGTTGACAAAAGTTGACATTTTTTGAAAACTCGTCCAATCATATGCAGGCAAGATATGATCCCCTCCATAAAATATGCTAGATACTTACCTGGCACAGCTTGAGTACCAGTTAAGGATACATCCTCGACAATCAGTCCGATACTGGCTTTGTTGCTGTCGGGCTAATGTATGCTTCTGTTCAGTCCTAGGAGGTCCACCTTCCCATGCTTTACCCTCTCTTTTTATTTTATTGCTAATAGTCTGAGGTGCTCCTACCGGGAAATGCCAACAGGGATGCTCAGGCATTTTTGTAGGTCAGAGTACACTTCACCTAGTGTGCTGGCCTTTCAAAACCTGACCTAATGTATAACCTTCTGCAGAGGAGATAAATAAATATAACAGGGTTAGAACCAAAGTTGCAGAGTCAGAGGGAGTTGGAGGTTTTGGAAAGAGTCGGATTCATAAGAATGCTAGGATTCAGAGTCGGATTTCTTAATCTCTGAAGAATAAACAGACAGTCTGAATATTGGAAGGAGAAAGAATCGGAGGTGAAATTTTTGGAATCCTAGGAGTCAGAGTCAAACTTTATACCTTCTGACTCTGTAATAGAAACTCCTGGAAATGACTTTCATTTGTAAAGATGGCAGAATTGCAATGCGTCTCCCTTGCAGTTGTTCATAGACATGATGACTATCAGAAAAAGATAGCATTCCTGTTCCAGAAATAGTTAATTTATTACTTTTTGTATCTGTGTGAATCTATCTATATCGGATGCATCTCGCTCCTCTGTAACTAGGAGTGGGACGTAATGGGTGAAAATTTCAGATTCATGCGAGTAGTATTTTTTTGTGTTCATTTATACATAAATAACACTAAACAATCAAACATTTTGAAAATTTTGCAAAATTCAGAAGGTGCAGGCCAAAAATAGCCGTTAGGGCTCCACGGGACTCAAAATCCATCATTTTTCGGTGAAAAAGTGGTTTCATGCGACATTGCAGGTCCTAAAACATCCTCAAAAGCTATGAATGGATATAGATGGTTAAATCTGATATAGTACTTTAATTTAGGACCATTTTCAGGCTGTGAAAGGGTTTTCATGAATGTAAAATAGCTAAAAACTATTGGCCTGCACCTTCTGAATTTTGCAAAATTTTCAAAATGTTTGATTGTTTAGTGTTATTTATGTATAAATGAACACAAAAAAATACTACTCGCATGAATCTGAAATTTTCACCCATTACGTCCCACCCCTACTGTAACTAAAATTGATGTATCAGTAAAGTACAAAATATAAAATATGTTACGTTAAAATCCGAACTTTTTAAGGTCCATTCGTTTGATTAAAGAAGTCAGGTATACTGGATCTAAGCCAGGCAACAGTGTCCCTTTGGATGTATAGCTCTTTGCTTCATCTTAATGCACAAAGGTCACTCAAAGCACAAAGGTCACTCAAGGCACAGCATTAATGAGTTTGCCAGGTGAATGGTGAGACAACACCATAAGGATTGGTAACAATGGTTGAAACTGGGTAGAATTTGATTATTTAAGGACGGCTCAACAAGAATTCATTAACATTGAACTTGAAAACGACCATATTATAGTCAGCTGGGATGCAACTCCGTGATATCGTGTTCCACAGACAAGTAGTTTTTGGAAATAAACTTTGCTCATGGAAGTTCCGTTTAGTTTTAGGTACACAGAGGAGAAAGAAAAATTATTTACAGTGGTTGTAAATAGACGAGTTTTTGTTGTAAATGTTTTACAGAGATGAGCCATAGATTGGAACTCAGTCGAGCACCTTGTCGCCATGTCCATTTAAAATACATTAGTGTATGCTAAAATGTAAGTCGATAAGATAATGGTGACCTAAATCTAAACTTCCCGTTTTTGCGGGTCAACCTGTGGTTTTAAATCAGATGCCAATCAACATTTATTAAAATAAAAATCTTAAATAATTTAAAACGAGTGTACACCCTCCGTCAAGAATGAAGGAAGAAGAATTATGTTTCACTAGTGTTCGCACTAATATATAAAATAACGTCTCAGTCAGTGAAGTTAAAAAAAAGAAATATGAAAGAAACAAAATGTCTCAAACTGGAAAGTTAAAAAAAAAAAAGCAAAATCTTATCAATTGGTATAGAAAGAAGAAAAGAAAAAAGAAAGATGTCTCATTATGGAAATAGAGTAAAAGATTTCTTTCGAATTCATATTAGACGGTAGGGGTTGTCAGACTTGCTATTATTTTTCTTTCCACCTAAACACTTGAAATGGTTTCGTCCAGCAGTTGTTTGTTTTACTGGCTAAATTTTATGTGACACGACAGATATATTTATTTATATACAAATAAACACAAATTGGCCTTTATTATAGATTGAAGGATATTAAGAACTTGAAACAAAGCTTTAAAAGTGTTTGTCTAAAAAAAATATCATTTTGATCACATAATTTAATATGTCAGAATGTTCTTGACCTTCTTTCGTCATAAACCGAAAGGTTAGTATTTTTATTAGCTGATCTGCCATTTTTTATTTTATTAGGTCGTGAGGAGGGGCCAAGAATTAAAGGTCTACATGTTAAGTTAAAGACTTGGAGGAATGCTATGGAAAGTGCAGGTCTGAGAGTAAATGTTACCAAGACCAAAGTTATAATCAGCAGTTGTAGTGTTTGAAAAGCCTTTAGAAAAAGTTCCCATGCTCAGTTTATCGAAAGGGAGTTTTGAGCAACTAAACTTTTGGTGGTACTTGTAAGCATTGCGTACAGAAGTGTAGTGGAATTATAGGTAGATTGAGAGATGATAACCAGTTTGTTTGCAAGAAATGTAAAACAATTGATGAATGAGAACTTAGAATGGTAAGGCCATTGAGGTCATCCAGAAGTTTTGTTACCTTGGTGATACCATTGGAGCACAGGATGGAGCAGGTGCTAGTGCAATTGTAGAAGTTAGAAGTGGATGGAATAAATGCATGGAACCTCTTACATTACTAATTAGCAGTGTTACCACTGTCAACCAAAAGAAGAGTCTATCAAACATGTGTACGAAGTGTAATGATGTATGGAAGTGAAACTTGGCCAATGAGGATTGAGGATATGTGTTGCATGGAGAGAAATTATATGAGAATGATACAATTGATGTATAATGCAAGTCTTAAAGACATGCTTAGATCTGATGAGCTCAGAGGAAGATTAAAAATGAACAGTTTATGGAGATGTATGCAGAACAGAAGACTTTGTTGGTTTGGTCATATTGAAAGAATGGACGAGAGTTCTTGGGTTAGTACGTGTAGAACAGTTAAGGTAGCAGGATCAGTTGGCAGGGGAACACCAAGGAAATCATGGAAGGAAGTGATAAGGACGGATTTCAGAGAAAGAGGAATTAATAAAGACCTGGCCAGAGATAAATTAGTTCAGAAGTCAATTTCTAAAAGCCGTCCAACACATGCCAACATGTAAAACAGATATCAAACTGAATATGATGAATGATGATAGTATAAATCATATTAAAATAAATGTATGAGGGTAATATTACATAAGAAATAAAAGTAAAAGTGACCACTAGAGCTTAATAAGGTGATTATAAATGTGGATGTACATTATTGGACAAAAACAAAGTAAAATGTTGTTTTTTTTGTACAGTGGAGGTTCGAATTCATAATCTCTGTCGATACAAGTATTGATTTTACCGCTAAGCTACGAAACTGACATTTATATTATTCAAATTTAAGTATGAATAGCAAATCCGGGTTACAGTGTGACTAACCTAATTAAAGTAATCGTTGAAACTGATTCTCTATTTCTATTTGTTTGTGTTTCTCACTAAACTAAAATCACAAGTATTACACATGTACAGAACATTTTAAATAGTTTATGTGTTATTGTAAAACAAATAGGATGCCATTTTGCAGTGGACAAATTTAAAGATATTATCCAATCAGTGATTGAGTGTAAGACCGGTGCAAATGAATTTTCTGTGGCAGTGACGATGAGTAGAATCACAATAGATGCCAGACCGGGGGTGAAAATACTGCCACTTTACTCTGAAAATGTGTAAGCAAAGAGAAACATTTGAGCAGAACTAAATAGTAAAATCAAAGAAAGTGAGCAAAACTAAAATTTTGTTTTCTAACAACTGACAAATATGAAATCAAGGAGAAGCTTCCTCAGCCATGTCCAGTCTCTAACAACATCTCAGGAAGAGACTAGACTGCAGCTGTGGACCAGAGAGCTACAGAATGCCACCACCACTCTCTCCTATTGACATGGGAATCCTCCCTTCTGAAGCCCTCTCTCCTGGATCAGAAACACCCTGGGTCCGTTTCTTGAGAACAAGAATGAGACGATCAAATGCTGCGATGATCAAACGCAGTTATAAAACCCACACAACCATCTGTGAATGTGGAGAGGAGAACCATATGATGCAGCACTTTCCTGTCGGCCTTCTACTAACCATCCCGTGCAGCTTGAAAGATCTTGCAGAGTTTAATAATAATGCAAAAGACCGTGTATAGAAGTCAGAAACTGTTGTATAATGGCATGTTTCAAAAATACATAAAGAAGACGAATATGTAGCGAAAATCACTAACTTTATAGTAAAATCAAGGGAGGCGCGAGAGCGCTCTATCCCTTAATAGACTTCAAGAATGGCCTATGCTGGAAATCTCATTTCTTTGATCAATCATAACTCAAAAACCAATGAACCAAATTAGTTAAAACTTTGCACAAAATTTTTATTTGATAGGTTCTATAAATGTGTAGCATTTCAGCATCATTAGTCAAGGCAACCCAGAGATCCAGAAAGTTCAATCATGAAATCATGTTATCTGTGTGTACGTATGTACGTACGTATGTGCCACCCTGTATATCATTAACTATTTGATGGATTCAACTGATTTTTGGCAGAGATAGAGGTTCTAGGGTCTAGTTGATGGCATTTTAATTTCAGTTTACCATATACCTTAGTTTTCCAGAAAATTCCAAAAAACCTTATGAGAAGGTATTGTATTGAGGCATAGCCTTTACAAAAGTAGTGACATTCCATGAAAAATGCCAGTATACTGAAATCATATGCCCTTAATAAGGTTAAGATGAAAATTCATATACACTAAATGTACAAAAGCAAGGAAATTCCAAAATTTTTACACTTTTATTGTCATTAAGGGTATGACTACATATCAACCAAGCCATTTCATTATCACATCACTACAGTAGAAATCTCTATGCATGAGTGGATTAAGTGTGTGAGGTGCGCTGAAGAAAAATTCCTACCAGTAAAATACATAGCCCTGTTGTGCTCGCATACCCTTAATGACAATAAAAGTGTAAAAATTTGGGAATTTCCTTGCTTTTGTACATTTAGTGTATATGAATTTTCATCTTAACCCTATTAAGGGCATATGATTTCAGTATACTGGCATTTTTCATGGAATATTTGTAGATTTTATGTAAAAAAATATGCTACTCAGTATTTGCATGAGACTACGAATGTATTTAAATATTGTTTTTATTAGGAAAAAAACATTAAAAATTACGTTTTTAACCAAAAATAATTCACTTAGAACTAATGCTGAATACCCTTCATGTCTTTTTTTCGGATTATCAAAAAAAAATAAAATAAATAAAAATGGTTACCAAGTTAAAAAAATATATTTATGTAATGTTGTTTTATGTTATGTAAATTTCTTTATATTTATAAAACATGTATCCAGCAAAAAAAAATCCTTTAGACTTACGTGAAATTTGAACTCTGTATCAACATCCTAAAAAGTACTGCCTTAGTAATGTGTACTCGGCCTATTCCTTTTTTTTGTCAATCGATCATGTTTTTTATTTGCGTACGAACAGACAAAATCACAAAAGACCATAACTTAGTATATATATTAGACACCCACATATTCATGAACTATAATATTAAAGCAGGTAGATGAAAATACGTGGTTTATAAAGCAATCTTTTATTAGATAAAATAGAGCCTAGAGTTATTGAGTTACATCATTAGTTTTTCTTTAGTCGAACCAGATATTTCCTGTTTAGATCAGAAAGAAAAGAAGAAAGGGGAAAAGGGGAAGCAGAGGACAGACAAAGATCAAACGCTCATCCTTGCTGATCTCTAAAAAGTAAACAAAATGATCCATATGTGATGACTTCCTTAATAAGTTGCAGGTAAGTGGGGGGGGCAGTATTAAAAACATAGTTAAGTAAGAATTCTAAAGATATACATTTGCGCAGAGTCAAAACCTTACTTGACCTTTGTCTAACCTCCTGGAGATGTAAATACTTACACTTTTAAACATGGATCATATGTTGAGCAAAAACTCCGAAAATAGAGTTATTGTATACAATCGTTTACAATAGGTATCGTATTAGGTTAAGGAAAGCGTTTGTGCACCGTGTTAAAATAAATGATTCATTATGCAAATATTTATTCAAAAACAACAACTATTCTTCAAAATAAAACCATCATTGTCCATGATTTTCTGCCGATGACCTGCAAACTTTCTCATTTTGTCAAAGTACCAATCCTTCGGCTTTGAATCAAAAACTTACTGAACAGGCTTTTTTCAACTTCATCAATACACTTAAATTGGTCTTTTGGCTAAGATCAAAGTGTAGTATCTGTTCCGATGGATACTGCACGCCTGTCCTGTGCAGTTCTAGGAGGTCAACCCTCCCAGGCTTTGCCTCCCCTCTTTGGGGAGGAGTAAGTTTATTGCTTACTGTCTGAGGCGCCCCTACCGGGGAATGCCGACGGGGCTGCCCAGGCAATTTTTAAATGGCCAGAGTGCTCACCTCTCGAGCGCTGGCTTTTCAAACCCCACTTTCTCGACCCGATCTTGGGTCACATCTTACTTGTGGGAGTAAGATAAAACTGGCCTTGTGCCTAACTCCTGGAGAGGAGTAAATAAAATAGACTTAAATTGGCGAACCTTCATAAAGTTCTGCATTGATCAGAATGGATCATAGTTGAATGGAGAAAAGCACGGACTACGACAGACTGAATACAGCAGAACTTTTAAACTGTCAAATTTGTCAATCTTGTTTATTGTACATAAATAAATATAAATCCGTTCAATCACACAAAAATTAGTGAGTAAAAATAACTGCCAGAATAAACCATTTCAAATGTTTTAAGTAAGACAGAAAGCAAATAGCAAGTCAGACACCCACCTCTGTCGTCTAAAATGAATTCAGAAAGAAATCCTTCACTATTTCCATAATGAAACTGTTTTTTTTTTCTGTTTTAAACTTTCCAGTTTGAGACGTTTTCTTTCTTATTTCTTGATTCACCGATTGAGACGTTATTTTATATATTAGTGCGAACACTGGCGAAGCATATTTTTTTGCAGTCACTTTTGAGTGAATATACCATTTTCTCGGCATCCTGCAGAATATGATCTATCATGTATTAACTCTCACTACCTTGTTTAGATGACTGATTCGGAACCCCAGGAACATACGTTATCACGCCATCTTTTCTGGTTTACCTATTTTCTTCACCCTTCCACCATTCCTTCTTGATCCGCAATCAACTAGTTCATGCTTTCGTATACGTTTTCCGAGTTGATTACAGATCTTCAATCTGGTTGATTGTCTTCATTATTTTAACACGGCACACAAACTTTTAACTTAACCTAGTATTTTAGTATTAAATAATCCAAAACGATTTCCAATAACTTCCCATCTGTGGAACACATTACTACGCGACTGCTCCCCTGCAGACTACAACATGGTCCTCTTCAAATCCAATGTCAACAAATACATAAACCGTCCCAATAAGTCATCAAATTTTGTTCATTCTATTCATCATTTTAAATACTTGTATAATATTCTTCATCATTAAACCGACAATCCATTCATCTCATTAAATCCTATCCTGGAGTTGCTTTTGGCCTTGATAAGTGGTGACTTATTAGTAAAACAAAAATATAAAACAGACAAACAAAACTGATATATACATTTCTAAATTAAGGTTTTTCAAATAGTCATTTTTTTTCTAAATTAATTACAACATCCAAAGACATTTACAAACAACATAATTACCCAGATTAACATACCACACTAGGATCAAAAGACACAGACTATTTCACATAATAACCATGAGGAAACTGTCTAGACCATGAAAATAGATTATTACGGTTCACCAGTTATGTAGTAACAAAAGAAGGAAAACAAAAATACACATAAGTAAATGTTAATAAGTACACAATCCTTTCTGCTATCCAACTATATTTGGCAAAAATAAACTTCAGTCTTTGTCTGACTTGTCCACCAAGTTTCAGTGATGAATGCGCAACAGTCTTTTATCGTGATTCAATGATATGTGGAGGACACTTTGATGATCGTTTCATAAGTAGACAGTGTAATCCTGACTGAGCTTTACACTCACCGGATCTTAACCCCCCTCATGCTTTTCTTTTACTTCAGTGTAAAGTCTCAGAAATCAAGGGTTAGCCCCTTTCCTGGGGCTAACACTTGATCTCTATATGAGATACATAGATATCCGAGTGTTCGACTAAAGTTTTCTCTTACCTTTCAAACGTTGAGTTAGTAAAAAAATGAAGAACATTAATTTTCCTCTCCTCAATTGATCAGTTAACTATGTTATAGTATGTCATTCTTGTGGTCTCTTGGTATTACCAGATTTCAGGACAAGAATTCATCTCGTTTGGTTAAGTATCCTGCTAAGTTGAGGTAACATGACTAGGAGACGGTGCACCATTCCTCATATGAGCCAGTGTGTAGCCGTTTTGAGGGGATCTTATTTTGGCTTCGAATGCTATGTTATTTTGAATATTTGGTCAGAGTTCATTTGTAGGGTGAAGTATCCTCATATCAGGTTGTCCTGACAAACCCTTTTACAGAGAAACCGAAGATACTCAAGGATGGTGTCGAGTAGGTAATTCAAACTCTTTATTTTTTTTTTTCATTTTAATTTAGTTTATCTAAAGAGATCAAGGGGCCTACTCTTGAGACTAACACTTGATTTCCCTATGAGTAAAATTTATATCCGAGGGCTCTCTTAAGGATAGATGTGGTTCCTTTTAGGGCTGCTATCTGTACTTCCCTACAATTTGGTTTTCCGGGGATTGTTTCTAAGTATTTACTTAGATTTTTTTTCACCAGACCAGTTGCCCCCACTACAACCGGTATGATGTTTATTTCATCGAGGGACCATGTTATTTTTAGATCATTTTTGAGATCTTGGTATTTTGTTATTTTTTCCCGTTCGGCTCTATTGAGACCGTAGTCATTTGGGACGGTTACATCAATGATGAGAGCAGTTTTATCTGGTTTGTTCCAGATGACAATGTCTGGTTTGATGGCCTTGTCTTTTATGTATCTGCCCGCCTGTATGTCTTTATCATAGAACACTGTCACTTTTCCATTCGATGTTATGGGTGGGGGTTCATGTTCCCAGATGTCCAGTGATCTTTCTAGCTGCATCTCTCCGCAGATCTTCCAATGTAGGTATTTACATACTTTGTTGTGGCGGGCAGTGTAATGGCCATCAGCCAAAAGGATCTTGCATCCAGACATTAGGTGGCTTGGACTTTCGGTGGCAGAGTGGCAGAACCTGCACTGGTCAGTTTTTTGTAGACCCGCCATTTTCTTAAATCCATTAGTAAGTAGGCCTTGGTCTTGTGCCGCTATTAATATCCGTTCCTCATCGAACGGGAAGTTGCCACTCTTGAGCCATTGTAGTGAAGCCTCCTTGTCGATATAGCTCTGGTTGAGTTCTTCAATGAACTTTCCTGCTCTTTTATTATTTCGCCATCCTTCTAGTCTGGTCTTCAGCTCCTTTTTCGTGTACTCCTCCCTCTTCTTGCGCGCGATCAGGGTTGCTGGGTTGTTATCATCTTCGCTAGTGTTCTCCAGTGTGTTACCACTGAAATTATCGGCTAGTTTTGTTGTTGAGGTCTGCTGAGGAAGGTATTTGGTGTGATGTTCATTCACCATTCTCATTTTTTGATCACAGGAGCTCTTTATATATTGTCCCACACTGACCATTGAGGCTCGGTAGGCATGATTGATCTCAATGAGGCCCAGACCACCTTCTCTTCGCGGTAAGTAAAGTCTGTCCATACACTGATGTCGGTAAATGACTTTATTTAAGGCAAGCATTTTCCGAGTTTTTGTGTCTAGTTTGTTGATGTAGCCTTGTGGCCAATCGATAATGCCGAACCCGTAGGAGACGACAGGTATTGCCAGTTGGTTTATGGCAGTTATTTTATTTTTTGATGAGAGTTCAGATGTGAGGATCTGTGTGGTTATCTTAATGTCTATCAAAACAATCCCTAGATTATTCCTGAACTGCAGAGAGACATCACAGCCCAAATCAGGGCAGCGTGTCAAAAGTTATTGACAATCTTGCTCATCATATCCAGGTGTGCTTATCATTGAATGGTGATACAAAGATTGAACATTCGTGATTGAAACTTGGTGGGCAAGTCAGGCAGAGATTGAAGATGATTTGTATCAAGCAGGGTTGGATTGCAGAAAGGATTCTGAATTTTATTAACGATTCTATGGGTATCATTTTTTTTGGGGGGGGGGGGGGTAACCTATACCTTAATCCTTAAATGCTTTTTGTTTCAAATATGACACATTCCAATATAATATTCAATGAAAATATGTCAAACTGCAACTTGTTTCACATTTGAATGAGCCTGTTGGCAAGTATGAGTAGGTATTAGTATGATGTTGCATCAGCACACTCGCTAAATCGGTAATCAGTATCTTCAGTGATAATTTGTTTTTCAAACCGATATAAAAAATAAAGCATAAAATAAAGAGGTTAAATTTGCAGTCTACATACAGTCACACAAATCAGAAAATAATCTCAGGAAAATTTCCTGATAGGCATTTGCTAAGTTATCAGAAATGGAGATTCAAAGTCAATAATTTTTGCTGGACTCGGGAAATTTTTTAGTTAACATCTGGTTGCCTTTGGCTGGGATGTGGTATCTGTTCTGATACTGCATTTCATCTTTTCTCGGTGATGCAGAGGTCCTTCTAGACTGAGGCAATTTTAATTTTTGTTCCAATCCAGAGTTCTCCTTTTTGGGGAGATGAATTTTCCTCACATAAAAAACCGACCTTGTGTCTAACTGCGTTTGTGAGGAGGCAAGTAAATAGGAACGAACGCTCCACATCTGGTTGTGATGATGAGAATAGTAATCCAAATAATCTAATTTATCAATCCTTATCTAAAAAAATTCCGAAACAAAAAACTATCGAAATTCATCAAGATTATTGGAGTCTATGATTATGAGAATATTTACTCAAAAATATTAGCCTATTTAAAAAAGACTCTTTTTTATGTGGGGTGATTGCAAAGAAGCACCTGAACAAGAATAATGCTACAAAAACAAAATCTTAAGCATGACTTCGATCCATCATCTTGTACAGTCATAAGGAACCTGCCCTCCTTTTGAATTTCCGTAGAGAACACTTAATTTCATAATTATACAGACATAATAGCTTTTCATTAACAAAAAAAAAAATATGTTCGGAATCGGGATGATAGTTGGAAAAATGACTCACGTTCCTTGCCCTACCTTACCTGTCAAATAAGATTCAGTTTTTTTTTAGCCATCAAGTTTTGGAATTTAATGTTCAGATCCTTTCCCATTAACCAAGTAATTTTTTTAAAAGTCATAAAAATGACTAGAGTTGTCAAAAATATTGATTTCAAACCATACAATATTATTTTGCATTATTTCAAATGATACAATTTTCACTACTCGTTTGATGTTCGTTTTTTTTATATATGGTCATTTAAAAAAAAAATTTGCAGTTGTAAAAAGACTGGAGTAGGTCAAAAATTAGAAATACCTGTGAAAATCACTGTAGATTTTTATAATAATATTGTGTGACCACTTCTCGTGTGTATGTGTGTTTCTCGCCTAAACAGGACTTCTGCTATCTGCTATTAATCGAAAATGCAATAGCATAAAATGAAACAATTTTTTTAAAATCCTATTTAAAAAATTAATCCACTAGAATGAATTTCTTTTTCATCATAAACAAGTCAACCATTTGCTAATAAGGTAAAAGGAAAAAATTATTTTGTGACTCTTCGAAATTTGAAAGGAATTTGGAGGCATTAAACTATCATTTCTGACTTAAAATTTCTTAGCAAATCTTAAAAATAGATTGAAACTTCTGGAAGCTATTTACATGCAGTACTTTCATAAAGAGAGATTAAAACAACTTTACCGTAACAAAATTAGTTATAGTTTTATAATAATTTCATTCCATTAATAATTTAATGACAATACTTATTTTTTTCTTAAAATTTGTATGAAAACAGAAACAAAAAACGGTATAGTAAAAAAATAATGAAAGTAGGTACAGCTAGTTAGAAGTGCTATTGCTTTATTTATCTTTTACTTATATAATCATACATTTCATTTATTCTAATATAGTGATTCTATTTGTTTTAATCTTGTATTTATACAAGCCACTATAGTAAAATCACCAGTAACTTTTGTGTTGATAATAGAACTAGCAAAGAAATGACTAAACATGCATGGTTTTTGCACACCTATTTTAATTCTACTTCTTAATAATGTTCTTGTACAAATCTGATGCCGCGTCAATCTTACAAGTCTGATATTTGTCTCACCTTGGTCAGAAGGCTGCCTTTTCTGAAGAATAAAGATAGGGAGTGTGGATGGCTTCTCCAGAGAATTTATTTGGAGTAAACTCAAACACCCTCCTTACTGCTGGGCAGTGTGTGTGTGTGTGTGTGTGTTTAGCTTTTCTGCCTTCTTGGTCTTCAACCTGTGAATTGCTGGGACGGCGAAATCCACAAGTTAGCAGTTTTTCTCTTCTTTTTCTCTTCTTCTTCTTCGTCCGGTGTTGGTATTTAGGGTGCTACGGGTGTCTCGGATACTGAGGTGGGCAACATCAGGCAATGTCTCGCGCATTACCTCCATGCAATCCGATTTAAACAGTTGACATCAGTCAGGTTGCGTGCAGCTATATTGCTTCTTACGCACTCGGTCAGGTCTTCCTCAGTCTACCACGCCCCTCGTACCCGGGATATCTAGACGCATGATGGAATTGATGCAAGATGTGGCACGCTGTACATGGCCATACCCTATAAGATGCCGAGCGTGTAAGGCATCCGTAATCTCATCAATACCAAGCTTCTGATAAGCACGATGGGTGGGAGGGATCCGTTCCCCCAGTTTGCATCCGCACGTCCACCTGACCGTAACACGATCATTACGAAGTGTTTGGGAGCCATGTCTTACTGCCATGCAAGATATTTATTATTATTAGTAGTAGTAGTAGTAGTAGTAGTAGTAGTAGTACTCACTAGGAGTTCTCACACAGATCATCGTCAGACAACTTGGGAGTGGGAGAACCTTTTCACCAAACCAAAGTTTGTTTTGTTTTAATAAAATTTATAGATTTTTGATCAAAATTACATATAAAATATTTGTGGCGACACCAAAAAATAAGACATTAAACTGCAATCGGTGATCTAACTCTAAATTATGCTTTGAGCAAAGTGCTGTTGTGCCTTAAACATAAAAACTCTGAGCCATTCTGACCCATTAAGAGCCGCAACTATTGAATTTAGTAGTTAGTTCAAGATCAACTTGTCAGATCAGTTGATCTTGAACTAAATAAATAGATATCAGAACCAAGAATTGGTATATAAGCAGGCTGGGGTGTTCTATAGTGTTTAAATGGGAAAGTCGATTCTCTGGGGTCTGATTGGTTACAAGTCCATGAGTGGACATTCTAGTATATAAATATTGCTTCATCCAAGCAAACAACTATATGTTGTCTTGTTGTATAACTAAAATATTTATATACAATTGTTTGAAAAAAAAAGAATATCTTTAAACTTTTCATCTTGCAAATCACCCAACTACAAAACGAAGGATCTGGCATTAAGTAACCCACAAGAACTGATGTGCAAACAGAAAAGAAACAAATCTAAATTTCTATTACTTTTCTAAGAATTCCTTGATATAAAATAAAATCTGTCTGAAAGTATATGCATGCAAAATAAAATGTTCGACATTAACTAACCCACCAAAGAACTATCAAGTGAAAAGTAATTTCAAGGAAAAAGATGAGGAATGCCAAGCTCCAGCCCATATCGTTGTATCCCTGTGCTTTTTGATTTATAATTATTTCAACGGAATGTGTTCCGATAAACTTATTGCATTTGTGCTCCAACCCGATTCATCTGACTAGCTGGTAAATCCCACCCTTTCACTATAGATAGATGCTGGAAAATTTTCTACTCTGATAACTTCTTTCCTCAACCACTTCCCCTTGGAATTCTCTCTCTGCTCCCTAGATAATATCAACATGCAGAAATTTAAATGTAATGTGAACAAACATCTTGCTGCCTAACTCCCCACTCAGATTGCCCCACTATAAATCTAGACCCTACCACAATAGCCCCTTATGCTTCAGTTGCAATATGCCTTGTTTTGGGGTGAAAAAAAAAAAGAAAACGAATAAATAAAAAAAATCAAAGAGCAAAAACAGGAGGAGGAAAATAAAACTTGGGAAAAATTAAATTCCGGCCACCATGACAGGGAAGCATAAGAAAATTAAAGTTTCCGTTTGGTCTAGCAGCACAAATGGACCATAATACTTAACTGTTGCCTTTAAACTTTAACTCAAGCCAAAAATTATTAAACCAATCGATAATTTAAAGGTTTCAAAATTACTTTGAAATTTTTAATGGTCACAAAATAGTAAACTAGCAAACCATATAAAGTTATCTGGTGAGAGTTTGCAAGTTAGCTGAATAGCATTGAAGCTGATATGTGAAACTTTGATTCTGACTTGCCAATTTTCATTCGTTATTTTTGTACCATCTTATTGTCAATACAATAACGTACTTCGCTACATTTTTTTTAATTATGTAGTCTCGCCCAGACAACTGGTAATATGAAAACATTTTTCAATTATGACTGAAAAATCTAGATCAGCAAGGGGAATAACTCATATTTTAATTGAATATAAAAATAGTTTTCTTTCTGTATAGTTGAAAAAATGTGTAAACAAATAAAAATTAAAATGACTTCATTGCATCCCGAGCAACGCCAGATAGGTACAGCTAGTTATCTATTAATAAAAAAAAATGTCTGACATCTGTTTATTCCGTGAGCGTTCGAAATTCCAAAAATGATTTTGATGTCTTTAAACAATAACTTCAAGAATAAACTGTTCTTTGATATGACATGCAGAAATTCATGTTTTAGGAGCAAAAATGAACCATGTTAGCTAGAAAATTCGAAAGGCATAAAGATCACTTTCGAATTTCAAAAGCTAAACGCATGCGAGCCATTTTTTTTTTTATATTAACTCGCTATACCTACTTGGAGTTTCCTGGGATGCAATTAACTCATTTTAGCTTTTAACTTTTATTTGTTTGCACATTTGTAAACTTAAGATAGACAACTATTATTACATTCTTCAATTAAAAATGAGTTATTCACCTTGCTGATTTTTATTTCTTGGTGATTATTTTAAAATGTTTCATTTTAGCAATCGTATGAGCTGGACAAAGTAATTTTTAAATAAATTGTAACTAAATACATTATTATATTGCCAACAAATCGGTACAACAATAACAAATGAAAACTGGCCAGACAGAAACAAAGTTTGATTTGTCAGTTTAAATTTTGGTTTGATTTTGAAAATCCGATACAATAACTTTATATTAGATAATGGTCGACTTGTTTACTATATCGCAACGGTTCGAAATTCGAAAGCCTTTAAACGGTCGATGAGAAAGTAATTCCTGGCTTGAATTAAAGTTTAAAGACAAAAATTAATCATTTTGGCTTTAAACTTTGATGTATATAAACCAAAGGAAAAAAAAACCATTAATTTTCGAACGAGCCTCTGTCATATCCAAGAATCAAATATTCCTCACCCCTAACCTATCCTCGCCGATGAACCACTGTTACAAATCAGAACTTAAGATGACCTGCTTAAAATTGTGATGGCAGTTTTGATGCGAGCATCAAGTATAGAGGTAGGGTGGGACGTGTTGGGGAATGTACAAAGTTAGGGGGGGGGGGGGTTATTCATGAATTATGCTGAGGAAATACGTTCACCGTGAGTCAGTCATGAGTTCAGAGTTGGCCGCTTCATACAGATGACGTCATTAATAGGAAAAAAACAAGAATGGATGTTTTTGAGATTCTCCATTAAATATGCGTGTTTAAAGATGAAAATGGTATTTAAAAGTAAAGCCTAACAGACAACCAAAGAAAATGCTATTTGAAACTGAAGCGTGACAGACCAAACAAAATGTTATGTTAAATTCAAGCATGACAGACCAACGAAAATGCTATTTGAAACTGAAGCGCGACAGACCAACGAAAATGCTATTTTAAATTGAAGCGTGACAGACCAGCAAAGAAAATGCTATTTTAAACTGAAATGTGACAGACCATCAAATAAAATGCTATTTTAAACTTAAGTGTGACAGACCAAAGGAAATGGTATTCAAAGCACAATCCAGACCTCCACTGGAAGGATACAAAGAGTACTGGAATCTTAAGGAGACTTATTGCCACTTAAATTCCAGAGTAACTCAATGACCGTTACCAGCGAGAAATCGATAGTAAACTGCTGTTACGAGAATACAAAATGATTTGCAACAATTATTGAAAAAGCGGAGAGTACTGAAAATCTAGTGAGACTTGTCACTCAAAACCAGAGAACACCACCTGTTGTTACCAGTGAGCAATCACTGATAATGATCAGTGTGAAAACTTCTAGTGAATACATAATTTATATAATAATTTATGATGCTAAGGCATTTCATGTTCATAACTACGTTATCACCTTTCACATACATTAAAAAAATGAGATTGTCCGATCAGCAAAGATGGTGATTAATCTGATGTCACTAAAGTAAAGAACTCTGACTTTACCCATTTTAAAATGAATTGTTCCAAAATCAAATGTTGTCGTCCCATCAGCTAAAACAGAACAATTTTAAATATATTTCAAAAAGTGACATTCGTTTTAACGATTTGAAGAATATTTAACTGACATTTATTTTTACCGTTAAGAAAATGGAATATTTATTGTTTTAAAAAGACTTTAATTGCTACCATTTTAAATAAATTCGTTATATTTATGGAAAGAATATTTAGCTGACAATGACAATTATTTTTTCTTAATAGTATTGAACCTGAGAGACATTTATTATTTCAAAAGGAATATTATTTTTAACATTAAATTATACAGATTGATTTAAAAAGCATCATGGAATTTCCACGAGGTCCCACTAGTAATAATAATGGCATTACGCCGGTTTAAGATCAACATATTAAACGACGTTGAGCCTGTTCAGTACTTAGATGAGCAACCATTTGGGAATACAAGATGTTGCATCTAAAACCAGGTCCTAGTTGTCTTGGAAGCCGAGGGTCGGCTACCAATCTGAGAATACAACAAATTTAACAGACAGTCCTTTCTTTTTTACTTATAGTCACCCCAAAAAGGCGCATTGCCAGAGATGAAAGAGGCTACCGTGAATTAGGGGCCAAATTTATAGGGGGCATCCTAAGTGGGGAGTTGTTTAGCAAGATGCTTATTCACATTACATTTAAGTTTCTGCATGTTGATACAGTCGGGGGAAACAGGGAGCACTGAGGGAATTCCAAAGGCAAGCAGTTCGAGGAAAGAAGCTATTAAAGTAGAAAGCTTTCTGGCATGTGAGAACCTCTACAGTGAAGGGATGGGATTGCTGATTGTCGGATTGGTGGGGAGTATTTACGTTGAGGGAGTACAATTGCAGCAAGTTCGTCGGAGCACATTCCATTGAAGTACTTGTAAAACAAGCACAGGGATGCAACATTGCGGCGATTGGACAGGGGCTAGAGCTTAGTAGATAGTGCGGGAACTATTAGATTAAAGGCTCTTTTTTGGACCCTGTCTAAGAAGGAGAGACTAGTGGTTGATGCACCAGCCCATATGTGGCAACAATACTTCATGCATGGGTGAATGGTGGCTTTGTAGAGGTATATGATACTAGCAAGTGAGAGAAGTTTTCTAGCTTGGTAGAGGGAGCCCACCTTCTTTGCAGCCGACTTCTAAGTATATGGTCCAATTCATATTACCTGTGAATGTTCTGAGTCATTCGTTGTGATTTGCACTGACCAGACACTGACTTGCGATGACAGATCAGTTTCAGATGTCAGTATAAGTAACTGCAATAGATCAGATAAGATTTAAAGACGGCTAAGCCGATTCCATAGTTCATATTCGTATCCATTTCCTCATTTACCCCCCCCCCCTAGTTTGTGTGTGATGAAGTGAAAATATTTTAAGAAGTCAAACCAGACCTAGACCACTTATAACCTAGATTTCCGCCCCTCCTCCTCCTTACACATAATCTGATTAACAACAAAGAATGGCTAAATATACATCAGTATGTAAAAAAGGAAAGAGAAAAATATAAATTGATTCAGGTCTTAATACTCCTCTGCCAATAAATAAAGGTTTTGCCAAAAGGAATTCCCTTGAAATGAATGACTGACTGATCTCCAAGCCTTCCCTGCCAGGAAAATCAGGCAGAGTGAAGACATCTTAAAAATGGCGGGTTGTGCACCATTGTAAACGATTTCTATACGTTTACTAGTCTCTCTCTACTCTCTTTATTTCCATGGAGGCAAAAGTGTAAAAATCTTTCCTCCCCAGTTGCCTGGGGTAAAAGCTGTCTCATCCCAGTCTCCCTTATGCCCCATTGTCTTCCCGCTCGCTCCCTTAATCCCCCCTCTCCATGCCTCCCCCCCCACCCACCCGTAGGCAAAAGTGTAACTAACAATCTTGCTCTTCCCCGGTTGCCCGGGGCAAAAGCTGTCTCTTCTCCTGTCGCCTCCTCGTCCTCCCCCGAGAGTCAACTGGAATCGAACCATAAACCTTGCGGTCTTGGACCTTCGTCGAAAACCTCAGAAGAGAGTATAAAATCTCCCGAAAAATAGGTCACTTAAACAAAGTCTAAAGCTAGCATGTGTTTTATGCATGCATATGCAGATCGTACTATCCATCAGAAAGTGACCAAATTTAGAGACCCCCATCACACGTTTTCAAATTTTTTCTGTGTATAATTACCTAATATGTCCCTAGAGAATTCCGTTTGTTTTCGGAATTTTTTTAAGATAATTTAGATTTTAAAGGGGGCTCAGTTTCCTATATAAATTTATAACCATCACCAATTTGACCTTTTTCTTTTTTTTCTTTTTTTTTTTACAACGGTAACCATTTTTTTGAGGGGGGAGGTAGATTTCTTTCAGTTTTTTGGGGTGGGGGAGAATTTCTTGACCAATAGTTGTATTCCGAAATTTTATGGAGTGGGGTTGGGAATATTAGCCAATTTTTACTTTTTTACTTTACCCTCGAGTTTCAGAGATGAATTCTAGCCGCCTGTATCAATTGACCACTGACACAGCACCTACCATTCAATTTCTCAAAGACCATAGATTGGTGTTTGTCTAACGCACCTGCTCAAAATATAATGCTCTAATGCGTGAGACCAATGATGTGCAAAGAACTGATTGGATAAGATGGAGGTGCTCACAACATTCATGTAGAAAAAAGGTCTCAATGTGACAGGGGACGTTTTTTGAAAATACGAAATTGCCATTGCAAAAAAAATGTTGACTTCTTGTACATGTATTCTTACAATTTTGGTATATGTAAAGATCTGATACGCGAGATGTTCATGATGAATTTTATTCGGAACATATATGGCGAATACTTTGTTGCTCATCCGCAAATAATTGGAAGTGTGGGTATACAGTAGAAATTGACAAGTTTCGTCAGACGAAAACCTAATTTTGCCCATTATTTGCGAACTCAATGGGTTTTTGGTGGTAGAGACGCGACCACAAATGACTGTTTGCTTGTGCCTGTCAAACAACGAGATGCAGAAACCTTGCTTCTGTTTATGCAACAATACATTCTGCCTAGTACTACCATAGTGTCAGATTTGTGGCATGCCTACAGAATGATTGGGTCGCATGGGTACACCCATTTAACAGTGAACATTCCTTGAACTCTGTTGATCCTTTGACACACACCACCACTAACCATATATTCCTAGTAGAATTCATGTCGAAAGAAGTTTGGACATGATCCATTGGAATTTCTTTTTCAACAGATTCGCGAATTCTACCAAATTTAAAATTTAAACTTTGTAAAAAAAATAAAATAAAAACATTCATTTGTGACCCTTGTAAAAAAAATAAATAATAAATAAATTTCAATTCTACCCGGTTTGTTTAACCTTTGTAAAAAAAAAAGAAAAAGTTATTTCTATATCTTGTTAATAAATAAATAAAAAATAAATATCTTTTTTAGATTTGGTTAAATTTTTTTTTTCTAAAAAACAAATGGTCGTGGCCATAAAGTGGGTGATCAGTTTACATTAAATTTATGATGGAAACTAATCCTCTTTTGTAAAATCTAAATTTTGAAAAAAAAAAAAAAAAAAAAAAAAAAAAAGTGAATTTTCTAGCAACATAATAGGTAATTGTACACAGAAAATCAAAAAATGCGGTCCGTAAAAAAGATTAAAAAAATGGAGTTGTGATAAATAACAAACAAGCACCAATTTCTTAAATTGGAAAGTTCAAAAAACAGAAAAAGAACGTATCAATCGGTATAAAACGAAGAAAGGAAAATAACAAAACGTCTAGTTATGGAAATAGAGTGAAGGATTTCTTCCCGAATTAAATTTAGACTGCAGGGGTGGGGGGTCTGACTTGCTATTTGTTTTCTCCCTTTCCCTAAACACTTGAAATAATTTCATCTTGCAATTTTTTTTTTTTTTTTTACTTGCTTTTGCGTGACGGGATATATATATAAATAAAATAGATCTGAGGTAAACTTTATGACATGATCATTTGTTTATGCTCCAACAATTCAACATAACAGTTTGTGTATGATCGTTGATCAACATTATTGTAAACATCTAACACCTAGTGTGTGTGATAGTGCTCTGCTATTTCTACATATGGGATAGATGAACACTATCCCTGTGACAGGGTCACAGGTAAAATAAGCCTGGGCCTGGTGTCACCACGTACACTAACAAAACCATGAAAAAAAATAACACCAAACAAATATGAAAGCCATGGGACTCAGAAGAAAGACCTGAGAGTTATGATTGTCAGGGGGCTTCCTTGATAGCCAATATGGGGGACCTGGTTGGCATCCTGTGAATGTTGGCCCTTTTTATTTCACGTAACAGAATACAACAGACTAAATAGGTAAATAAATATGATCAGCACAAACTAAAGACCATGCAGTAAAAAAGAAATGAACCATAAAGCTAAAAAAAGCTAGTAATGGAGTGCTAAAAGCAACCTCCACATAAAAAGGATCTTTTGCACATATAGAACATAATCCCGATGCCATCGATTTTACAAACAATATATGAAGAGTTTGAATGCAAAAGGCAATAATAAATCTAATTTCTGCAAATTGAGAATTGAGAGAGAAAAAAAAAAAAGATGAATATTTAAAATCTAGAATTTGACTGTAAAACCTTATTTTAATTGAAAATGAGACAATTGGGTGTTGTAGAGCGTGATAAAAGACAAAACTGTTTTTTTTTATACTAATGTGTCACCACTTACCAAGGCCAACAGTCATTCGAGGATAAGCGTTAATAAGATTGTCAGCTGGACTATGAAAAAAAAACAAAAACAAAAAAAACACGAAGTACTAACCACGAAAATAATGATAGAGTACAGAAAGACTTGCAGCATTTGTTCTGTGAGAGAGAAGTTGTAGGAAAGCAAAGACATCATCCTTACTAGGTTGTGAAGTCGATTCTGTACTCTGTCAAGGCAAGAAAGAGTGCTCTGAGCGGCACCTCCCCAGATGTGGGTGCAACACTTCATCATAAGACGTTATTTTGAAAATGGTGTTTATCGCATTTTAAACTTTTCCTAAGATGGATTAAGAATAGGTTTTGCACTGCCTGCCAAGCTTCAACCCATGTCGCATCACCGCAGAGTTGCATCCCTGTGCTTGTTTTACAAGTACTTCCACGGAATGTGCTCCAATGAACTTACTGTAATTGTACCCCCCTCAACATAAATACCCCCGACCCACCCGATTAGCTGCAATATCCTACCCCTTCACTCTAGATACCGGAAAGTTCTCTACTCTAATAACTTCTTTCCTCAGCTTGCTTTTCAAATTCCCTCTCTGCTCTTCCAAGCGTACCAACATGCAGAAATTTAAATGTAATGTAAATAAACATCTTGCTTCCCAATTCCCCACCCAGGTTGCCCCCACTATAAATCTGGTCCAGTAGGCCCTTATGTTTTAGTAGCAATAATTTTTTAATCAAAAAAAGCATGAAACAGATCTATTACAGTTCGGATCCGGTTCATGCTTTCCTTACATTATAATGATGAGAAAAAAAATGGGGGAATGCTTTCAAGGACACATTAGTGTCATGTGTTCGAATTAAACAAATGCATTTTTTTCTTTTTGTTGACCAAGACAAAAAAAGATAAGCTGGTTTAATTTATATTAGTAACAAACAAAACAAAAAACATGACGTTATTTAAAAATACAAAATGTTCGCGAAAGTCACGAGTCAATCAAATACGGAAGCGACAAGAATGGCTTTAGTGTAGAAAGCAATCACTCGCAAGAGAGAGTTCATCAGATGCTTCTAGACGAAAGAGAAAGAGTATGCAATCAACAAAAAAACTGATTAAACAAGAACATAAGTCAGGCGTGATACTCTGCCTGACAATGTAAGGATGGGCCCAAAGTCTTAGCTGGGCCTTTACTTCTCCATATTGTATGAAGTATTCCCAAAGTTATGCCATGGAAACTTTGATAACTCAAAAAACTATTTACTTGATCAGGCTAAAATTTTTCATAGTTGTTACTGTTATCAAACAGCATCAGATCCGTATGTTAAATTACGATAAAGTTAATAAAAAACGGCAAAGCTAAAGGAATAAAACAAAAACGAAATTTAAAAAATTCCCCGGACAATGCCGGGTAGGTACAGCTAGTATATATATACATTAGTTTATTTTATAATGAATGGGGAATGCAGGGTGATCAAGTTTAATGTCTGGTTAGTGGAATTAAACATTCAGTATTATTGATGAATAACGATAATGTTCTACTATCAAATTACTTTCGTCTAGGCATTAAATTGAAAACACAGGAAAAAACCGTGTGACTCATGGCTTGTTAAAACTTCTACATCCAGGTGGAGGGGGAGGGGGTCAGATGAGTAATTTCCATCCCTACCGGTCTATTTAAAATTTTATTCCACTCATACCATTCAACCTCCTTAAAAAACATAATTACATAAAGATCCTGGTGAAGTTAAACCTGCAGTATTATCATATCTGTAAATTTTCAATGGCGAAAATCAGTGACAGAAATAAAAAGGCGGAGGTGGGAGCAAACATAACCCAGCCCGGAAAAGGGAAGTCATTACCTACCAAAACACTTAGGTTTCAAAAGTTTAGTATATGACCATGCCATTCTTTACTTTTTCTTTGCATGTCTTCGAAGTGTGCGATCATACGATAGTTTCACACTTTTTTACGCTGTCCTTTGCATTTTTGTTGTACTCTGCGAGATCTTTCAAGTTGGGCAGTGTTGCATCGTATGGTCTTCCTCTCCATATTCACAAATGGTTGGGTCTATTTTGTAGCCCCATCTGCCCATAGCAGCTTTTGATTCCCAGGTTCAATTGGACCCAGGGTACTTCTCTAACTCTGGTTTCCAGCCATAGTTTGGTATCTTCTATGCAACTAAGGACCAGATGTGGAAGTCTATTTAAAAATGCTTGAATTTCAGATATCTAAAAATTATCAAATTAAATTTATTGAATTTAATTGACTCTTTTAATATTACATAACAATAAAATTAATAAATTACTTTTTCATTAATTTTGTAGTATAAAAAATTTACATTTGCTTTTTGAATTATGTTGAATGTTAGTTTAGTTTACCATTAAAAACTATAAAATGTATTTTTTAATGGTGAACTAACTTAAAAAATTTAAATACCTTTTAGAAAGACAGACAGAAATTGATTGGACATTTATCAAGAGACTATCAAGAAGACAAAGCATTGAATGAGGAACACTATGTCCTTCTGTCCTCAGCCCATAACACAATATACTTTTTTTATTCTTATTTTTTTTACAGTTTATAATATTCATTTTTTGGAGTGCTGCCCAAGGATGTACTCAGCATTGATTTGATGAGAGGAGGTGTAATTACAGTGACCTTTATTTAGCAAAGAAAATTCTATTTCAAACTTAAGCGCGACAAACCACAGAAAATGCTATTTCAAAATTAAGCGCAACAAACCACAGAAAATGCTATTTCAAAATTAAGCGCGACAAACCACAGAAAATGCTATTTCAAAATTAAGCGCAACAAACCACAGAAAATGCTATTTCAAAATTAAGCGCGACAAACCACAGAAAATGTTATTTCAAACTTAAGTACAACAAACCACAGAAAATGTTATTTCAAACTTAAGTACAACAAACCACATAAAATGATATTTCAAACTTAAGCGCGACAAACCACAGAAAATGTTATTTCAAACTTAAGTACAACAAACCACAGAAAATGTTATTTCAAACTTAAGTACAACAAACCACATAAAATGATATTTCAAAATTAAGCGCAACAAACCACAGAAAATGTTATTTCAAAATTAAGTACAACAAACCACAGAAAATGTTATTTCAAACTTAAGTACAACAAACCACATAAAATGATATTTCAAAATTAAGCGCAACAAACCACAGAAAATGTTATTTCAAAATTAAGTACAACAAACCACAGAAAATGTTATTTCAAACTTAAGTACAACAAACCACAGAAAATGATATTTCAAAATTAAGCGCAACAAACCACAGAAAATGTTATTTCAAACTTAAACCTGACAGACGGACAGAGTGCTCTTATAGATATGCTTGGTCCCATCTAAAATAAGACGTTTGGCAATGAAAATTCTATTTAAAACGTAAACAAGACAGACTGACCGAGCCCCTCAGAAAAATGTTAGGACGTATATAAAAACCAGAGAGAAATGGCTGAGTCATGAGACATTTTATGTTTACATTAAAAAGTTTATTCAATACCTGTGCAATTAAGTTGAGAATGATTGACAACCATTACACTCTGCAGGACAAAGCATCTTTGTCTTAATCTGGGTACAGATCTGAGCTAAGTTGCATGAGTGGACAGTTGTTGCACATGCTGCAAGCACAGGAGGTGAGAAGGGGGTAGTCGAGTGTCGACCATATTTATAAAATGCACTTCAGACTCAAATGTTTTCAGCCGACTCCTCGCAGGTGAGGAGTCAGCAACTTGTGCAGGAGTACAAAGTCTGTTTTTTTTTAAAACGTGATATTTTAGCATCTATTATTTTTCTATTATTGTTAGTTTTGCATGAACCCAGAGAAAAGTAGTTTATTGACGAGTTATAAAAGCAGCAAGTCAGCAGCAAATATAAATACCATCTTTGACAAAAGACTGTAAACTGACAAAAGCCAAGACGTTCTCTGCCATCACGACTTTCTAGACAAATGTTCTATAGATTTCGTTTTTAGATTTTTTATTTCACAAGCAAATTCCCGCCAGTGAATCAAGGCTTTAACAGTTGCATCAGTAAAGATTTATTGATTTGTCAAATAGAGCTATAGAGTCAGTAGAAGTAAAGTGGTCGACCATAGTTGAGGGTGACCCAATGGCTCACTTTTCAGTAGTTACTACACCAAGATGTAGGGGAGGGCGCCACTCCTTTCACAGGATTACTCCACTTACCTTTGATCTACATCTTATAATGCCGAGTGTTTACCAAGAGACATCAAGTACCATTTTTTAAGTTGTTGGCATGACTTGACCAAGGATTGAACACCGGTCTCCCAGTCCATTAGCAAACACTAACCATTATGCCAAATGGGCTGGTTGAGAAAGGTTTATTTGACTTGATCTTCATTCTAAATAACTGACAAGTGGGGGAGACAGAAATAAAGAGATTGATAATCACCGCTTAATTATTTTTTGACAGCCCTTTTTTATCACTTTACACGTGCACGTGTTGCATGCTACCTAACTGGCACCCGTCCTCTCTCTCTCTAAACATAATATTTGGGAAGGGGCAGGAGGGGGGGGGGGTGCTCAAGACCCCTCACTTTTTGACTTGGACCCCCCACTTTACGGTCATCAATAATTAAGTTGATATGCATGTGTTAACCGCCCCCCCCACACTTTTTTAGGAGACCCCCCCCCCACTTTTATAACTGTCCCGCCGGCCCTGGAAGACATTAAGTCTGATTCAACATTACAGCTTTAACAAATAAAAAGCGGGTGTTCACTTTTAAGCTTTACGATTTCGTTTTAAAATAGTGTTGGATATTGTGAGAGTAAACTCACTAGTATATAAAATGGTTAGTTGAGAATAACAGAAAACAAAAGGTCAGCCGAGAGCACGCAACACATGGATGTGAAAAATGATATGAGATGACAAAATATGATTAAACAATGATTCTCCCCCCCCCAACCAGACTTTTTAGTGATTTGGAATGAAGATCAAGTTGAATAAACCTCCCTTGTCTTCCATCAGCTTTGTCTCGGATTTAGTCCTTTTGAAAGTATAACTAAAGAGCTGTGATTTCAGGATGGCAAGCCCTCGGTCTAGAAGGATAACACAGGAACACGTACAAAGAGAACCTGCAGCTACCAAGGGTATGAATACAATTTGTGAACTTTAATGTCTCTGTAACGATGACGGCAATTCGTTTTTTTTTTCATGTATGACACAAGGTTGAAAAACAATAGGATTTTTAAAATTTGTTTTAATTTTCCCTCATTCTATTTGATTTCAATTAATAGTAAATAATAAAAATAATAAATCAGCATGTATTTATGAGTTACGTTTAAGTGACACACACACACAATCTTGTTTTATAATTACAGAGAAGGGATGAATCCGTTCGTGGAAGTCGGATTTAACATTGTGGTCTTAAATAAAAAGCATACGTTCAATTTTACATGATAAGAAGCTAGTAATATTTTTTTTAATTTTTCAATAGGAGCTAGTAATATTTTTTTTAATTTTTAAATAGGAGCTAGTAATATTTTTTTTAATTTTTATATAGGAGCTAGTAATATTTTTTTTAATTTTTATATAGGAGCTAGTAATATTTTTTTTAATTTTTAAATAGGAGCTAGTAATATTTTTTTTAATTTTTAAATAGGAGCTAGTAATATTTTTTTTAATTTTTAAATAGGAGCTAGTAATATTTTTTTTAATTTTTAAATAGGAGCTAGTAATATTTTTTTCTAATTTTTAAATAGGAGCTAGTAATATTTTTTTCAAATTTTTAAATAGAAGCTAGTAATATTTTTTTCTAATTTTTAAATAGAAGCTAGTAATATTTTTTTTGATTTTTAAATAGAAGCTAGTAATATTTTTTTCTAATTTTTAAATACAAGCTAGTAATATTTTTTTCTAATTTTTAAATAGGAGCTAGTAATATTTTTTTTTATTTTTTAAATAGGAGCTAGTAATATTTTTTTCTAATTTTTAAATAGGAGCTAGTAATATTTTTTTCTAATTTTTAAATAGAAGCTAGTAATATTTTTTTCTAATTTTTAAATAGAAGCTAGTAATATTTTTTTAAATTTTTAAATAAGAGCTAGTAATATTTTTTTTAATTTTTAAATAGGAGCTAGTAATATTTTTTTCTAATTTTTAAATAAGAGCTAGTAATATTTTTTTTTTCTAATTTTTAAATAGGAGCTAGTAATATTTTTTTCTAATTTTTAAATAGGAGCTAGTAATATTTTTTTCTAATTTTTAAATAGGAGCTAGTAATATTTTTTCTAATTTTTAAATAGGAGCTAGTAATATTTTTTTTAATTTTTAAATAGGAGCTAGTAATATTTTTTTTAATTTTTAAATAGGAGCTAGTAATATTTTTTTCTAATTTTTCAATAGGAGCTAGTAATATTTTTTTTTATTTTTCAATAGGAGCTAGTAATATTTTTTTTAATTTTTCAATAGGAGCTAGTAATATTTTTAATTTTTCAATAGGAGCTAGTAATATTTTTAATTTTTCAATAGGAGCTAGTAATATTTCTTTTTAATTTTTCAAAAGGATTTTTAAAAATTCGTTTTAATTTTCACTTATTTTATTGATTTCAATAAATATTCGATCAATAGAAAATAAGTAAAACAATATTAATTCAATGTGTAAATCACATAATGTGTGTTTTTTCTCGTGACTAAGTTTTATTAGAATGTTAAAAAAAAACATTGTAAAATCTTTTTAGATGGATGAATAAGTTTCTGATTCTGCTTATTTCTACATTTGATGAACTTCTATGTTTACATCTTGCTCTGAGGTTCCGAAAAAAAGAATTTGTTTTCATAGTGAACTACCTGGATTTTTTTGTTTACCATACAGATTTTTTTTAACAATTATAAATCCGATGTTTTGGTTTGGGAAATATATATATATATATAAGTTCTATTTAATGCTATGTATTATACTTGTATTTTGTAATTGAAATTCGATCCCTCTGAGAATCATTTTGACCTATATAGATTCAGTTTATGTTGATATAATCTCTTATAATCTTATTAATATAAACATTACTGACACCCTAGTCAACATTGATGAAGGTGTACTGCATCTCAACACGAACCAGTGTGCACCACTACGGCGACACCAAAACTTTCTTCGAAATACAATCCAGCGTGTATATGTTATCAACAACCCTGTTCAACTATGAGATTGAGTCGATTATGAAGATCAAATTGCAGAGGTTTTCAAGTGTGACGTCAGCAGATTCTTTTCACTGACAGACCGTGATTATAGATCAACTATTGGCAATCGATACAGCAGCAGAAATGATCGATATAATTTACAAGAGCTTCCCCTTATTTATCTTTAGTCCTTACATTCCATGAGTGATGTTTCTGACAAAGAGGAAAGAATTGCTGGGATTTTTTTTAGTCGCTTGTTGTTTTGAGTGGTTGGTATGTGAAGATTTTCAATCCTCTTATGATATTCATCATTTAACTGTCAATCTATTTCATTAACGTTATCCGAGTATTTTTAGCCTTGATAAGTCATAATTCATTAGTTAAAAAAAAAAAAAATTTTTTAAATAAATAAAAAAAATAAAAATAACCTTGTGTAATGAAAATACAGTTTAAATTACATTAAAATCTGGTGCAAAAGTTTCTGTCGGATTTTTTTTTACATATAACTAGACGAATACCCGTTCCAGGACTGGTAAAATGAATTCCCTGAACACAAAAAGTTTTTGCACCACTTTTATGTCCCCTTACGAAGATATAATGATACTAAACCTTATGTCTAGGATCTTTATTCAAATTTTGATCAAAATCCATTATATAATTTTGATTCTAAAAAATGCCTGAAATTTTAGTCTAAAGGTTAAAGGGTCTTAAAAATTGAAATTCAGGGAATCCTGCTTAATTGGTGTCTCCTTTAAAATACACCCAAAAAAGTAATATTTAGGGGACATTTATTACTTGATGTTTAATACTTATTCTTTAAGTTCAACAAAACTCAAGAGGTATCTTAATTTTCACAAACGGTTTCCACTCCCTCTTTGCATACAACTAAATCACTAAATATAGTCCACATTACCCATCCTTATGCCTAACAGCTATGTTCCAAAATTCATAATGATCGGTTAATTAGTTTTGGAGTCAATCCTATACATATAAACATATAAAAACCTAACTTTATATAAATAGAGACCAGCATTGTCCAGGAGTCTTTACTTTTGATTTTGTTTCTCGTTAAATCGCATAAATACTTTCAATTTTTTTAACCATAAACTTATAAGTAACTAGCTGTACTTATCTGACATTGCCCGGTAGTATATTAGCTTGTAATTTGTTTTGCTTTTTTCAAATTATAATTGGTTTTGTTCCAATCAAAGGGAGTAACTCTGTATGAACAGATACAGAGTTACATCCCTTTTTTAAAAGATGGCAGCCATTTGGAAATAGTTCCAACCCAGACAAACTACTTTTTGAAGGAATTAAATCGAATTACATATTCCTTTTAACAACATGTTGCAAAAATTCACAAAAAAAACTGACAAAACAGAATTAAATATTGATTTTGTAGGAAGAAAGCTATCGATGACAAAGAAACGATGAAGAATTAGATTTATTTTGTATATTAGAAGAAGACGATGGAAGTTAAGAGGCACAGGTATTAAATCAGTAGGCAGGCCGATTTAGAGGGGGGGCGAGGGGAGAAAACTGACCATACTTATTGTCTGGAGTGTGAGAAGAGGAAAACCAATGAATTATGTAGTAGTGACATTTTATCTCACCTCATTTCACAATGTTAAATTATCTTATTTAAATAAGGATTTTGTCCATCCCTCCGTCTGTCAGTCACCATTTTATTTTTAAACGTAATAAATACATTGCGGAAATTATTAATGTTCTTTTAAGAAAAAAAGATTCTGTTCAGCACTATTTCAAAACTCCTTATTATCACTTTAAAACATTCCAGTCAATGTTCTTTAAAAACAAATTCCGCACAGCACTTTTTCAAAAAACTTATCGCTTTAAACCATTAAATTCAGTATTCTTTTAAGAAAAATATTCCGCACAGCACTTTTTCAAAAAACTTATCGCTTTAAACCATTATATTCAATCAGATCCATGCATCAAATTTGGAAAAATCGAAAGTTGAAATTCCTTCAAAATTTCAACTTTGACCAAACATTTCCTAACCCTATTTAGCTTCTTTTTGCCTACCTTATTTCACTTTCTGTCGACCCTATTTCATAACCTTTTTAATTACTCAAGCTCCTTCCTCATCTATCTGGAATATGTCTATTTATTATAGGGCTAATTAGTGAATTGTTTTGTTTGCAATTTGAGTGAATCTTTTCTTGTTGAGATTCACTCAATTCGCAAATAAAACAATTCACCAATCAGCCCTATAATAAATAGACATCATTAAAACCCTCATTTACACAAAACTGAATAAACTAGGTATTAATGTAGCCCAAATAAGTTGATCTACTATTATGGATATAGTCCAAATATCTACTAAATTCAACACTACACACAATCAAAACTGGCATGTATCCATCCCTTGTCTGGATTGTGATAGGGTCTACATTGGGGAGACCCAACGCAACCTAGATAAGAGAATTTACAAGCACAAAAGCGCCATCAAAACTAACAATACACTCAAAATCTTAAGTTCTCATACTATAGAATGTGATCATCGTTTTGACTTTAAAAACGCCACTTTAATTAAACTTATACAAAACAAATCTGCACGACGAATAATCGAATAAGCTCTCATAGCCCACTCAACAAATACAATTAAACAAAGAATGGACTTCTATTATGTCTCCCCCAACCTATCTCAAGCTATTATCAATGAAAATAATATAAACTTAGACACTGGAGATTTTCTGCTTTTAAATAGGATCTTTTCGATTCCCTTTCTCTTTCCTTTTGCTAAAACAACATATATATATATATTTCGAGTACATATATATGCATGTGTTTTTGTGTGTATATATATATGCATGTGTATATATGTGTGTATATATACATACATGTGTTTTTATGTGTGTATATATGTATGTATATATATATGCATGTGTATATATATATGCATGTGTTTTTTATGTGTGTATATATATGCATGTGTTTTTATGTGTGTATATATATATATGCATGTTTTTTATGTGTATATATGTGTGTATATATATGCATGTGTTTTTTATGTGTGTGTGTGTATTTATGTCTTCCCTCTCTACATAGGGTATAATAAATTTAAATCTATCACTATATATATTCTCCCAAATTACAGATCTTGGTTTTTTGCCACTTTTAGCTTTTTCTCTCTTGAGGCGAAACATTGAGTTTTAGGTTTTGTGCTTTTTCCATTTTAACTCTCTCTCTCTCTCTCTCTCTCTCTCTCTGTCATATATTTATATATATATATATATATATATATATATATATATATATAGTTATAGATAAAATATGAGCGTGAGGAATTTGAATTTGTGGCAAGACATTAAAACAAATGACTCCGGATGTTAAAAAATATCAAAGATGTTTGCCGAAGATAATAAGATATGAAAAGTAAAAAACGTACAAATCGGTATAGAATGCAGAAAGGAAGAAAAAAAGAAAACGTCTGATTATGGAAATAGAGTGGAAGTGAGGAGTCTGACTTCTATTCCATTATTCATTTGTATGATGGAACAGATATAGATACATACAAATAAATACACATTGCTCCTTATTATAGAGTGGAGCCTCGCAAGGTCATAATCTACAGTGTTTCTGATGACCAGAAATCCACAAATGAAGAGATCAAAAAAGGGAAAGAAGTGATTTTTTTCTCTCTATTTCTTTACTGATCAATCGATGTGGGTTGAGCAGAAAAAGGAAAAACCTAATCGAAACCGATTTGATATGAAGCCAAGATGATTAAAGAAAAAAATCTAAAAAAATAAAAAAAATCTAAAAAAAAGGTTTTCTTCACGGTGAAACCATCAATGTCTACGGAGCAGGTAAGCAACGGTGGATATAAAAGGGGTAGACGAAGCCCAGGAGGGAAAGTAGCCAGTTGGGCAACTGAGAAAGAGAGAAATGGCTTACAATTGAGAGTAGTAGATTCCCTTGAGTTAAAACACTTTGTGCCAACAGATCAGCAATAATCAACTCAAGTATTTGTGTTCAACCGAGGTGAGAGAGGAGGAAGGGGGAGAGGAAGAAATCAATGGACAGGCTGCGTACCGTATTTAAGGACAGATTTATACATACATAAAAAGTGACTCTTACTAAGAAACAGATAAGAAACGTTTTTTAGTATAAAAATGGTAAAAGAGTACTTGATGACGGCAATTAAGCTACACAGAGGCTCCCGCATTTCATCACCGGGGGGAATAGCTTACTATATATAAAAGATCAGCAGTATATAAAAAAGACAGTGCATCTATTGTGTAAAGTTGAATCAACTTGAAATATGGCATTTAACTTTCCCGTTAATGTGAGAAATGAGCCCAATTTTCACATTTAGAAGTCTCCTTCAGCTTCGATAACGGCTTTTATGCGAGGTATGAATCGTCTACACTCTAGAATCAGGCAGTCCTTGTCAGTAACGTGCAGATGGGTTATTCAAATTGGGAAGAGGGGCATCCAATCATTCAAACTATCTTCCTTTTTCATATTTCTCTGTACTTTTTTTTATGGAAATCGCTCCTGACAAGACATGAAGCCACTTGATGTAAGGAGCTAAAAGAAAACAAAAGAAAAAAAAATTCCCACTTCAAGATCAAAAACTAGCTAACGATAAGTGTTAGATAGGTTGATTCCGACCCAGAAAATAGTAATTCTTCCCCCTTTGTCAGAAACATCGCTCATGAAATGTGAGGACTAAAAAACAAAATAAGGGAAGCGAGAGTTACGAGGCTGCCGAAAATAAACCCAAGGTCCACTTTCTACTCTCCTAAAAGTTATAACTAGGAGTTATACTTGAGTCATTGGGGCATATAATCAAGGAGTTGACCACAGGAATCACCTCTACACGCCACTACTCTTAATTTATATTGAACATTACTCTATCCATGGAGACATTTAGGGATTATTTAATGTTATGGGGTGCTCATAAACCTTTTTCTCAACTACGCTCTATACATAGTAATCCAGAAGAGTGAGATCTGAGAAGCTAGTGGGCCAAATGTTAGGGGTCATGTGATTTTTTTAATTTTTTTTATTTAGTGATCTATTAACTCTGTTCCTTCATCTTTTCTCACATAAAATGGCTTTTACTTATCACATAAAACTTGTATATAGTAGCCACTCTAGTATAAAGGTTGCTAATCTGAAGACCCCCTCCGTGAGAAAAAAAAACGAAATTGACAATTAATGTTTCTCTATCAAGATGTTGAACCAAAGAATCAGATTCTAAACTAATTTTAAATATTTGAAATGCGACAAACAAATCAATTCCAGTCAAAAATCTTTACATTAATAAAATTATGAGACAGCTTCACGTGTGTTTGTGCATGTCAAAACTTTAATAATTACACATTGAATTATTTTTTTTTACTATTAATCGAATATTTATAGAAATAAAAAACGCACTAGCATAAAATAAAAAAATTTAAAAATCTATTTACAAAAATAATTTAATTACCAAAATAAAATCCACCAAAATGCATTTTGGTTTCCTCTTAAACAAGTCACTCATTTTAATCCTGTTAATAGTTGAAAAAAAAAAAAAAGAATGAATTCATGACCCTTCAAAATTTCAAAGGAATTTGGAAGCATTTATACTGTCAAATAGAAAGTTAATTCTGGCTTTAAAATTCTTAGCAAATGCTCATGTATTAAAAGAGTGAAAGTTTGGGAAGATATTTGCATCCAATAATTTTTCAATAGATTTTAAAAAACATTTATACCTTAACAACATTAGGTATAGTTTTATAACAATTTGGTTCAATTAATAATTTAATGATCAAACGATACCGTAATAATTAAATAGAAATAAAAAGAAAAGAAAGAAAAAAAGAGAAAAACGAAAAGAAAAAAGGGTAATGTACGCAGCATTTAAGCTGATCACGTGGGCTATCAGGTGTGTGTGTGTGTGTGGGGGGGGGGGGTTAAATTTACCTGTCTTAAACTATGAATCTGTTGGTGAGAACGTTTACATAAACTGTTAGGGAGATGTGATCAGCTTTTAGATACGGCAGTCAAATGTGTGTGTATGTTTGTTTGGTTGGGTTACTTTGTTTTACGGCATATCAACCCTTTTTGGGTTATTTAATGCCAAATCCGGTCATTTTGGTAAAAGTTTTTATGCTTCAAGTACTTTATGTCTTCAAATATTTACTCATGTTGTTTGGTTGTGCTGTTTTGTAGAGGAAAATTGTTGTTTTTGACTTTACAAAACATGATTGAGTTTTTCAAAGGGAAAGGAGAAAAACAATAACATCGATGCTTGGTGCATTTTAGGTCAGGAAGCGTGTGTGTATGTATGTATGTATGTATGTATGTATGTATGTATGTATGTATGTATGTACTATTATTATAAAATGTTTGACGGCAGAGTTTTTAGATAGTCGGTTTTTATAATGTGAACTTGGTATTGTTTGTTTTCTCCAATAAAGACGTTTTCTTCTGAAAGAAAAAAGAGTTAATTTGCATTTCTATGCAATTTGTTTCTTCCCACCTTTTGAACGGGTCTTATCATCTTTGTTTTATTTATTCCAAAAACTTTGACTTCTTCCCCAGGGAATCTTTCAGAAAATATGAAGAACAACAAAATTAAAGATTCACTGTTGCTGGACAAAAAATATTTGACTTTCTGAAGGTCAGAAAACAGATAACCTGGGACATTCAAGAAGCAATAATAGACACTGCCGCGTGGGGTGAGCTGTTTGAATGCTGGTATTCTAATCATTTAGTTATAGATTTCTTCATGCCTCTCATTGGCAAATATCTGAAAATCATATTCCACATATCAACCTTGTGAGTGAAATTGGGTACAATGAAATCGTTCAGAAGATGTTGGACAGCATGGTCTGTAGAGGGATGTGTGTTGCCAACCCAAGACATGCTGCAATGGATATCCACTGCCTATACAAAGTGGAAAGGATTATGTGACCGTTTATACATATATATATATTTTTTTAATGTGACCCGTTGGGTCCACCACTGACCTCGAGTTAGATTGTTTGAATCAAGAAAAAGTGAGCTTGCAAAGTCAGTTAATTTTCTTAAATAAAGACAAAGTAAAAAAATTATGAGTTTATTAATACTGTCGTGATATTTCCTATTGTTTATAATGGAATATTCCAATCTTCTGTTTTATACCTATTTTTTACCTTTGAGAGAGAGTTTTTTGTTTGTTTGTTTGTAAGAAATATATTAAAATGGGGTAATCACGTCGTTTCATGACACATGTGATTTTATCGGAAAGACAATATGCAATAACTCAAACATTGTATTTTTTTTAAAGATTATGACATGCTGAACATATTGACGTTAAAATCAATTTAGTATTACGTATGAAATGAAAAATAAAAACCACTTTTTAAATTAATAAATTAACTGACATTGGCCGACATACTGGCATAGATCCAACATGGCCGGTAGTCGATATAAAAATGTGAAAGTAGAAATGGTCAGACGAAAGGTAGTAAAGTCTTTTTGTGAGCTGTATGAAAATAATTTGTTTAAAACAATTAAAATATTTATAAAAATATTTTTATTTCACGACATAATTCTTGTCAAAAATATCAAATTTACTTCTTTTCATTTGACCTCTTCTAAGTTCTCATTTTTATATTGACTACTGGCCATGTTGGATCTATGCTAGTATGTCGGCTTATTTACTAATTTAAAAAGTGTTTTTTTTTTCATTTCATACTGTAGCAGTTACATGAGTGACCTATTTTGTATTGATCTACGTGACTGCAGTGAGTTGTGATTCAGCTTAGCGATTATGTAATCATCGCCTCTTCACCACGTGCGCATATAGTACGTCTGTATGTAACGAGATTTATACGCGATGAATTATCTTGGCACTAAAACCAGATCACGTGATCAACATAACTCGAGTTCCAGCCTGTATTTCAAACAGACAAGACATACATTCCTGCACTCTCTACCAACCCTGTGGTAGGCGATCGATGAACTCCAGGATAAGATTATTTCGTTTTGTCTATCAACCAATTGTACAACCTTCATTTTGTTCCTGTGTTTCCTGTAAATAAATCTGCATATCTCTTTAGTTGTGAAGCCATCGTTTATTTCGTGAGGAATGGTGATCCCATTTTGCTTATTCTATTCCAATCAGATTTGGCCCAACGAATTACTCTTCCAAGTAATAATAAATTGATTTTAACGCCAATACGTCCAGCTTTTCATAATCTTTTTAAAAATACAACTTTTTAGTTACTGCATATCGTCTTTCTGATAAAATTCCATGTGTCCTGAAACGACGTGATTGCAAAAAAAGTAAAAAATAAAGATAAAAAAGATAGATCTAATCCGCCAAAAATATTGTTAAACTATACCAGTGTGAGCCAAACAATAGGATTAAAAAACATGGTTGACACGAACAAAACTATTAACAAGGTTATTTTTATCCTCTTTTTTCTTAATACAAATGAACTTCCTGAACATTCTAATCTTTTAAATCTCTACTTTAATACAAACGTTAGTGACCCACTTTTAGATTTAAAAATAACCTGACCAATCACAGATGCTGATCGGTGTGCATAAAAAATATAAAAGGATGCAAATTTTAACTTTCTCAAAGTAAAATACTTTTGTTTAGCAGACATTAGAAAAAAAAATGACTTTCACCATAAACTAGACATTTGAAATGTGGCTCTGATGAAAGTTCTATAGAGAGATAGAAGGTGTCAGATCGCCATTTTGTACTAGGGGTTGCTGCATAGATATCCATCCTACTGGCCTTGTTGGATACAAAGAAAACGGATTATCAAGATTTGGTTAAAAGAACAAACTTCTTCTAAAATTTAAATAAATTTTATTCAAACAGTTTCATCAACACAAAGAATGGTCTGGAAAGAGTTATGAAAACAGGAATACAAAATGGGTGGAGTCGGGAGACAATTTTGTACGATAGAAATGGGATCGAGTTCAGGTCTTTTATGTTCGCCAGGACTTAGGTGAGAGACAAGAAAGGTGTCTTGTCAACAAGACGCTCAAAGTTTGACTGTTCATAAATTGCGGGAAAATATTTTGAGCGGAAACGGAAGTTGCCTTTCCCACGCAAACAGTATTCTTATCGAACAATGTATATATCACTCCACGAGTGAGAACATGCAAGTTTGTGTTCACTGAACCAAGTGTTAATCACGCCGTGCAAGTGCAAAAGAAAATATATCGTAATTATGTAACTGCTACATTTCTTTAAATGACGGTCATTTAAAGAAAAAATTAAAAATATATTTATTCTGGCAATTTAAGTAATTCGGGACAATTAAAATTATTTTCAAAGACGATACAAATAGAAAAAAAACAAAAAAAAACAGAAAAAAACTTAGTTTTGAGTGCGCCGCGGTTTAAAAATTTAAAAAAAAAACAAAAAAAACTTTAGTTTAGGACTTATTATCTGTAGGATCCGGGGACATTAAAAACATATCAGCTGTACCTATCAAAATTCAGTTATTTCATTAGAATATGTAGCTACCTAGGAAGGTAATGACAATGGTATTAATTTAAGCATAACATTTCCAAATATAATAGATTTTGCCGTATGATGTCCACGATCTAAAAAGTAAATTCTTATATATTTTCGCGGTTCAAAGTTCAGCTGATCAATGTCTATTTGTTGGATTAACTTTCTATTCAAATGTCTAGATCAAGGTAGTAATAACAGTATTAATATATAGCCGTAAATTTATTTTCATTTTCAATAAATAGAATTTAAAAAATGACTTGTTTAAAGTCAACATTACTAGTCACTCTAAAAAAAATAGAAACAAACCTACAACGAAACTGATTAGAGCTTTTAATCACCCCCACCCCCATCCAAGTGACCTTCCAAAGTTTTGTTTATGAATTCTCCATTATTACTACTGACCTTAGTCTGCATTTGTGAAAATGACAGGCAGAAAAGCTTTTTGTTTTTTTTGTAATTATATACGAGTAGAATACCCGTTCCAGCAATAAATCAAGGGAGGCGCGATAGCGCTCTATCCCTTAATAGACTTCAAAAACGACCTATGCTAGAAATCTCATTTCTTTGATCAGTCATAACTCAAAAACCAATAAACCAAATTAGTTAAAACTTTGCACAAAATTTTCATTCGATAGGTTCTATAAGTGTGTAGAATTTCAGCATCATTAGTCAAGGCAACCCAGAGATCCAGAAAGGTCAGGAGTGATTTTGTGTTATCCGTGCGTACGTACGTACGTACGTACGTACGTGCCCTGTATCTCATCAACTATTTGATGGATTCAGCTGATTTTTGGCAGAGATAGAGGTTCTAGGGTCTAGTTGATGGCATTTTAATTTCAGTTTACCATATACCTTAGTTTTCCAGAAAATTTTTAAAAACCTTTAAAATTACCATTGTCTTGAGGCATAGCCTTTACAAAAGTAGTGACATTCCATGATAAATGCCAGTATACTGAAATCATATGCCCTTAATAAGGTTAAGATGAAAATTCATATACACTAAATGTACAAAAGCAAGGAAATTCCCAAATTTTTACACTTTTATGTCATTAAGGGTATGACTACATATCAACCAAGCCATTTCATTATCACATCACTACAGTATAAATCTCTATACATGAGTGGATGAAGTGTGTGAGGTGCGCTGAAGAAAAATTCCTACCAGTAAAATACATAGCCCTGTTGTGCTCGCATACCCTTAATGACAATAAAAGTGTAAAAATTTGGGAATTTCCTTGCTTTTGTACATTTAGTGTGTATGAATTTTCATCTTAACCCTATTAAGGGCATATGATTTCAGTATACTGGCATTTTTCATAGAATATAGCATTAGTTTTAAATTTGAATGAGTTTTTCTTAGGGGGTGGGGGTATAGTACGGTTTCGGTGGTAAAGTTAGCACAAAAAAATAATAATCTGCCCACGTTACTCACCCTGTTGCCTAGAATACATATTCCATATATCATAATGATAAAGTTCAATAGTTTAGGATTTTACCAATTACATACATATTATTGATTCTCAAGTACGCGCACTGATCCTTTTAAAAATGTATTACTTAAAAATTGATGTAGAGCAATTCTTTTTTCTATAAAACTTTTCGTATCTAACTTATTGAAATTTTTTTGGTAAAGTTAACAAAAATAAGTAAATAGCGTGCCTATGTTATTCACTAGGTTGCCGAGAATATATATTCCTAAATTCATAATGATCGGTTCATAGAAAAATTTCAAACTTTATATACATATGTATTCCCTAAATGTTAACATTTACAAAAAAATGAATGTACTCATGTTATTTACAGTGTTGTCTAGAATATATATTCCCAAATTCATAATGATCCGTTGATTAGTTTAGGAGATTACCTTGTACATAAAAATATACACATACCTAACTTTATATAGAGAGAAATATGATTGTTAGTGAACAATAAACATTGGATATTAAATTTTTTTTTTTTTTTTTTTTTTAAATCATTATTTAAAGCTCTCTTAAGGGACAAACCACGGCCATCATAAAGGAGGCCTGTTAACTGAGTCAAGTTTTTCTGGTGACGTCATTGATAGTGGTTCTTACTCCCACTATCAATGAGGACCGGAAGTGCTTGAAACGCTTAACACGCATGGGTCCATCTGTAGTCAGAGCAAGTAATCAGAGCAAGCAGACTCAGGTTTATGGGATTATTCATTCACTTGGAAATCATTATTAACTTGTTCCTTTTTTCAAACGTATTTGTTTTTTTTATACATGTCAAACGCAAAGAAAATCAAAGGAAATTAAAAGATGGCTTCCAATGATTAAGGCATTGCATTAAAGTTCGAATTTTAAATCTTTAAAATAAATTAGAATTTTATTTCGGGATAAAAGTACAATTTTACACTAATTCATAAGTTTCGTCCAAAATATGTGCAAAAATCCAACAAAATAAGAGAGATATTCAAATAATATATTGTAAATAAACTGTCCATTTAGACCCCGCCCCCCCCCCCCAAAAAAAATATGACTGCTTTAATTTACTACAAATTTTTTACTATATTGTAAATAAACTGTTCGTTTTACAAAAAAAAAACATTTTAATTTATTTCAAAAATGTTATATTAATTAATTGTTTTGAATTATTGATTTTGTGTTACTTTACTGAATTCGTAATCTTTCATATTTAATTTACTTTTCATGTCTGATTTAACTTTAAGTTTTAAAAAACCAAGAAACATTTATTTTTTTCGGAAATGAGAGCAACTCTTTATCAAATTATTAAACTAAAACTAATGATAATGAAATGTTCATATAAAGAATAAAACTGCCTAAGAATAGGATTTGTCTTCTTGTTGTGTTTATAAACCAATAGATATTTCCATGCAGTATAACTGATACTAGTCTTTTCATTCGTGTAGACCGGAAAGAATGAACTTATTTAAAGAATGAAAATTAAATCAGACAAATTATTTTTCGAAGAAATATTTTCATGTTTTAAAAGTTTAAAAATTTATAACAACACCATTTTATTAAGTATTAATTTAATGTTTGCTGTCTAGCCTACACAAATTACACGAAATAATACATTTACACTAAGATTTCTAATAAAGTAAGAGATTAATTATATTCCGTGATCGTTAATTAATAAATACTGAAAATTTCATTAAAATTGGTTGATTTCTTGAACTTTTAAGTGAAGGGAGGGGTCAAAATGCCCATAGTCTGACTGTTCGACAGATCTCGTTTGTTACTTTATAGCATGATGTCATTTTCCAGCGCTCTGGCTTCCTTTACGATGGCCGTGGACGAGCACTCAGAGAAATATGAAAAGCTTTTATCTAGGCAATAATGTGAAGCTCTCTCCACTTAGGAGATAGTATATTCTCTGAAGCTTACTATATTCATAAAAGATATATAGGGTTCATTTTTTTTATTATTTCATATAGCTGTCACAACGGCTGCATTGAATCAAATCAAATTTATGTGGAAAAAAAATAGCATAGTGCTACAAGCCATGTAAATAGATGGGGGGAAGCTATTTACATCCACATACAGTCTAAATGTTTGCCCAAGGTCGCTTTAAACACAGATATGGTAGTCATCGTCACAACCTCCTCTGGCAGATTGTTCAACGGAGCAGAAACACAGATAGAGAATGCTACCTTTCTTCTATTGAGAGGTGGTACATCATTTAATTAGGGTGTTGGATAAAAGCCAATCGTGTTCGAATTGTGCAATCGGTGGAATAGTTTATGATACTGATAATAGTGAAAGAAGACCGGCATGTTTTTCAAGGCTCTAAATTTAACTTTTTTTTTAATTAACAAAATCTAAAGAATTCAGTGAAAAAAGGTGATAGATGATATTTTTCATTTTAGTTTTAGGCCTTTTTCAGTTTATTTATTTTTTTTTTTTTTTTCAAGTCAGAGAATGTTTACCAACTGACTCCTAAAAGAACCGAATTTGCTCAGACTTAGATTTCACAGCTTTGTTGGCAACAGCCGGCAATCTGCTAGTATTACGCTAAAATGGCACTCTGGAAATACCAATTTGGAAAACGACCTATTTTAACCTAGTTGGAAGCAAACAAAGAAGAAAAAAATGTTAATTAATGTTGATTATTTGGTTTAATAGTAATTCAACTTGATACATCCTATGTAATACACCCTACCCCTTCACAAATGAGAATGGTTGGGTAATTACGAAGTCCTATCCTTTCCAACTAATTAAACGACATAATGCATCATCTATGTCTATTAGTTTTGTGCAGCAAAACTAAAACGAGGCAGGTCAGTTAGTGCCTTACACAAGGGACATTAGAAGGTGTGTGTGGGGGGGGGGATCTAACACGGTGACTGAAATGATTTCCACTGTATTTTTATGACAGTTGCAAAGGGAGATAACCTATTAATGAAGAAAAGACATGGCCATAACAGGAATAAAGTATTCAGTCAGAAAGTTGAACTTTGTCAATCACACTTAAGTAATCTTCTACCTATATTTAACTCCGAAAATATCCAAGTATCCAGCATACTTCGTCTGACAGTGTTTTAGAATGCAATTTAAAAGAAATCAGAAGGGAGATGAACAATAAACAAAGATATACTGGCTGACTTTGCCAGCTCGATATCGCTTCGCAAAGTTCACTACTTGAAATACTTGAAACCAAAATTTTAAATAAACATTTCATTAATAAGTTTCTTACAAACGAAAGACTTAAACTTTCGCATTTATTCATAAAAATAGATAAACATTACACAAAGAAAGGAAGCGAAAACGAGCAAGACATCCCGCTAGTCAGCCAGCCACCTTTTTCCCTTCCTTTTTCTCTTCTCGCTTATGTTTGTAATAATTCTAACGAGTGATGTTAGTTTAAGAAACGTTTTTAGTAAGTTATTCATTTTTTTTATTAAATCACTTTAATTAATTACTGTTAATATCGACGAAACGATTACATATATATATAGTAAAATAGGACAATAAAGTTACAAATTAATAACACTAAGTGTTAATTTATTATGTTAAAAATATTGCAATGCTAATCAGGCATTCGAGGAATTGTCCTTACTATATATATAGAGTATTTCAAAATATGTCATTATTGATTTAAATAACAGTAAACAGAAGGAGTGTCTATTGGGATTGAGTGTGATTAGTCGCTAAGACACATCCCCCATTGTAAATAACATAACGATCTTTGTTGTAAATATATACTTTCCCATTGTTTTTTATACATTATCTCCTTTTAAAATCCCACGATACAGCTCTCGTTAAGTGTGGGTGAAACCGGTCGACTGGCACATTTTTTTTCTCTCTCCAATCTTTTAATCATGAAAAATAAAACATGTCTTCCCTTCGTAATTGCTCTAATAAAATTCTGTACCCCAAAGAAAATCATGATATATATATATATATATAAGAGAGAGAGAGAGAGAGAGAGAAAATATACATAAAGAGAGAGAAAGAAGGAAAGAGAGATTTGCCATGCCACGTTTATAACTTGGAACTCCTAGTAACATAACTGGTAGCATGTGACAGAGACATAATTTTGTCTCTCTTTGTGCATCTTTCTTTTCATCAACCAATCAGGTAACATCAAGACAGTGTCACCAGCAGTAGCTGTGGAACTAGTTATAAAGACACAGATTGTTAATACTTGTCAGACTTTGGCAATCAACGGCGACCACAGCAACACTTAGAGCAGCTTCCATTCCTGCCCGCAGCACCAGCAACGAGTCTACAATAACAGTATAGCTGACCGCCTCAGTGATTGCAGACAGGTGACATACCAACACTGCTCGTGGAAATCATCATCTACTACTAGGAGTGGGACGTAATGGGTGAAAATTTCAGATTCATGCGAGTAGTATTTTTTTGTGTTCATTTATACATAAATAACACTAAACAATCAAACATTTTGAAAATTTTGCAAAATTCAGAAGGTGCAGGCCAATAGTTTTTGGCTATTTTACATTCATGAAAACCCTTTCACAGCCTGAAAATGGTCCTAAATTAAAGTACTGTATCAGATTTAACCATCTATATCCATTTATAGCTTTTGAGGATGTTTTAGGACCTGCAATGTCGCATGAAACCACTTTTTCACCGAAAAATGATAAATTTTAAGTCCCGTGGAGCCCTAACGGTTATTTTTGGCCTGCACCTTCTGAATTTTGCAAAATTTTCAAAATGTTTGATTGTTTAGTGTTATTTATGTATAAATGAACACAAAAAAAATACTACTCGCATGAATCTGAAATTTTCACCCATTACGTCCCACCCCTACTACTACAGCAGCTCTAACCCTGGCGAGTCACTGAGTCATGAAACACAAGTAAAGAGACATATTTATTCCCCCTCCCCCGAAATAAAAACGCTCTTTTATTATTTTTACACACAAGTTTTGTTGTTATGTTCATCATGCCTTTTTCCCTTGCTAGCAAGAGTCATGGTACACAAGACCTTTTCTATCTCATATGTGTCACAACTCCCACGAGAGGGAGGGAGGGGGATAAGAGAAAAGAAAAAGAAATTACTTGAAGGTTCCAAAATGCCGTATCTCTGACATATTGACAAATTAGGACAAGTATTCTAAGCTGGTTTGTAAATGATTTAAAAATAAACAGGAAGATCGAGCTAAAAGCGACAGAAAAAAGGAATCTAACTTGTTTGGACTTGATTAAGATCAGAGAAATGATAAGAAAAAAGAAACAATTCTGAATCTGACCAAATTAATTTCTTCCAGGTAAATTAACAAAACAGGTTTTTGCAAGTTGTACAAAAATGGGTAAGCATGTTCGGTGAGAATACAAAACACTTAAAAGGTAGAATTATATTTGGTTTCTGTAGGGACACCATTGGTGATCTAAGTTCTAAAAGAGATTGTGGGAAATAGCATTCTCATTGCTAAACGCAGATTGAGTTGATGGATTTTCTTTCAGAAAAATTAACGGCTTTTTTCTTTCTTTTAAGTTAACATTTTCCCTCCCCCTCTCCCAGTTAAATTCTTTTGTTTTACAGATTTTCATGACTTGTATCCGAAACGAGACATTTGAAATTTAGCTCTGATGTCATTTCTTTGAATGACAGTTTCGATTGTGAAGTGTTTTCGTTTGTTTTTTTAAACTTTCGAGGTCACTGCTTATCAAGGCCAAGGGCCACTTGAGGATAAGGGTTAATAAGACGGGAATGAATGCCAGCCGAAAAATGAGGAGCCCTCTGGGAGTACTAACATAAATCAATGGTATGAATTGTGTTTGATTATTTTGGGGGCGGTCCATGACAGGAATTTATTGACATTGGATTTGAAGACGACCAGTTTTAATCATCAGGGAAGTAATCCCGTGGTAATATGTTCCACAGATGGAAAGCTCTTGCAAAGCATTAACAAAACATTCTGCCTGACGCTAGGCACATGGAGGGAGAAAGGAAAGTTTTTTTTCGGTGTGATAATAAAACGAGTTTTGGATTGAATGTCTTACAAAGAGGAACCAAAGACTGGAGCTCAGTTTAGCACCTTCCATGGAAATAACGATTGAGTAGAAAGAGACTAGCAACGTCGCTTCTGTCAAAAAGGGGTTGTAGGGAAGAGAAGAGATCTTCCCCCACTAGATTTTGAAGTTTTTTTTAAAAATAAATATTTTAATCATAATTCCCAAAACTACACCTTTTAGAAGAGTTTTGGTATTTTATTTTTGTGGTTTGGATACTTGGTGTTTATATTTTGTTGTGGTAGCACTTAGCGATTTAGTTATTTGTGATTATTATTGTGCAGTTGTATATTATATTCTTGGGGGGGGGACAGTTATATTCTTTGGAAGAGACCTACTTTGATGTAGGATAGGATTTTTCCAGTGTTGTTTTCATCGAAAATTTCTTTAAGATTTTTCTCTTTGTAGTGTTTTTCTCTTATTTTTGCGAGGTCTACACAGTTGGTTAGTATGTGCTTTACAGTGAGTGGTGTTTGGCAGGGAAAGCATTGTGGTTGTATTTCTCCTTTTAGGAGGTAGGCATGTGTTAAGTGTGTATGGCCTATTCTTAGTCTAGTGATGATGCTATTTTGTTTTCTGCTGTATGTTTTTTGTTTTTTTTGCTTTGTTATTTTTGGTGCGATTTGATAAAGTTTATTGTTGGGGAAATTATTCCAATAATTTTGCCATTTATTTTGAATATATACGTTGATACTTCTTTTGAGGTCTGTGTACGGGATTTTGAAGGTGGGGTCGATAGGTTGGTTGTGGGCTGATTTTGCTGCGATGTCAGCTAATTCATTGCCTTGTATGCCAATATGGCAAAACTAAAAGATGAAATTCACAATTTGAAAAATACAAAAATAACCCATCAACACAATAAAAACAAAACTCCTAGAAATGAAAAATATAAAAATGTTATAAAAACTACTCTAACTACCCTAACATCTATATATCAATCCCAATGGAAAATCCTAAATAATCTTCAGCATGAAATGACCTAAAAGGTTGCATTGCTGTAAAACCAAACAAACAAACCAAAACTACACGGCGTTGCCCAGGAGTCTTCACTTAGCTTATTTTCGCTTCTTTTATTTTTGAAACTATGCCGTTTTTGTTAATCACATTTTTAATAGGATATTTAAAGTTAAATTTAATCATTACAGTGTTGTTTGGTCATTAAATTATTAATTGTTAGAAAACTGTAACTAATTTTGTTAAGATAATGTTGTTTTAATCTCTATAAAATTATTGGATGTAAATAGCTTCCTAAACTTTCAGTACATGAGCATTTACTGAAAATTTTCTATTCGATAGTTTAAATATTTCTAAATTCCTTTCAAGTTTTGAAGGGTCACAAAGTAATTCATTCTTTTTTTCTTCTTCCAACTATTAACCAAAGGTTAAAATGGCTGACTTCTTTACAAAGAAACAGAAATGCCTTTTTTTTTTTACATTTTATTTTACGCCAATGCAAATGAAGATATCTCGTCGGATTTCAAAGTCAAATCCAAATAGCCCTTAAGCTGGCAAATAAACCCGTTTCTGATGAGCTGGTTTTCGATTTTTATTGTTGTACAATCCTATTGGCCATATAATAACGTACTTTGCTATAATTTATTTCAAAAGTTTAATCCGACAAGACAATCTATACTATACCACATTTTTAACTAATCACAACAAAAAACAATCGATAAAAAAAAATAATTCATAGTTCCAATTGCAGAATATAAATACAGTTGTCTCCCTTAGAACTAAAATTTTGTTTCTTTTCTGTTTAAGTTTTTAAAATGTGCAAACACATAAAACTTAAAAACTGTCAATGCATCCCAAGTAAGTACAGATAGTAGGAAATTAAAAAAAAAAATAATTCAATGTGTAATTATCAAAGTCATGTTTACACGAGAAACACACACACAAAGTTAACTCATTTTATTAATATACCAGCAGGAAGACCCGACGTTGCTCGGAATTGAATGAGAATCACTACGATGTACTTTTTCACTATGTTCATAACAACATATTACTTTCTTTGTTTGTACTTCCACCCTCTTCCTGTTCGTCCCCTAATATAGTCGGAAAAAAAAAAAACCCCTGAAATATTGAAAACTCTCTGGATTAGTGTTTTATACATATGGTTTTAATTTCATTAAAATTATATATATATATATATATATATATATATATTAAGTTTTAAGGAGGTTCTATCCCCATGGATCACTTAGATGGGGGCATGTAGATATTTGGCACATAGAATGTAACTTAGAGATTCGGGACCACTTCCATTGTCTTCCCCAGAAAATGTTATACATATGCTTTAAATTTCATAAAAATAGGATATTTTTTAAGTTTTAAGGGGGTTGTGTCCTCATAGCCTCCTTAGAGCACTTCCATCGTCTTCCTCGATAAATTCTACATAAGAATACACTTTTAGATTTTCTGTAGATTCTTCTTTAACCTTTCTTTCTATAGGGAACACACAAACATCACACACACACACACAGAATTTGAATGCCTACTAGACACCATCCTCAAGTGTCTAAGGTCTCTTTGTACAAAGGTTTGTCAGGACAACCTGGTATGAGGATACTTTCCCCTACAAGTAGACCATGACCAAATATTCAAAATAACATAGCATTCGAAGCTCAAATAAGATCCCCTCGGTATAGTTACACACTAGCTCATATGAGGAATGGTGCACCTTCTTCAAGCGATGTTACCTCTAGTAACAGTACTAACCTGGATACTCCACCAGACGAGATGAATTCTTGTCATGGAATCCGGTAAGACCAAGAGATAACAAGAAATATATACTATGATATAGTAAACTGGTCAATTGAGGAGAAAAAAATTAATGTTCTTTACTTCTTTACTAACTCAACATTTGACAGGTAAAGGAGAACTTTCATGAACACTCGCATACCTATGTATCTCATATAGAGATAAAGTGATCAAGGGGCCCCTAGGAAGGGGCCCCTTGATTTCTGAGAACTTACACTGAGGTAAAATGAAAGCAAATATATATATATATATATAAAAAAGGAGATTGTAGTTTGCTTGAAGCATTGCTGGTAAATATCAGTGCAGATTAGTAGTCCGAGGCTGTAGCAATGCGATGTAGTTGCCAGAAGATGGAAAAAGTGAACAGAAATAAACGATGAGAGAAAGTGAAACTCAAAACGATTTATTAATAATTTCACGAAAAACTGATTAAATACCAGAATAGTAAATACTGTCTGGTAAATAAAAAGTTCGGCAACAAAAGGTAATCTTAAATTTTCGAAAGAAAAACTTTCATTTTCAAAAGACAACAATAGAAGACTGAGAGGGTCGAAAAACCGGGAAAAACCGGTGTCAAACCATTGAAATACCGCAGCAGACAATTGGAAGTAGGAACGCAGAAAATGTTAAAATTTAATTAAATAATTATTCAACTAAAGTTAAAATATTATAAACATTTGTTTATTTATATACTAATTATTATAATTTTATTATATTTTATTTTATATGATTTATTAATTTTTTCTCTTTTTTCTTTATTCAACTCTAAATTTAAATTTACGTGTGGGCCGTTATTATTATCATATGTGCCATCAAAGGACAAATGCTCTTCTACTTCCGATAAAACAACACACACCGAAGCCTTCCACCAAACCCTATTAACCAACGGTTTCCCCCTAACTACCATATCAATTTTTTTAAGTCGTCTAATGTATTCCAGCAGGTAAAACGGACGTTAAACTGCTGCTAGTAGTAGTAGTAGTGGTGGTGGTGGTGGTGGTGGTGGACTCACAGAAGCTGGTATATCTTGTTAAATTAGGCCGAAAAGCTTTCTATTAGTTAATAGACATTTATTTATTTTTAATTTTGACTGTTATTTTGAATTTATATTCTTTCATTTTTTATATTTTTGATTTTTTACACATACATAATATTGTGTTATATTTTAATACTGTTAATGTATACAAGTAGATCCTGTGGAAGTTCCACGGTTAATTAAATAAAATATGCATTAATTTTCTCATTTTTATTACTTTTAATTAAATGTGGTGACAGTTTGGAGAGACTACAAGATAAGCGGCCATGATTGGTATGTATTCACTGCAAACAGACAATAGCTTAGCCATGTTTTCAATTTGTTATATAAGTTTAACATAAAATGATTCCCTGGACGTGATATTTTAAAAAAGTTTTCTACCTTTTAAAATGTTTGTTATTTAATTTGTTTGAAAAGAATATTAAGATTACTGTATCATTTTGCTGTAATGGTGCAGAGAGACTATGAGATAAGCCGTCACAACTGGTATGTGCCTGCTACAAAAAGACAGTGGCTGCAGACGGTTTGACTTCAAAGACGAGGGTCAAAAACATGTGACTATGCAAAGCAGTCGTCATTTTTGACAGTCTGAAAAGCTCGATAAAAGAAGCGATATTGTTGTGATCTGTAAAGAGTCGTTGGACGCCACACAGCTAGCGTCGTTTGTGTGTGGTTAGAGTGTTTCGCCAGCATTAGTCCAGTGCAATTTGAGGTTTATGTTTTGCTTCCGCTGTAGAAGCTGTGTTTGTCCCATGGTGCTAAAAGTCTGCTCTTCTGCTCGAAATACTGCTATAACTACAACATTAAATTTTAAAAAATGATACTTTCCCACTCCCGTATACATCAATACGTGCGAGTTACACTATTTACTATCCTGTAATCAGAAATATCGCCCTCAGACTATAGCGTTCATGGAGTTGGGTCGGGTTGGTGTTTTGCAAAAACAGTGCATATTTCCATTACCCCCAATTTCATCCAAGGTCTGATAACAATATGGAGACATGCAATAGAGTCCCGAACAAATCATCACAGTCGACCTAACCAAGCAAAAGGTTAGTAAGTAACTGGTGATACACCAATTATTCGGTCCAATCCACAAACGTAGTCCAGAAGAGCTTCGAAGTAAACTGCAGCAGAAGCAGCTTCAGCAATGACAAGCAATAAAAATGGTGTGTAATTAACAATGTTACACCAAGCTATTTCAGTTATGTATCTGCCCTAACTAAACTTCACAACGAAAGGCACATAAATCAATAATAATAAAAGATGCAATAAGCCAGTTGTTAACCATACAAATCCGAAAGTTCTGTGCAATGTGATAATGGCAGGTTTTAAATAATAATGCAAGACTTGCCAACCTTTTCATTCAGACCACTTCCACTTAAATTTTTAGCGTAGCATAGGCCTCATTTGATACAACAATAACGCCAACACCACCCCAACCATCAAACCGACCCAGTACTATAGAGGCTTGGCCTTCACAGACTGTAAGACCAACCCCTATAATATTTTGTAACAAATGGGTCGTCAAAGGAAAACAAAGCCCTTTTATAAACAATGATATATTTATTTGAGTGCCCTACACCGTTGGGTGTAGGTTGCTAGAAGTTTAAACATTGAAGAAAGGAATAAAAGTAATAAAGTTTGACTGCTGAAAATATTTTCTTGAGTCGTATATCTTCCAGTAGAAGATAGCCTCACTTTGCTGTCCAGTGAGAAGAGGCAGGAGAGAAGATGTCATTATTGCCAAGAAGTTCTCTGTCTGATTTGTAAATCCCAAAGGGTCTGGAAGTAGTCTTTCAAAGTCCCAGTTTAAATTGATATGCCCTGGAGTCTAATTGGTTCTCGTGTGACCAAACCACCTCCAGGGGTTGCTCTCTGCAAGAAGTAAGAAAAGTTAATATTTATGACTGCTACATCCACACTTATGCGTGTCAATTTGTCTCCCTTTTTTACCCGGATTGTACACTTCCTTCTCTCCATTCATTTTACCCTCTTCAGTCTACATGTATGCAGATTAGGGTGGGGTAGGTTGATTTTCAATTTTTTTTTTTTAATATCAAACATGTGCTTGTTTCATAAGTACTTCCACAGAATGTACTCTGATGAACTTACTGCACTTGTACCCACTCAATGTAAATAACCCCCCCCCCCCCCCCGACCCATCTGACCAGCTGCTAAATCTCACTTTCACTGTAAACGTCTCTAGATGCCGGAAGATTATTTGGTGCTTGTGCATATCAACCCTGACATGTTAAACCGCTCTTAAAAATAAAATAGCTAAAGAAATGTATAAACTTTGTTATGTACTTACGTGGTAGATGAAAAAAGACTGTACACCAAAAATTATGCAAATTCATCCAGTATTTATTCAATTATAAATAAAAAACGATTTTATCACTCGGTAGATATTTCCACCATTTTCCAGTGGTCAAGGACGATAACTCATATTTTCGGGGTTTGGTGTCTCCATTGTTTACAAAAATGTCAAAATGTACGTAAAATCCTTTTTTTTTCTTTTTCTTATAATTTAATAACTACTGGATGAATTTGCGTAATTTTTTCTGCACAATCTTATTTTCAGCTAACACGTAAGTACATAATAAAGTTTATACATTCTTTAAATATTTCAATGTCAGGGCATAAGCACCGATTATTTTACTCAATTCGCTGGCCTCTAGAATTCTCTTCCTGCTACCTTGAGAGTTCCAATATGCAGAAATTTAAATGTAATGTGAACAAACGCCTTGCTACCCAACTTCCTACCTAGGTTGCCTCCTATAAATCTGATCATATTTCCCAGGCATTAACCCCTATTAATGGTATATGTTCTGTTGCCATGAAGCCATCCTCCCAGGCATTACCTCCTCCTTTGGAGGCGAGGGTAGTGTAGTATATGTTTGTTCGACATGGTGTCATCCTCCCAGACATTACCTCCTCCTTTGTAGTATATGTTCGTTTGTCATGATACCATCTGCCCAGGCTAGCGTATATTTTCTAGTTAATATAAAAATGTTTCAAAAACGAGGATTTTCCAGTTTTTCTTATTAAAATTGGTTAAAAATTGGTGCAAATTAGAAATTTAGTTTTTTGGTGTCAGTACTTACCATTAACTAATACTCAACTTTCTACTCATGGACATAGTTGATAGGCAAGAAAAGTTGCAAATCAACCAATCCTAATGTAAGGGTAGGTGGGTAGGTGTTTCTGCTGAACACAGAGAGTGACAATTTTTACTCCAGCTCTAGAATGGAAGACATATCCAATCTGCTGCAAAGATTGCTGGAAAAACGGTTGGATCATTCCACCACTGCAGAAATTACCTGACTAACTATATAAGAATCAGATACATCCTAAGATGAAGTACTGCTGCCACATCTCGGGAGGTGCCGCTCAGAGCATTTTTTCTTGTCGTAACAGAGTACTAAATCGACTTCACAATCTAGTGGGGGATGATCTCTTCTGTTCTCTACAGCTCTTTTCTTACATAAGAGATGTTGTTAATCTTTCTCTACCCTATCATTATTTTCACAGACATTTTTTTTGTGCTAACCTATCACTGCTTATCAAGGCCCAAAGGCCACTCAAGGATAAGGGTTAATGAGTTTGTCTGGAGGATTGGAAATGATAGTTGGGATTGAGCAGAGTTTGATTACTTAAGAGGACGGCTCAACAAGAATTTGTTATCGGACTTGAAACATTGGACTTGAAAACGACCATGTTGTGCTGTCGTCAGCCGGGAAGCAGCCCATGTTATTGCATTCCACAAACGGGTAATTCTTGGAAAGAAACTTTTCTCATGGAAGTTCCGTTTAGTTTTGGGTACACAGAGGAAGAAAGGAAATTTATCTTCAGTGGTTGTAGCTAGATGAGTTTTTGTTGCGAATGCTTTACAGGGGGGAACCATAGATTGGAGCTCTGTTAGGCACCCACCATGAAAATAATGATATAGTAGAGAAAAACTAGCAACCTCTTTCTGTAAGAAAGAGAGTGTAGGGAAGAAAAAAGGACATCCCCATTAAATTTTGAAGTCGGTTTTATACTCTGTCAAGGTATGAAAGAATGCTCTGAGCAGCACCTCCCCAGATGTGGCAACAATACTTTAACTTTGAATATATTGAACTTATACAGGTAGAGTCAGGAGTGAGATACCTTCTCGAGTGGTAGAATGATTCAACCATTTTTCCAGTGACCTTAACAACAGATTTGATATAAGTTTTCCATTTGAGGTCTAGAGTGAAGGTCAGTCTTAGAAGCTTATCAAAGCAGGGGGCTTCCTCAAGGAGAGAGCCATTGATTTCAATTGAGGTAAAGTGATGATCATAGTGCTCGTGGTGAAAAGAAAGAAGCTTGGTTTTAGGTTTATTAAAAGTAACCAGTCACCTTTTTCCCCATTGCACAACGTTCTACAGGTCGGAAAAGAGAGAAACAGAGAGATCTTGATAATTAATGCTCTTTGAAATGCTGCCATGTATACTTGTGTCATTTGCATAAATGTCAATGAATGATCTTAGAACGTGATTTGGGAGATCGTTGATAAAGATTAGAAAAAGAGTTGAGCCGGCATTGATACTGTGTGTTTAAACGACTACTTTTATCAGGGAGAAAGGATTTGATTGTTGAAAAGACATTTCCAGATATTCCATAGCTGACGAGCTGGTGAAGCAAACCTTTGTACCAAACCTTATTAAAGGCCTTCGATATGTCAAGAGCTATTGTTCTGGAGACAAATAGATTCACTGATTATGTGCGATGTTACAGTTAGCACATCAGCTGTTGATCTTGCAGGACGAAATCCATATTGCTTGTTACCGAGTACATTGTTGCTGCTGAGGTTGTTGACAAGTCATTGATGACCGACCTCCAATCTCTGGTTCTGCCTTGTAAGACATTCACAGGAAGAACTTGTTTCTACCAAAATTAAAAAGAACTTTCCTTTCTTCTTTTGTGTGCTTAGCATCAGTCGAAATTTTTATAAACAAAGTTTCTTTTCAAGAGACTCCTATCCGTGGAACACATTACTACGGGACTGCTTCATTTCATACTACAACATGACCATCTACAAATCCAATGTCAACAAATACTTGTCATAATCCGTCTTCATAAGTAATCAAATTTTGTTAATTTCATTCATCATTTTCAATCCTTTCATGATATTCTTCATCATTCAACTGACAATCCACCCATCACATTCACCCTTATCTTCAAGTTGCTTTTGGCCTTGATAAGCGCTGACTCATTAGTAAAAGAAAAACATACTAAGGCAGAAAGTAAGTATTAATAAATAGATAATAAATTAAAAAGCAAAACACTTGTATGGATTTTAAACATCTTTATTTTCAATTTTTCTTCTCTTTCTGAAATAATTCTTTACATAAAGGGATTTGACCAGACCTTGCTTCAATTTATAAATCCTAAATTATTTTTTATCATATACACAAATAAGAAATAGGAAATTACCTGCCCTTAGTATAGTTTCTACACTTATCGTTTGTCCAGGTGTTGTTGCAGTTTTCCATTTTGATAGAAGCTGCTGCCGTTGATAGTAATGAGTTACCTCTTCATGATTTTTTAAATTTTAATTGAGAAAACTATAATTTCGAGATTCTCAATCAAAATAAGGTCTGGTAGCAGCCATTGTGCCTCGAATCCAATCAGAAAAAGAAAGAATTGAAAGAGAAAATCAAAAAAAGAGAATTTGAGGACTTAAAAGAAAAAGAATCTAATCAAAATAAGAATGGATATTCAATGTGATGGTTTGATTCTTTGATTTTATGTCCATCGTATGTTTTGTATATGGATGGTTTGTAGATTGATTTTATTTTGGAAATAAATAGATTCTATTCAACCCATAGATGGGACCCTGACAGGTACTACCACTGCTCTGAGTCAGAGTTGACCTGAGAGTAATGGCAACTAACTAAGAGGTTACTTCACACACCCTAAAACTCCCAAACTCATGTTGAGCCTGGCCAGTACTAAATGGGTGACCATTTGGGAACACCAGGTCCTGGATGTCACAAAAATCTCTTCAAATTCAAGTTAATCGTATACAAAAACATGTCCAGTTTCAGCAAAAATGATCCAACGATGGTTGATATGCTGTAAAACTCAACAGCAACAACAGGGCCACCCAAGGTGGATTGATTTGACACCCAGTTGTATTAGGGCCGTAGCCTGGCTAAAGGGGTTCTAGTGAAATCCAAAAGCGTCTGTATCGGGATCCGATGGTCTCTGGCCGGTTTTACTAATGCATTTGTGAACAATTTCTGGCAAGAAAGGAGATTCAGTCATCTATCGCAGAGTGAGGCTAACAATGTTGCAATGGCGTATGTGAAACCTCCACTCAAAGCTTACAGATGATGACCTTCATAGATTATTTGGAGCAACCACTGGTCCCTGTTGAGCTCCGTGTGAGGGGTAGCCTGAAATCCTTCATGAACATGAAGTGCTGCAAATCTACGAGAAGGACCTTGATCAAAAG